>JAYESA010000013.1:139669476-140269476 GCA_036927795.1 Iris macrosiphon | reverse complement strand
AGCACGATAAGATAACAAAGAAATCTAACAACTCCAAAGTCTAACCAACAATAACTACTACAACAACCACAACATCAATAATAATAATACATCATCCAAAATAATATACAATACAAGGTCTCAATACAAAACCGGAGACAAATCCGGTGCTAAAAGCTAATAAAAACAATAACAAGGTCCTAGTGATCCCGGCTACCAACCCGAAAATCACTCCTAATATAGAGGGTCCCTGTCTGCACCATCGACAGGCTCAGGTCCATAAAACGTCGGACACCAATCCTCCGGATACTCTGGAAAAATATGTCCAGTCAGGACTGGAGCAAGTACATCTCTAACAGCAGTTCTAGTTAAATAATAAAAACTATAAAACAGTTATAGCAAGTAGCAAGAAAAATGAAGCAAGTATGAGACAAGAAATATATAAATCACTGGTGTATAAAGGTAAAGATGCATGAATATCAGAGCAAGATAGTAATAACTACAAGATACAAGAAATCTAAGCTAAGATCAAGTCCGTGCACATGAACGTGTAGTGAGTCCAGCATGAAATACATGTAGTGAGTCAAGTCCAGAAACATGTAAGTGAGACCAACAAGAATGCAAGTGAGTCTAGACTATAAAGAATGAACTCGGTGTCTTTGAAATACTTGTTTCGACATGTAAACGGCTAGGGGTAAGTATGGCTCACCGCGCACTGGGTGCGCGGCTGCTATCATTCCAGATTAGACCAGAGGGTGTGATTCCTGATGATTCCAGATGGGAATGTTTACATGTCTACTCGAGTATTTCTCTGCCCCGACTAATACAAGTGAATGCAAGACCCGACACATAAATCAAGATGAGTCCAGCCTGAAACATGAGTGATGCCTGTAGGTGATGCCTGTAGGTGATGCCAGTAGTGATTCCAGAATAGAGGCCAGAAACATAAAATATACGTGTCGCAAGTGAATAAATCCAGAAATACCAATCAGTGTCCCATGTTGTGCCAGAATAATCAGATGATACTATACTAGAAGTTGAATCATAATAATCATCAGATAATAAAAACTATCAGAGAATGTACTCGCCTGACGTCCTGAGCAACTAGCGATCCGAACTGGTGTCGCAAGGACCTATTGCAAAAAGCAAGGTTAAACAGGGTTCTAATGAGTTAAACAGATATAAAATAACTAAAAACAGGCTTCTAGGGTCGTTCTAGGTCAAACGGATCAAACCGGTAAAATCTGGGTCAAAAAGTCAACTCGGGGTCCAAAAAGTCAACTCGGGGTCAAAACTAGGTCAAAAGTTGACTTTGGCGGTCAACCGAGTCAACTACGGTCAAGTCTGGGTCAAACTAGGGTGCTCCTGAAATTCTAGGTCAAACCGAGCTCATAAGGCTAATAAACCCTCAAACTCGCCTCCTTGAGATACCGGGATACCCTCGTTATCCGATACCTCAACCTAGGCTACGCACCCCGCCTATACCCGCTAAAACCTATGCTAGCATGCGTAAATATATACACATAAGCATAAAAACCTATCTCTAAACTCAAACCTAGGCAAACGCTCAAAAACCCCGCTCGAAACTCAATACCTTGGATATCTCAAGGTATTAAGATACCTCGGTATCTCAAGGTATTAAGATACCGCTCTCAAACCCCTCTAACTAGCTATTAGGCTAATAAATATATACCTAGTTATTAATCTAGGCTAGAAAAAATATATATCTATCATATATTTACATATCTAAGTACCTATGTACATATATATATAGATATGCACACACATATACACATCCCATATACCTTACCTATACATATATATATAACTATAGGTATATAGATATCTATATCTTAGATAGATATAACTATCTATCTACCTATCTATTACCTATCTAGTTATCTACGTATCTATCTAGCTACCTATTTATCTAAGTAACTATCTATCTATTTACCTATCTAACTAATAGCTATCTATCTAACTATCTATCTACCTTATTATCAATCTATCAACTTATCTATCTAACTATCAACCTATCTATCTATATATCTAGTTAAATATATATATATATATATATATATATATATATATATATATATATATATATATATATATATATATATATATATCACTCTCTCTCTCCTTCACTAGTACTCTTCTAGCCAACGCGGCGCGCAAGCGAAGCTGCTAGGGCCTGCTGCTGCTGCATGTGCTTGCTGCTGCTACATGTGCTTGCTGCTGCTGCTTCATATTGCTGCTGTGCTGCTGCTGCAGTGCAGCAGCAGCTGCTGTTGCTGTGCAGGCTATCTTCCCCCTCGCTTCGCCACACACACGAGCACACACACACACCTATATACATATATATATATATATCACTATATATATATATATAAATATACATATATATATCTCTCTCTATATATATACAACTAGATATATATATATATACACACACTTATATATATAATCTAACACACACACACACACACACACACACACACACTTAAACACATATCAACACACACACACACACACACGTATAAATATATACATAGCTATATATATATATATATATATATATATATATATATATATATATATATATATATATATATATATATATATATATAAACACCTATTTATATATATATGCACACACTAATATATATTTATATATATATCTACACACACACACACTAACATATATATTTATACACACACAAACACTAACATATAAATATACACACACACATACAAGCACACATATATATATATATATATATATATATATATATATATATATATATATATATATATATATATATATATATAAACACATCTATATATACACACACACACACACACACACACACACACACACACACACATATATATATATATATATATATACATATACACAGTCACACTCAACATATATATATATATATATATATACCCTCACTCACACACACTCACTCTCACACACCCTCACACACACACTCTCACACACACACTCACTAATACATAACCACACACACAAACACTCATACATATATACACATATATACACATACACACATACATATATATATATATATATATATATATATATATATATATATATATATATATATATATATAGAAACACACACACAAATATATATATACATATATATATATAAACACAACACACACACAACACAACGCACACAACGCCCACAACGCTCACCAACGCACGTCCAACGACCCCGACACGCACAAACACATATAAATATATAAAATATAGCCCGAGAATTCTAGCACACACTCTCCGGAGCTAACCCAACGCACGCACAAGCCCGAAACTAAGAAACCACGCCGAAATGGCCGTTCGGTCATTTCAACGAACACGCGGTGTGCGGTTCGGAAAACCTCCTGAAACGCACACCAAACCAACTCGAAATCGGCCCAAAATTTACCTACGGGTTCTAAACAATGCCTAGATCCTAGAAAAAATGCTACCGCATCGATTCTAGGTCCGTGGTGAAATCGCGTACGTACTTAGAATCGGCAACGACGAAAACCCCAAATTCGCCCGAAACGCCCATTTTTCTGCGACACGGGTTTCCGTGTCCGAACGGAGACACGCACTCACCCTCAAGACATCCGACAACGTCTACCTAGGTCCGCCTAACCTAGGGCATCACCCAAAATTGGACCAAATTCGGATTCCACCCGAAATTGACACAAAACCTAGTGTTAAAGTCTCCAAACACTACCAAACTAGTTCCAACTTCCTTCCACGGGTAGCCTAAGGGTCTAGGAAGGTTATAAACTATTAATTACACTATATAAAAGTAATTACAAGAGGGAAAATTAGGGTTTATCTCTTGGGAGTTGGAATCCCAAGCCAAAGCCTCCAAAAAGCTCCAAATCTACCACAACTAGCTTCCAAGCTCCCAATCCAAGCTCCAATACCAAATCTAAGCTCTACCCACCTAGGTTGGAGAAGAATGTAGGGTTAGAGTTCATATAAGTAGAAGAGATGGAAGGAGGAAGGAAGAAAAATGAAGAACACTTACTTGGGGAGAAGAAAGAAGAAGAAAGAAGAAGTGGAGAAGAAGAAGTGAAGAAGAAGAAGTGGGGAGGGGGAGCTGTTGGAAATGTACGGGTGAGGGCTGAAAAATAGGGCCGGCCATGTGTATAAGCGTTTCACTAATTCCAAAATACCCAAAATGCCCTCTCCTAACTTGGTTTTGGGTTTCGGGGTTCCAAAAGTACTCAAACTAACTCCAAATCTTTCCAACTAACCCACTAAAAATATAATAAATATTCTAAAACCCAAAAATAAGTCTCACAAGGGTGTGGGCTGGGTTGGACATGGGTCCACTAGGGTCTGACATGGGTCCAAGCTAGCCAAAACCCTAAAATAATCAATATAAAAATAATACAATCATTAATTGAATATAAATACAATTAATTATAAATAATACACAATTAACTAAATTAAATTAAAAAATAAAAAAAATACCCGGCTCTGGAAATGGGGTGGTGACAGAGGTACCTGGTGAAAAGGCGCTCCAGCTGAAGTCTGGTTCTGCTGTGGCTGCTGGAAAGGTCTGGACTGGAAATGAGGACATTTGGCAGATACTGCACTCCCGTTGGCCCCCAAAAAAGAATTACGGTCTCTTTTGGGCTTCAGACCCAATTCCCGCTCAACCTTGCGTGCCTCCGCAAGTATCTCCTAGTATGTCTCATAAAAAGACGGAATGAGAATCTTCACTTCCCAGTTTAGACCCTCACGGAAACGAATAGCTCGAACTTTCGGCTCTCTCACCAGATACTCTACAAATTGGCTTAACCTGCCGAACTCTGCAGTGTACTCCTCCACAGACATGCTTCCCTGAATGAGACTTTCAAACTGTCTCCCTAAGTCTAGCCTGTCTGCACGGGCGAAAAACTTCCTCTTGAAGAGGTCCTTGAATACTGTAAAATCCCTAATTCTGAAAACCGTATTAATTATTTTTATTATTTAAATTATGACAGTTATGAGCTAAATAGAGGGAATAGATTTTTATTTAATTTTTATTTGAAATATTTGTGCATTTAGGAGATTTATGGAGCCATTATAAATTTTTTCTAATTTATTCTATATAGGAGACTCTTTGGATAGTTGCTAGCTTAATGGTATGTACCAATATAATTTTTAGAATTTTCTATGAATAGATATATATAATTCCTATTGGATCTCAACCCGAAACCCAAACAACCTACCCGCCGAAACCCACTACCCATTTTGCCCTACCCGGACCCGTTAGGAGAAGAAATATCAACAACAGCAGTAGCAAAAACCAACTTTGTTTTTCCCCCTCTGCGCGTGTGAAGAAAAATATCAACAGCAATACCACCGCCTCATTCCACCAGCTCATTCCACCGCCTCTTTATCTATTATTACTAAACTCTCCTCAACCGAAACCAAAACTAAAGAAAGAAAGAAAGAAAGAAAGAAACAGCAGCAACAGTGGCTTTTGAGACCACTAAATATTCCCTACCGCCTCTTGATCTCTATATATATTACAAACTCTCCCAAACCCTAACCCCACTCCTTCCATAAAACTTAACACCGGTTTGAACGCTTGCACTATACATAATTCTTGCTCGGCAAGTATACCTTGCCATCGTACTATTATTTATATTCCATATGATGTCTGTATAGTTTATTTCTACTTATTTAGTTCATTTATTGCTAAATAAATTGTGCGTCCAAGGAAACTTAGGTGCAACGACGATGTCGTCGTATCATGTTTATTTATGTAGATATTTGGACCTACTTTATGAGATCACCCCAGTATTATGGCGCATCATTAGGTTCATTGGCCGTGACACAGTTGTTACACGAGTTGTGAGTCTCATATAGTTCACGGACTGTATGACAGGTCTGGCCCCCTTTATGCATGGGCCGTGTATCAGGGATGACTGTTGATAGAAACTTTGTATGCTAGAAGACCTGGCAGTTATTTAGAGGTTTATCGTGTCATGGATGTAGCATGCTTAGAGTATTTGGTGGGGTAAACAACAAGTAAGGCATTTGGGCTCCTTTGCACTTTTTTCTTCTGTAACCCGGAAGCTCCGCTGGAGATACGGGCGGTGATAACCCCATTTACTACATGGTGGCCTCTGTCGTTCAAAAGACGACATGCTTTGAGGCCTCTGATTTTTCGAGAAAGTCACGTCAATCCTATTTTTTAGCCAGATATTCCACTTAGTGGAAAGTTGTTCTCAAACTGCATTCACTTATACGGTTAGGCGACCTATTGGATGTTTATATTTCAGTACTTTATTGGCATGTTTATATGTATCTTGTTACGTCCCTCTGAGGACCTGTTCCCTTTCCAGATATGGACGAGCAGGAGTATCCACAGGAGTACGGTCCTGGACCTGAAGCTACTTATCAGACTGAGGAGGTCTTACCTTCGGGGTATCTATGATTTATTACCGCTGTTTAGAGATCCTTGTTGCTACTTCAGTATAGTCATTTTATAATAGATTTGTTTCTACCTGACTATCAGACTTGATACTCATCTTTGATATTCAGATATTATTCGGCTCTTTATTCCTACTTATTATTTGTGTTGTGGATGAGATATAGATTGTGTGTGACTTGTTGTGACAGTATATTATCATTGGTGGATTGGATATTCATGTACAGCGTACGTGTGTATATGGTTTCCATATATTGGAGTTCCTATACATACGGCTGGGCGTGTTACGTATTCCTAGTCCTACGTATTTTAGGACTGGGGCATGACATATTTTTTGTGGTAGCCCATGCAGGTCAAGAATATATTGTCTTGGTTACGTAACTGTACCAAACAAGCCTGTGTATAGGAATAGATTATAAGAATCTTATCCACACTTGACTAAAATCTCATTCTTCTTTTCAACTATCCTATGTTTGGATAAACAAAGTTTTACGCCAAAGACCTTTTACCCTTGTTGGCATAAAAAGCCAAATGACTGTTGTTGGTGTAAAAGCCAAAAGACTGTCATGTTGGCGTCAAAGTCAAATGACTGTATTACTGGCGTAAAAGCCAAAAGACTGTCTTGTTGGCGTAAAAGGCCAAACTACGAAGAAGATTGCCTCCTTTATGCTGCGGTTATGACAACTGCTACCCACATTCAATCTACGTATGACACGTATCCCTTTATAAGATCATGGCATGCAAGCCACGTAGGTAACCGCCCTGCATAAACTTGATGATTCATGAATAATAGATAACCATCATAAAGTAGCCTGATTGGCGTAAAATGTAAGGATGGTGGTATGAGCGTATTTGTCACAGCCTTAGTTTCCCGGTCATGAGCAAATCTTGTGCATTAAATGCAGAGATATGCCTCGAGCCCTGTATAGAAATAGCTTTTTGATGTGGCGTCTGATTTTGTCTTATTTTGAGCGTAAAAACTCATTTCTGTAGGCAGCGTATTCAGAAGACTCCATTTCCTTTCTTTTGGATGCGTAAACACGACTTGTATCAAATGTGTCACTAAACGACAACCTGGGTCTCTGTGCAAAATCATCATCACAATCGTCCTCTCAATTATCGTGCAGTACTTTATCAGATGTTAGGTTCACTAATTTGTCTAACAAATTCATCCGAGGAAATACAAAGAGTTCATTGTACAACTTTATGCTGCACCATATGCCAAACTTTACGTACGCAGATTTTTACGTAGACTTTACGCAGACACACTTTTATACAAATTTTACGCATACAAATTTTACGCAAACTTTATGCACACAGATTTTATGCGCAGACTTTACACAGGCAGATCTTTTACACGCAGACTTTATGCAGGCAGATTTTTACGCAGATTTTACGCGCAGACTTTTACGCAGACTTTTTACGTGGATAGCTCTGAAGCCATATTTTACGCCGACAGTTTTGAATCTTTGTTTTACATGGACAGTTCTGAAGCCCTAATTTATACTTCTCTGCTTTACGCAGACAACTCTGAAACCCTACTTTACGCCAAACTTTCTTGAATCTCTGTTTTACGTTGACTACTTTGAATCTCTGCTTTACGCGGACAGCTTAGCAACCTGTTTTACGCAAACAACCTTGAAGCCCTATTTTACACAGGGAGGGACTTCATGTATGTTGGAGGTTTTGACTGTAAAATACGCGGACAATTTCCCAGCATATTTCATGCTTCTATATTCTATTTAATGTTTGTATCCTGTTTGATTTCTGTACTTCGACTAATCATTGTGTACATCACCTGCAGAGAGATAGATATACAGAATGGATGTACTGTCGCTGATGGCGACACAACTCCTGGAGTTAAAGGTCAGATTCAAGGAGGAACCTCAACAATTCCTAGACTTCCGGGACCAGATAGATAGATTCACAATCCAGTTTCATCTGATCTTCTCATTCCACCTAATGGGAACCTTCCAGTCTCATCGACACCGCAGGATGACCAGGCACAACTGTTCCAATTCTTTCAGATGATAATGCAGGAACAGCAACAACAGGCCGCCACACTAGCTGCAGAGCAGAGGCAGCAAGCAGCAGAACAGAGACATGAGTTTCTAGCTGCACTTGAAAGAATGGCTGCAAAGACTACTGAACCAGCACAAGCACTAGCTCCAGTACCTCGAGCTAGAGTTGGTTCAGTAAAGAACTTTATACAGATGGGTCCAAAGTCGTATAAAGGCATTGAGAGCCCAGAGAAAACTACCAACTGGATCACTCACACTCGAAAGTTATTAGAAGCATCACAGCTACCTACAGAGCTGTGGATGACATGTGTAAGAACGCTTCTAGATGGTAATGCTTATCACTGGTAGGAATCCATGGAGCGCCAGTTGGGTATATACCAGACTTGGGAGCAGTTCTTGGAATGCTTTAAAAAAAAGTACTTTCCGGACACTATCAGAGATGCATTGTACGATCAGTTTCTCCACCTGGAGCAGGAGAATAGAACAGTGGACGAGTATAATGTCGAGTTTAGTCGCCTTAGTAAATATGGCGCTGCCCTGATATCAGATGACTTGGCCAAGGCTAAGAGATTTCACCACGGACTGACCCAGGAGCTCCAATATTACACAAGCTCACAGTCCCGGATCTCTTATGCCGAGTTACTAACAGAAGCCAGATTGCAAGAAACTATCAGCCGAGGAAAAGGAGGTCAGCTGGGGACATAATAAGGACCAGAAAGAACACATCTGGGACCAATAAGGACACAACAAGGAGGACCTATCAGACGTCCTTTGGAACAACAATAATAGTATTAACACAGAGCCGGACCGTACCAGATTTTGGAGAAGCCCCAATGTAATTATTGTGGGAGACACGAGCATATTTCGAGAGATTGTCGGAATCGCTTAGGACAATGTATAAGGTATGGTTCCGAACAACATTTGGTAAGAGACTGTCCGATACAACAGATAGTGATATTTTTACCCCCAGTACAGGAGCTAGCACTTCCAGCACCGAAGCCAGCTCAGCAGAGGAATAGACCAGGAGAATCAACTTGGCAGCGCGAGAACGGCAGGCATGAACATTTTCTGAACCTATTCGTTGACCAAGGTATAAATTTACTTTGTTGAATTATACCTTATACCATCCTTGACTTTCTACCGTGACTTAGTTTTAATTTCGAGGACGAAATTCTTATAAGTTTGGTAGAATATAAAACCCCTAATTCTGAAAATTGTATTAATTATTTTTATTATTTAAATTATGATAGTTATGAGCTAAATAGAGGGAATAGATTTTTATTTAATTTTTATTTGAGATGTTTGTGCATTTAGGGGATTTATGGAGCCATTAATTTTTTTTTCTAATTTATTCCATGTAGGAGACTCTTTGGACAGTTGCTAGCTTAATGGTATGTACCAATATAATTTTTAAAATTTTCTATGAATAGATATGTGTATATATATATAATTCCTATTGGATCTCAACCCGAAACCCAAACACCCTACCCGCCGGAACCCACTACCTATTTAGCCCTACCCGGACCCGTTAGGAGAAGAAATATCAACAACAGTAGTAGCAAAAACCAACTTTGCTTTTTCCCTTCCGCCCGTGTGAAAAAAATATTAGCAGCAACACCACCGCCTCATTCCACCATCTCATTCCACCGCCTCTTTATCTATTATTACTAAACTCTCCTCAACCGAAACCAAAACCAAAGAAAGAAAGAAAGAAAGAAAGAAACAGTAGCAGCAGTGGCTTTTGAGACCACTAAATATTCCCTACCGCCTCTTGATCTCTATATATATTACAAACTCTCCCAAACCCTAACCCGACTCCTTCCACAAAACTTAACACCGGTTTGAACGCTTGAACTATACAAAATTCTTGCTCGGCAAGTATACCTTGCCATCGTATTATTATTTACATTCCATATAATGCGGCATAGTTTATTTCTGCTTATTTAGTGCATTTATTGCTAAATAAATTGTGCGTCCAAGGAAACTTGGGTGCAACGACGATGTCATCGTATCATGTTTATTTATGTAGATTTATGGACCTACTTTATGAGACCACCCCAGTATTATGGCACATCATTAGGTTCATTGGCCGTGACACAGTTGTTACACGAGTTGTGAGTCTCATATAGTTCACAGACTACGTGACAGGTCTGGCGCCCTTTATGCATGGGCCATGCGTTAGGGATGACTGTTGATAGAAACTTTGTATGCTAATAGACCTGGCAGTTATTTAGAGGTTTATCGGGTCATGGATGTGGCATACTTAGAGCATTTGGTGGGGAGAACAACAAGTAAGGCATTTGGGCTCCTTTGTACTTTTTTCTTCTGTAACCTGGAAGCTCCGCTGGAGATACGGACGGTGATGACCCCATTTACTATATGGCGGCCTCTGCCGTTCAAAAGACGACATGCTTTGAGGCCTCTGATTTTTCGAGAAAGTTACGCCAATCCTATTTTTTAGCCAGATAGCCTACTTGGTGGAAAGTTGTTCTCAAACTGCATTCACTTATACGGTTAGATGACCCATTGGATGTTTATATTTTAGTACTTTATTGGTATATTTATATGTATCTTGTTACGTCCCTTTGAGGACCTGCTCCCTTTTCAGATATGGACGAGCATGAGTATCCGCAGGAGTACGATCCTGGACCTGACGCTACTTGCCAGACTGAGGAGGTCTTACCTTCGGGGTATGTGTGATTTATTACCACTATTTAGAGATTCTTGTTGCTACCTCAGTATAGTCGTTTTATAGTAGATTTATTTCCACCCGACTATCAGACTTGATACTCATCTTTAATATTCAGATATTATTCAGCTCTTTATTCCTACTTATTATTTGTATTATGGATGAGATATAGATTGTGTGTGACTTGTTGTGACAGTATATTACCACTAGTGGATTGGATATTCATGTACAGCGTATGTGTTTATATGGTTTCCATATATTGGAGTTCGTATACATATAGCTGGGCGTATTACGTATTCCTAGTCCTATGTATTTTGGGACTGAGGCATGACAAATACCTCCCAAGATTATCCTGCGTCAACCAAAACCGGCTCATTCCTGAACCAAGTACGATCAACGTTGAACAGTTGAAGTCCTACCGCCTCAACCTTCAGATCCTCAGAAAGATAGGACACCCTCATAAGACGCTCAATGTCCTTGAGCCAATCATCAGTATAGACGATGCCCTTCGTCCCCTTGAAAATCCTAGGCTCCAGTTTCTTGAAGTCCTAAATGTTGCCTGGCCGAACTGAGCAACCTGAGGAACATCCTGCTGCTGGACCAAAACTCCTCTCTCAACTACAGCACGAGCAAGCTGATGATCACTCTCGATGCCCTGCCATAGAACGTCGGTCTGTCTCTGATATACCTCTGACTGAGCCCTTTGTGCCTCGAGTATCTCACGAAATAGTGTAAACATCTTTGACGCCTCTACTGGAATAAGAGGTAGAGACGAAAACCCCTCAGATACAACTGGCACAGTCCTCTGAGTAGGTGGTGGACCTCCGAAAGCAGCTGACACTCCAATCACCGGAGAAGTGACTGGTGCAGGCCCTCGGGATGTCGCAGACCTCTCAGAAACTGCTCTCCCCTGCTGCGATCTAGTCTTAGGTGGCATCCTGAGACAAAGCAAAAGAAAGAATCAATATGGCACAAGATGTAAGACTTTCAAGGAAAGGACAGATTAAGAAATCAAGTATCAGTATCAAAGGAGAATAATTGAATCAAAAGAATTTTCCTAGGTGTGATTGAGTATCTTGGCCTATATCCTATATCCTATTGCAGGCTCGCAGTAGTACAACTAAATTGTCGCACTACCACGACATCATATACTTTGTGAAGCTTGACTTGCATGGGCCACCACCAAAAATATGTCACATCCTGTACCCGGTGTAAGGGTATAAGTCGGAAATAACGCCCAGCCTACGCCGCAGAATCGACGGTAGAACGCTGTCTGGATAATCTATTTATTAATATAATAAACCACCAAAATGATAATATACTCAATCACAGAACTAAGATGGAAAGTACGAATCAGATAAAGAATAGGATAGTCATAAATAAAACTCATGAGTCTAAAATAATACATCAATGAGTCTGAAGAAATACAGAATAAGCTAGAGACAAATCCAGTACAAAGAATACTACGAAGCTACAACTCCTGGGTCAACTGTCTTTGTTGGGATAACTCCCTCCTGAGCCAGGGTCTCAGAATCTAAACCCACAACATCCTGGGGTCCATAATAGGTAAGGTACCACTCCTCAGTGTCATATGGAAAAATATATCTAGTCAGGAAAGGACCAGAGTACATCTCTATCAACAGTTCTAATCAATAATAAAAACTATGTAACAGTAAATAGCTGTGGATAAAAAAGATGCACAATAGATACAAGAGATATATATATACAATAAGAAAATACTGGAATAAATATAATAATGAACAATATATCAATGAAACAAGAATACTAATGACTAAGTGTGTGAGTACTAGCTTAACATGTAATCGGCTTGAGAACTTAATACAGGAGATACAATATTTATGGCCTGGCTAATCATATGTGCGGTGTATGATTAACACTATTCAAGATAACAAGATGGGTATGATCATATATCTACACTATATACTCCCCACCCCAACAGGTATAATAGATCCAACCATGGTACGCTATGGCACATGATTCCCCAAGAAGATAGCTAGTCTTCCCGAGAATTAGTGTCTGTACATGTACAAGATAATCAATGAAACAAGGCTTGCACAAGATATACCATATACCAAGAAATAACATCTCATAACGAGATCCGGATATACCAATCCGTGTAACCATAGTGTCAAAAGAACATAGATATCTACACTAGATACAATAAACATAGAGGATATTATAAATAAGAAACTATCAGAGAATATACTCGTCTGAAGTCCAATGAATAGTCTCACAGATGTCTGACTCGGTGCCTCGAAGACCTAGATATGGAATACAATATCAATACAAGGTTCCGAAAAGAGAATAAGTTAAACTTGTCAACTTGTAGGTCAATAAGTTAATTCTAAGTCAAAAGTCAACTATGGTCAACTCTAAGTCAACTATGGTCAATTATCTATTTCTAGGTTGCACAATTCTAACACAAAAATCTTAGGTCAAGATACTAAAATCTAAGTCAAGAAATCCATATCTTAAATATTAGGATACCGTATCTCCGGATACGTGAATCCAAGGTAACACCTCAATAATATATATCAAACAATATTTATAATAATATAGAATCACAATTTACACATCAAATAGGTACCGTAGTTTTGAACCAACTTGGTATCTCAATAATAATCACCATCTTAATACCCAAACCCCATATCTTGAGTATCCCCATTTACCTTGGTCTCCTCAAGGTAATACCCAATACCTTGGTATAATAATTATCCTTATATATAATATATATATATACTAATATTATACATATAAGGAATATAGCAATAATATTATATTATCTCAATATCTATACATATATATATACATATATATATAATATAAGTATATAAACATATATATATAAATCTGCCAAACCGTCGCTGAAAACTGTATTGAAAGACACTGATACACTGATACGCAGACTTTTAGTGACAGTTCTGGCTGTCACTGAAGCTGCCGTCACTGCGGCTGTAGAAATCTGCACTACTGCCGCTGCTTTGGTGACAGTTTGCAACCGTCACCGCTTCCACTATCGCCGCTGCTGCTTCTTTCCGTCTGCTGCTGCTATTAATGACAGCGGCGACTGTCATTAAATACTGCCACTGCTACAGCGGCTGCTGCTATTAAATTCCTACTGTGTATTAATGACAGCAACTGTCATTAACTTCCGTCGCTAAAAACCTGTAAAAACATATATATATATATATATATATATATATATATATATATATATATATATATATATATATAAATACCAAATAACTATTAATACCCCCCTCTATAATAATATACATATTAGGACATACTACATGCACACACAATCATAAATACATATAATTATACATCTATATATATATCTATTTAATCCTATAACAAATATAAATAATATAATTACCCAATTAACACACATATATATATTTATAAAAACATATACATGTATATCCATACAATATATTATAACATGTATATTAATGCATGTAGAAGAAAGCTACATAATATATATATATTCTATTAGTACATATATAATACATTGATCTATGATACAATAAACACTATAAGAAATATACATAATACATATATAATATCTATATATAGATGCACAATTATAACTCAAGAATTAAAAGCACAATAATTAGATCTACACATAAATACACAACATATGGAGAGTATCACACCGTATCCCACTAGATCTAGGAAACGCATGTGACACGAGTCCACCACACATCCAATTGCACCCCGAAGGACACACATAAGTCACATATAATATTTATAAACAAAATAAAGTGTCAAATATAGATCTACGTGTCCGTATCAAAATACGACATGTACAAAGTCCCGTGTCGGAGGGAAAACCCCCAAAATAATACGTATCACCAAATTATTGGGATACGACCTACACATACCCAATTATGGACACGACACTAGCCCCAAAAATATAAACACATGCTAATTTGATCTATAGGATCAATTGACACACACAACAAATATCAATCTCGGAATTCCCCCAAAATTGACATAAAAAGTACCATAACTTTCTCAATAGGTCTTCTATGAACACAAAACCAAATCCTATGGGTAGTAAATGCATATGGGTTGATTTTCCATGGTTAAATCTCAGATTTAGAAGCTATTTTAAGAGAAAAACTGAAGTGTACCTATTGGGAGATGGATTCCCAATGAAACCTCTAATTGAGATAGAATTGCCTCCAAATTATAGATCCTTACTCCTCTTTATAGATCCTTGCTTCCTCCTTCTAGATTCTTGTTTCTCAAGTCTCTAATGGTGATTTGGAAAGAAATTGGAATAAATTTGGTAGGGAAATAAAATGAGAATGAAGAAAATTTGGTAGCGAGAAATTCTCGATCTAGATTTGGAATAAAAAAAGGAGAGAGAATTTTCCCCCTCTACTTATATAGGCCGACCCCTATTCCTCTCCCTCAAGTAATCATGTAATATCCATTATACCCCTTGGGGCCTTTCATGAAGAAATAATTAAGGAAGGAAGCTTCTAGTCCAATGATTTAATTAATTTAATCCATCTCCTTAACAATGGGCTTTCTAAATGGGCTAAGTCTAACTAATTAATTCATGTTGGTCCATGGGTCCAAACTAAACTAGTTAGTTCCACTAACATAAGTCCAAAATAAATAACTAACATCTAACAACAATTAAATAATACCACAAATGATTAAATATCAAGCACAATAATTAATTAAATAGGAAATTACTAAAATATCCTTTCCTAGAAAATGTGGTAGTGACAATTTTGACATTGAGCTGCAGTATCATCCAAGCAAGGCTAATGTAGTAGCGAATGTGTAGTAGAAGACCAATGACGTACTTTATGACAATACAAAAGGAATTATTATATAATTTGGAGCAGCTGGGCATAGAGGTGGTTATGCCAAGAGAAGTCACAAAGTTGATAAACCTTCAAGTACAATCATCCTTGGTAGAGCGTATCAAGGTAGCTATGCCGATTGATGCGATATGTTAGAGGCTTAGACAGAGGACTGAGGCTGGGTTACAGCTTGGAATGAGGATACATAAAGATGGGACTTTGAGGTGTGGGGGTTGCCTCTATGTTTCTAATAGAGAGCTTAGGCATGAGCTAATATCGAAGGCTCACAGTTCAGCATACTCTATTCATCCGAGAGGTACTAAGATGTACAGAGACTTGAGACAACATTACTGGTGGTACGGGATGATGCAAGAGCATGATTTGTGGCGAAGTGCTTAGTGTGTCAACAAGTTAAGGCTAAACATCAGAGATTAGTATGACTACTCCAACCGCTTCTAATCCCGGAGTGGAAATGGGTGCACATCACCATGGACTTAGTTACGAGTTTTTCAAGGAGTCCAGCTGGTTGAGATACAGTTTGGGTGATTATGGACATATTGACTAAGTTATCACACTTCTTACCATTTAGAGTTGGGCAATCTACGAAAGTTCTGGCAGAGATGTACATGAAAGAGATTATAAACCTACATAGAGTACTAGTCAGCATAGTTTTTGACAGAGATTCGAGGTTCACATCACACTTTTAGGTGGAGTCGCAAGAGTTTTTTTGAGCATTCTTTCATGGATGATAGTTGCTTAGTATTTTGGGACTATTTCTTTATTGTTTAGTTGTATTCTTTAAGTATTCTTTTATACTCATTTTTGTGGATTGTTACTAGATATTCTTTTATAGTAGATTCAGATACTTATTCTATTTCATACAGTATCCTATTCTGTGATATTTTGTGGATGAGACTTGATCTTACCTTCCTGAGATAATGTAACTTAGATATATTTTACAACATACTATGACTGGTTAGGTCCCTTAAATTGGGTTCCTATACTTGTTCGTACAGCTGATATGTGTATGTATATCTGGTCTTATATATTTTAGGACTGGGGCATGACATATGATCTTTTCGATCAGTTGAACGAAGCTAAGGTATTCTCAAAGATAGATTTAAGGTCAGGATACCACCAGGTAAAAGTAAAGAAAAAAGATATTCTGAAGATAACTTTTTGGACTCGGTATGACCAGTTTGAGTTCATGGTGATACCGTTTGGGTTGACCAATGCCCCAATAGTATTCATAAAACTGATGAACAAGGTATTCCACCTGTACCTTGAAAAATTTGTGGTGGTATTCATTGATGATATTCTTGTGTATTCGAAGATGCCAGAGGAGCAAAAGGATCACATGGGGATAGTTTTGGAGACTCTCAGGAAGGAAAAACTTTACGGGAAGCTTTTAAAGTATGAATTCTTCCTTGACAAGGTTGAAATCCTTGGTCATGTAGTGACGGGTGACGGGATCTCAGTTAACCAGAAGAAGATCATGGCAGTGGAGTCGTGGACTACTATAAGTTTATTGGCTGAGATTATGAGTTTTTTGGGACTGACAGATTATTACAAGAGATTTGTACATGACTTCTCTAGGATTGCAGCACCGACGACTAGGGTGACCAGAAAGAATTTAGATTTTATCAAGACAGAGGATTGTTAGGCCACTTTTGATGAGCTGAAGAAGAGATTGACGATAACTCCAATATTGATGTTGCCATCAGGGACAAGTGGATTCACTAATTATAGTGATGCTTGAGAAAAGGGTTTGGGTTGCGTTCTTCTGTAGCATGGGAAGGAGATTGCCTATGCTTCCAGGCAATTACGTCCTCATGAGAAGAACTACCCAACCCACCATTTAGAGTTGGTGGCGGTCATCTTTTCTCTAAAGATATAGAAATACTAACTGTACGGAGAGCGTGTGGAGATCTTCACAGACCAGAAGTACTTGAAGTACGTGTTTACACAAAAAGAGCTAAACATGAGGCAGAGGCAGTGATTGGAGATAATGAAGGAATTTAACATTTCATTGCAGTATCAACCAGGGAAGGCCAACTTGGTCGTTGATGCCTTGATCAGGTATCCGATGGCTATATACTTGACGACAGACAAACACTTATTGGCCGATCTTGAGATCTTGGGCATTGAGATTTTAGTTTCTGGTATCGAGATACAAATATGGGGATTGCTAATATAGTTTGAGTTAATAGACAAAATCAGGGCTACGTAGTATGATTATGAGGCTCTGAGGAGTATCAAGGAACATGTTCGGATGTGATTATTAGGGGATTTTACTATTGGTGATGATGGATCATTGCGGCACAGTACTAGGTTATGTGTGCCAAATAGGAAGTTATACGAGGAGGTTCTATAAGAGCCACATCGCTCTCAGTACTACCAGATGCCAACAAGATGTATCGAGACATGAGGGAGCATGTATGGTGGTATGGTATGAAGTAGGAGGTGGTATGGTATGAAGTGGGAGGTGGCGTACTTCGTATCCAGGTATTTGGTGCGCCAGCAGGTAAAGGCAGATAGGTCGAGGCCAGGTGGATTACTTTTTCCATTATCTATCCCAGAGTAGAATTGGTAGAATGTGACCATAGATTTTGTTTTGGGGCTTCCGCGTTCTCCTGGAGAGAAAGACGCAATTTGGGTCATCGTAGACATGTTGACCAAATTATTCCACTTTTTGCTATTTAAAGTGGATACGTCTACGGAGAAGCTAGCGGAGATGTATGTGCGACATATTATCAGAATGTATGGAGTTCATGTGAGCATTATCTCAGATCGGGATAGTCGTTTTACTTTTCACTTATGAAGGAGTTTACAGGCTAGCTTGGGCACTCATCTCAAGTTTACTACCACATATCACCCCCAGACAGACGGAAAGTCGGAGAGGACTATTCAAACTCTCGAGGATAAGCTCCATACTTGTGTTCTAAATGTCGAAGGTTCTTGGGAGGATTATCTGCACCTGTTAGAGTTTGTTTACAATAACAGTTACCAGGCCAGTATTGAGATGTCATAATTTGAGGCTTTATATGGACGGAGATAGCGTACTCCTCTATCTTGGGATAATATTAGTGAGAGAGCCTTATTGGGATAAGAGATGATTATGGATACAGATGAGAAGGTGAAGCTCATTAGAGATAGACTTCGTATGACCCAAGACAATCTGCGGCATTAGACAGACAGCCACCGGAGACATTTGGAGTTTGATGTATAGGTTTTGTTGTAATTTCTTGTGATTACTTTATTTTAGATTGTGTATTAAGACTGTGTTTTATTCTAGGTTGGCAATTTATTGTTCTTGTGGATTTCTTCGACACAGGGCACGACTCGCTTTATGGGAGACAAAAAGTTTAGTCCATGGTACATCAGATCCTTCGGTATTCTTTCGAGGTTCTGTACAGTAGCGTACATACTAGACTTGTCGCCTACACTAAAGGGAGTATATGACGTGTTCCACATGTCATAGCTAAGATGGTATGTGGCAGATCCTACTCATGTACTAGATCACTCAGAGATCAAGGTTGGTCCAACTCTCAACTATCCAGAGCAGCCAGTAGAGATTTTTGATAGAAGGGAGAAGGTATTATAGTACTAGACGATTCTTTTGGTTCGTGTCGTTGGAGGCATCACTCTCCGGGTGAGTCAACTTGGAAGAGGAAGGATAAAATGCACGAGCGATACCCTTATCTCTTTGAGCCTTGAGTTATTGTTCTTCTTGTTCTGTTGTGTTCTTGTGCTAGTTTAATTTTAATTTCAAGGATAAAATTATTTTTAAGGGGTAAACTTGTCACTACCACATTTCTAGAATAGGAATAATTTTGTCATATTGTATTATTTATTATTGATATATCTTTATTTTATAATAATTGGTATATATATATATATATATATATATATATATATATATATATATATATATATATATTGTATGGTGGTTGTATGTTAGTCCCTTAGTTAAACTAATTGTTATTGAACCTAACTGAACCCAACTAGACTTGTCATGACCATTAGTGTAACCCATTTGGTTTAGTCATGGTTGACCAATTATATAAGAGGGAATGAGACAATAACCCCTTGTAATTAAATTGGAAAGCCTCTTAGTTAAATCCTCTTTATTAAATAATCTTTATGACAACTTGGAGGGCATTTTAGATATTGTGAACAACTAACCCTAATACTAGGTTCACATGGCCAACCTATTTAGTAAGAAGGAGCCTCCCTTCACTTCATTTAATAGTTCATGAAAACCCTAAGTTGTTGTTCTTCCCCAAAGTGATTCATTCCTCCACCAAATTCTACCAAACCTCTTCTAATCTCTTCCATATTCATCATCAAGGAGCACTAGGAGTTTGGATTGCTGGGAGCATTAGAGAAAAATAAGTTTGACTAGGAGCTTGTGTCCAAATTATGTTCTATTAAGTTTTCTTTCAGAATCCATCTCCCAATAGGTATAACCCTCAAATCTCTCTCTAAATTCTATTTTTATTTTGCATTTAGCCATTAGGAATCCACCTATGGATTAGGGCTACCCATAGGAAGAAGAGTAACTTTTTTTATGACTACTATATTGACTTCTAAATTGAGTTGTGACCAAATTGGGGTTCTGTGCTCGAGAGTTAGGGTGTGTGTGCCTGTGTGTGGTTCAGTAGTGATTATTTATGGTGATGTTAGTTGATGTCCATGTCAGAACTAGCCAGGGCCACTTTGGACATTGTGACTCCACTTTGGACATCAATCCTCACACATCTCTGAGGACCACAGACGAGTATATTATTTAACTATTTTTATTTTATTTGATGATTACTATGATTCTAGTTTATAGTATTTTAATTGATTCCTGACACAGTGGATACACGGGCTAGTATCATAGATACCTGTCATGAGGAATAGTGATTGGGTCCATCATACTAGTTGGGGACAAAAAAATATTAGCAAGTTATGTGATCATACTCTACCATACATGCATCATAGCTCACCCCACATCTCGTGTAGGGTATAGCCTATCCATATTACATACCTCATAGCATGTTATATATAATTAGCCTGAATCTTGCTTGCATCATAGCTAACCAGATGGTTAGCCTGACCTTACGTGTATCATAGCTAATTATATATAATAAGTCTAATCTAGTCCCAAGTTGATCACATAGTAAACTAATATTTTAAGGCACTTAGCCAATATTTTTATTCTTCTATTTCCAGTTCATATATTGCTAGTATTCATATTTATCTGCTTTCACTGATTACTCTTACCAGTGTAGTCATTGCTAGTCATTTCTCTATGATATGATGATTGTCTCTCTAGCTTTTCTTACATTCCCATACTTTATTCCATCATGTATATTTCTTAATCACTGTTTTATAGTTTTTATCAATATAATTATAATTGTTGTTAGTTTATATGCTTCTCTCCAATCTTGACTGGATAATATTTTTCAGAGGATCTCGATAACTTTTGTTCTACTTATTATAGACCGGGAGTAGATAATGGGTCTATTCTGGAGCCTTAGGAGGAGCCACTTCCCATAGAGGAGACACCAATAGTGACTTAGCTAGTTTACCTTATATTGTACTGGTTATGTCTCTAGCCTTTCATACTTTGAGTTGTTATTGTTTTCGAGCTTTACTTTGAGATTGAATTAGCTAGACTCTTTGACTTATTGTTATTGTTCTGAGATGTTTATTTCTAGACTTATGTGTTGGAACTTCTTTTTATATCCTTATCGTGCCATTAATTTATATATATATATTATTATGATTGAGTATATATGTTCAACATTATATTTATATTCACCTTGTCCTCCTTATAGATTTGAGATCATTGACAGGTTATTTATTATTTTAAGATGTATTAGTTTACATTGTGACCTAGACAACATTCTACCATCGTTGCTGCAACGTAGGCTGGACGTACTTATGGCTCATGTCAAATTTCTGGGTATAGCGTAGGCTGGACGTACCCACCACTCATGTACAATAGAAATTTGTATCTTGCTAAACCAAGAGACTAGAGACTTTCCTTGGAAATGACAAGTGTCGCTGATACTTTTTTGATCGACTTTAAATCCAGCAAAATTAGCTTCCGATAACCAGTAACATCAAAGGATTTGGTTTTATGATACTATAAGCCTGTCGATAAAGTTCCTTTGAGGTATCGAAAGATACGCTTGATTGCGCACAAATGCGATTCCTTAGGATTAGCCTGATATCTAGCATGAAGACATACAACAAACATGATGTCTGGGCGACTAGCAGTTAGATATAATAAACTACCAATTATACCTTGATACTTACGTATGTCTGTAGGTTTACCGCTCTCATTAAGGTCAATCTTGGTGGATGTTGCCATAGGAGTGTCGATAGGCTTTGCGTGTCCATATCAAACTTTTTGAGTAAATTCTTTGGGTACTTAGCCTGATTGATGAATGTTCCTTTTGAATCTGGCTGGATATGCAATCTTAGAAAGAATATTAGTTCTTCCATCATGCTCATCTCAAATTTACTCTACATACACTTAGGAAACTCATTACATAGCATCTCATTTGTAGATCCAAATATGATATCATCTACGTATATTTATACTAATAACAAAGAGTCAGCAAAAGATTTTATAAAAAGGATACTATCAATTTTTCTTTTTGAAAAACTATTTTCAAGTAGAAAGGAGCTAAGGCGCTCATACTAAGAACAAGGGGCTTGTTTGAGTCCATAGAGAGCCTTTCGTATCTTGAATACGTGGTCAGGGTGTTTAAAATCTTCAAAACTAGGGTTTTTTAAACAGAAACTTTTTCTTATATAAAACTATTTAGAAAAACACTTTTAACATTTATTTGAAAAAGTTTAAAATTATGAAAACTAGCAAAGCGCATAGCATTCGGATAGATTTGAGTCTAGCGACAGGAGCATAGGTCTCATCCTAGTCAGTGCCTCATCTTAGTTATAACCTTGAGCTTGGAGATGTGCTTTGTTTCGTGTGACCAAACCATCATAATTTAATTTATTTCAGAAAACCATGATCGTATAATCATTAGGTCTGGGAATAAGTTTCCAAACTTGATTACGTTCAAATTGGTTGAGTTCCACTTGCATAGCAGAAATTAAAAATTTATCAATAAAATCTTCTTCTATATTCTTTAGTCCTATTTAAGAAATAAAAGCAATAATAGCAATGGTATGTTTATTTGAAGAACGTGTACTTACACCTTTTGATATATTACATATTATCGAGTCCTCTGGATGATCTGTAGAAAATCTTAATCTCTTGTGCAGACTTTCTAGATAACTTGTACCAGTTGTATCTTCCGAAATCTTATTGGTTGCAGATTGAATATCTTCATCGTTGCTTTCGTTTGGTACTTCGGTATTGAGTTTATTGAATGTAGCATTGATTGAGTCTTCAACAATCATTGATTGCTTGTTGAATACTCTGAATCCTTTGCTTTTGGCAACGTAACCTAGAAAGATACCTTCATCGGCCTTGGAGTCAAACTTTCCTAGGTTATCTTTAGTATTGATAATAATGCATTTGCAGCCAAAAACTTTAACATAACTAATAGTGGGGATTCTACTAAACCAAAGTTTATAGGAGATTTTCTTCGAGATATGTCGTATAAGCACCCTATTCAAAACATGGCATGATGTACTTACAACTTCAGCCCAAAAATATTTCTGAAGGTTATATTAATTTAACAAGACTCTAGCCATATCGCCAAGAGTTTTATTCTTCCGCTCCATAAAACTATTTTGTTGAGGAGTTCTAGGACAAAAAAAATTATTTTTATTGTAAAATATTTTGAAATCACTATTTTTGAATTCGCCTCCAGGATCACTGTCACGCCCCAGTCCCAAAATACGTAGGACTAGGACACGTAAGCATGCCAGCTGTATGAATATGGCACTATAATATATGGAACCCATAACACACGTACGCTGTATATGAATAACAGAATCCATAAGTGGTATAAATCCATCACAAGTCACATGGTATAATCTAGATCTCATCCAAAGAATCAATATAATTAAATGACCATTAGCTATGCAACTAGATCTCAATGGAAAGTATCTAAAGATGACAGTCGGATGGAAACAAATCCACTGCCAAACTAGAATATGGAATAAACAAGATAAACACAATATAAGTACCATATCTAACAATCACGTGGCTCGGAGAGAGCACTCCTCGGAACGTACGCAACCAGTCCGGATCTGTGCTCATGCGAATACTCATGAACAATACACCTGGAAAGGGACCAGGTCCTCAGAGGGACATAACAAGATACATAAAAGTATGCCATAAAGTAAATACTAAATAAATAACTCTGGGGTGACCTAACCATCTAAGTGAAATGCAATTTGAGGACAACTGTGAGTATATAGGAAGGTGTAGGCTAGACATATGCTGACGTAATTCACCAGTCATGACAACCAGCTAGTATATGCCACACATGCCCCCTATAACACGGGCGCATGAAAACAGTAATGTCCAACGTTCTATAGAGTGTGGTATCTATAATATAACCAAGTAACATCCAACACTCTACAGAACGTGGTATCAGTAATATATATATATGTCCGTATCACTCCGTCGAGTGCGGTGCCAGTGTAAAGGAGTGGGGTGTCCCGTATGCCTACTAGTTGTCCTCCCCGCCCAATGATCTAAGCATGTTGTATCCACAACACGCGTCAGCTACTACGCCTCGGCATCGTAACTCTGGCTCATAGACTATCGTTAGAGCAAGGGTCCATCCTTACAACCAAACAAGGACAGGAATGGGACCATCGTACCACGCTAGTCTATGCTCCACCTACTAATAACTGCTAAGTCTTCTAACATGCATCACTATTAGCAGTTATACCCTATCCGTCGCACGCCTACATGTACAGGTGGCCAATCACATACGCAGGACCGTGCCCTACATGAGACTCACAACACGTGTATGAAAATGTGTCAAGGCCTGGGAGTCATACCAATAACTCTACAACTTTAGGTGGGTCCACTAGACACTAGGTCAGACACAAGTCCTAACGTCAACGCATTTGTTGACTGCACCCGAGTCTCTCTCGGACGCGTACAGTTAAAATAAGTAAACATGCAGCTAATAATACAGAATTTAAATAATATAGCAAAGCAAGGTATACTTGCTTGGCAAGCGGCTGTGTAGTCCCAATAACCAGCTCCGAAAGTCGTATAGATAAATCCAACAGACCTTTGGGGTCAGCGTGCACAGGTACAGGAATCGGGGTGACTGCTGCGGGTTATCTGGCAAGGATGATGGTCCACGATAAATACGATGACGGGGGTTATGATGATGATTATGGATGACGAAGATGGTGATATGGATAATGGTGATGACGAGGATGATGATGATGTGGATGATGAACAAGTTATTAGGGTTGGTGTTAATGAGGATGATGATAACGACGAGGACTATGGAGGTAATGATAATGACGAGGGCGAGGTCGATGACGGCAAGGATGACAATATGGATGCTAGTGATTGCGAGGACGACGATGTAGGTGATGGTGATGATGTTTTGGTAGAGTTTCATGGTGAATATGATAATGTGTATGATGATGAAGACGCTGGTGGTGGCTGCTGAACTCCGGCCAGCGAGGGGGAGGGAGGTCCGGCCAGGGAGAGGTCCGGTTATGGAGGGATGTGGTCGAGGAGGAGGGGCAAGGACACAGGGAGGAGACGCGATGGTTCAGGCGAGGTCGTATCTCCGGTTCAGCGAGTGCAGGCGGGTCCGACAGGAAGAGGCGAGCGGGATGGCCGGGCGCGGTCGAGAATGTCGGTGGGGATGATGATGCATGGGTGGAGAAGAGGTGGTGAGGGTGCTGCCGACTCCGGCGGCCTGTGCAGTACTGTCGGGGTACTCGGGAATAATAGTGTGGTGGTTTTATGGTATCGACGGGGGAAGGCCGTTCAGGTGAAGGTTGGGTCGGTCAGGCGGTCGTGGTGGACCGGGAAGGGGAGAAGAAGATTGGGGAGAGGTCGGGGCTGCTCGGTGCTGTGGAGTCGTCGAAGACGGTGGTGAGGGGAGTGGTGGCTGCAGTCGGGGTGCAGTAAGGTCGGGGCTCGACGTGGAGGCGGGGATGGCAACTGTGGTGGTGTTTCCCGCTGTCCAGTCGGCGGAGGACGAGATCTGGGGGAGGAGAGGTTCAGGGGAAAGAGGAAGTCGAAGAAGAGAGGGGAGATGGGAGGTGATATCGACAAGGGCTGCGGGGGTGCCGTAGTTCAGTGGTCGGCTCCGGCGAGGTCTCGGCTAGGCGAGCGCAGGCGGTCGAGGTGAACAAGAAGTCAGAGACGAACAGGAAGGGGGGTGGCCGGTCTGAGGGGGAAGTCCACTGCTGCTCGATGATGACTCTGACGGGTCTTTGGCTAGCTCAGGCGGAGGTAGGGGCAGGTGAACAGTACGTGAAGGGGGGGGGTCGGCTGAATATAAATTTAGGTTTTGGTTTGGAATTTGATTTTTAGGTCAAGAAGAAAATAGAAAAAGTAATTTTATACATGTAGAAATTTGGGCTTTGGTTTGACCTAGGATTAGGGCTTGGTCAACACTCCTTGGTATGGGCCTTGGGCTCACATGGGGATGTTGGGAGGGCTGTAATTTGCATTAATTAAATGCAAGGGTAAATTAATATACGGGGCGATGTGCGCGCGTTGCACATCCCAAAAAATTACGGAAAAATCTACGTGAAGGGAAAATTGGGTTTTTTCACGTATTATCTGATGGTAGGGGCACCTCGATATTTTTTTGCATAAAAGTGCCCAACAATCGAGAGAATTGCACTAAGACAGAAATTAGATTTAATTAAATTATTTGAATGCACATGATGTTCTAGAATTAATTAGGAGTACCTGGGAATAAAATTAGGTCGGGCACAAGCATCTGGGGCATAGAAGATACACTGTAGAATATTAATAAAATTTAGGTGGTATAAAACGGTCAAGATTATGTCTCCAATTTTGATTGGAACGCACAAGGGTATAGAGTTGGAATTTATTTTAGAATTAATAAATAACGTCCACGACGTTTATTGTGCGACTAAAATATCGCATCAGAAAGCATGATTATAATTTACACAAAGGCCAGAAAGGTAGGCGGACACGTCTAGGTTGTGAACTTTATAAATAGGCAGTGGCTAGCGTAGTGCTCTAATTAACGAAGCAACGGTAAGGTGCGCTACGTGATAAAATAATGTACAGTTAAATCAAATGCCATGTTCTGAATTCTAATTGGGTTCAAACTAGCCCTAATTTCACTATATAAGCCAAGTAGACCTAATTTTGGGTGAGGGGGTTTATAATCTCCTCAACTTAAAATAATTTCATCCTCAAAATTAAAATAAGGCCTAATTGGTTTAACTTCTTCACTTGCGTATGTAAGTCAAGTTAAATCGCAATCTCTTTCAAAAATTTAACTTATTCAAATCCATCAAAATCCCTTTCAAATTGAACCTTTGTTTAAATCGAACATCAACACATCGCGTTGTCTTCTTCATTCTCAATTTAATAATCCACATCCAATCTAATTCAAATCTCTATGACATCCCAAATCAGAATTTATGTCGCAATCTTCAACTGTTAAAGTTTCCTCTAGAAAATTATAATCAATTATTATTTCTATCCTCAACTTGTGAATTCTGTACTCTTTAATTTTTAAATTCAATTTCTATCCTCAATATTTTCAAATAGAAATCCCACAATCAATATTTTAAATTTTAATTTAATCCTTAAATTTGAAATTTAATCCGTCCATGTCCATGTTTAGAGTTCTCTTTATTTTCTTCGAGGTTTAAATCGTTGATTCAACCTTTAATATTAAAATTTTAAATCATGTGCTCACGTATCGGTATTTGGTTTGCCATATCTCGGTTTTTAAAATTCATCAATCCTTTATCATATTAATCATTCTTCTAGAATTCTCAATTTTATAATGATTTGAACCTCTACATCCAATTTTTTTTTCCGATCACAATCTAAGAGAAGTTTCTCTTGAGTTGACAATGCAACTGCTACCCAACTTAGGATCTACCCCTCTATCACATAAGGCTCTTATATTTCAGAAATCTCATTCCTCAATTTTACTTAATCATGTTACTTAATCCTCATAAAAAAAATTTAACACCAAATATATTACCTGTGATATGCCCTTGGTTACAAAATAATCATCAAATAATGTATTTGGCCCATAGGGTACATCTAATACTATCTGTGTCTCAACTTATGCTAAGCACGAGGTTTCGTCTTTCCGAAATAAGGGAAGACGGAAAACAATAATAAAGAGTTCAAGGGGGAGGTAATAGATTAGGAGTATGGGGATCAAGGCATTTAAAGAATTCAATGGGAATTGTCAAGGCAGTTGTGGATTGAAATTCTATTTTGGTAATTCTTATTCACATGCTCGCATCGGTACAGTTGTATAACGGATACGATATGCTCATACATCTCTAGAGGGCAAGTACATTCGTCTACTAATAACTATATTTCTCAATCCACGTAAAGTAATTATACGAAGGGCAAACCAAGCACACTATGGTTGATCAGACCGTAGTACACTGATTCTGAAACATATTAGTGTACGCGTCCAATAATACATATGTCATAGACAAGCTTGATAAAAGGATGAGCTTGCAAAACTAGGCTGTAAAATAGCAGCATAAGTCAAGGTAGTATATAAATATAAATGCGCTAGATCATGATGAAATAAGGTACAAATAATTCAAGTTCATAAACCAAACAAAATAAGACTCTACAACCTCTACAGTTGTAGCACTAACACCTTGTCTAAGCTGCTAGTCGACAAAAATAGGGGTATGAGCCTCTAAGTTCTACCATCATAATAAATTCTATTGTCTTATGCAAGCATATAGTTAATGTCATTCAATTATACTACAATAATTATGTCAAGAGGACTATGTGTCACTAGGTTGTGAGGCATACTACCCAACTTAAATAATTATCTAATACTGTGATAGTCTTAAGGGGGTTCTACCAAAAAAAATATTATCCTTACAAATAAAGCATAACTCTTATTGGAGTTTACGAGAAAATCAGCCTATTGCATTATATCGGTAATGGTCACCTTAAGTTTTAATCATAGTGCTCATAGAACAAGTGTCAATAGTAAGAATGGAAGAGCTACTGGTTCTTAAGTAAAAGGAGGATATATCTATATTGGGTTATGGATACGAATTACGCGGTTTAGGACTAAGGGTAATCATCAAATTGCAATCTACCAGAATAACTTAAAACTATCAAGTTCTAGCTACCAAGCACAGAAATTCAAGGTTCAAGATTATAATTATCATCTTAGTAAACTATATATCCTATCATAGAATAAGATCACTTGGCCTATAATCAGAGGAGTCAAGTGGCACGAGTTAAAGGACGAAGGAGGAAAAATACAGTTTAAATCGTTGCACAATTGGTGAACGTTAAGGTTGCAGGGGACAAGATATGAAATTACAATAGAGGGACTCAAGATAATATCATGGTTTCCTAAGTGGAAGGTGGCAAGCAATTCTCCATGTTTGGGGTAGGATCTCTAGGGGAATATCATACTCGTTGCTCTGGGCTTCCTGAGGTACTGTCTGCTAATATCACGACAAGAATCTATATCCTAACACTTTCTCACTATGCACACTAGGTTCAGTCCCTACATTCAATCTCGGATTTCTATTGGTTCCTCAATACTAGGGTCAAATATTAGGGTCAAATCTCTAACTAGCTCTAGTAGTGCCTATACTACTCTTAAGTCATCCATAATTGCATCAAGGAATAATGGTAAGCCATTCTTTAGATAAGGATACTAGGGTTTACTTAAATATTCTAAACTTAGTGACGTGTCAGGGTTCTAGTTACTCTTACTAGGAAGGTTACCCTACTTATTATCTAACAACATGGACTTCTACATTCTAGGAGAAGGCTACACTCAAGGAACTATCAGGGATACACATGAATCAAGTAGGATGCATTAGTTCAAATAAAATGGATTGGAAAGAAGATGAGTCATAGTCAGATGTGGATGAGATCCTATACTCTAATCCTATTTGCAGGCTTGCTCGGTACAGTAACGTAACCGAGACAATATGCTCTGACCTGCATGGGCCACCACAAAAATATGTCATGCCCCAGTCCCAAAATACGTAGGACTAGGACACATAAGCATAATAGCCGTATGAATATGGCACTCCAATATATGGAACCCATAACACACGTACGCTGTATATGAATAACAGAATCCATAAGTGGTATAAATCCATCACAAGTCACATGGTATAATCTAGATCTCATCCAAAGTATCAATATAATTAAATGACCATTAGCTATGAAACTAGATCTCAATGGAAAGTATCTAAAGATGACAGTCAGATGGAAACAAATCCAATGCCAAACTAGAATATGGAATAAACAAGATAAACACAATATAAGTACTATATCTAACAATCATGTGGCTCGAAGAGAGGACTCCTCGGAACGTACGCAACCAGTACAGATCTATGCTCCTGCGAATACTTATGAACAATACACCTGGAAATGGACCATGTCCTCGGAGGGACATAACAAGATACATAAAAGCATGCCATAAAGTAAATACTGAATAAATAACTCCGGGGTGACCTAACCATCTAAGTGAAATGCAATTTGAGGACAACTGTGAGTATATGGGAAGGTGTAGGCTAGACATATGCTGACGTAATTCACCAGTCGTGATAACCGGCTAGTATATGCCACACATGCCCCCTATAACACGGGCGCAGGAATACAGTAACGTCCAACGTTCTATAGATTGTGGTATCTGTAATATCACCAAGTAATGTCCAACACTTTACAGAATGTGGTATCGGTAATATATATATATGTCCGTATCACTCCGTCGAGTGCGGTGCCAGTGTAAAGGAGTGGGGTATCCCATATGCCTACTAGTCGTCCTCCCCGCCCAATAATCTAAGCATGTTGTATCCACAACACACATCAGCTACTACGCCTCGGTGTCGTAACTCTGGCTCATAGACTATCGTTAGAGCAAGGGTCCATCCTTACAACCAAACAAGGACAGGGATGGGACCATCGTACCACGCTAGTCTATGCTCCACCTACTAATAACTGCTAAGTCTTCTAACATGCATCACTATTAGCAGTTATACCCTATCCGTCGTACGCCTACACGTACATGTGGCCAACCACATACGCAGGACCGTGCCCTACATGAGACTCACAATATGTGTACGAAAATATGTCAAGGCCTGGGAGTCATACCAATAACTCCACAACTTTAGGTGGGTCCACTAGACACTAGGTCAGACACAAGTCCTAACGTCAACACATTCGTTGACTGCACCCAAGTCTCTCTCGGATGCGCACAGTTAAAATAAGTAAATATGCAGCTAATAATATAGAATTTAAATAGTATAACAAAGCAAGGTATACTTGCCTGGCAAGCGGCTGTGTAGTCCCAATAACCAGCTCCGAAAGTCGTATAGATAAATCCAACAGATCTTCGGGGTCAGCGTGCACAGGTACAGGAATCGGGGTGACTGCTGCGGGTTATCTGGCAAGGATGATGGTCCACGATAAACACGATGACGGGGGTTATGATGATGATTATGGATGACGAAGATGGTGATATGGATAATGGTGATGACGAGGATGATGATGATGTGGATGATGAACAAGTTATTAGGGTTGGTGTTAATGAGGATGATGATAAAGATGAGGACTATAGAGGTGATGATGATGATGAGGGCGAGGTCGATGACGGCAGGGATGACAATGTGGATGCTAGCGATTGCGAGGACGACGATATAGGTGATGGTGATAAGGTTTTGGTAGAGTTTCATGGTAAAGATGATGATGTGTATGATGATGAGGATACTGGTAGTGGCTGTTGAACTCCGGGCAGCGAGGGGGAGGGACGTCCGGCCAGGGAGAGGTCCGGTTATGGAGGGCTGTGGTCGAGGAGGAGGGACAGGGACACATGGAGGAGACGCGGTGGTTCAGGCGAGGTCGTGTCTCCTATTCAGCGAGTGCAGACGGGTCCGACAGGGAGAGGCGAGCGGGATGGCCGGGGCTCGGTCGAGAATGTCGGTGGGGATGATGATGCGGGGGTGGAGAAGAGGTGGTGAGGGTGCTGCCGACTCCGACGGCCTGTGCAGTACCGTCGGGGTACTCGGGAATAATGGTGGTGGTGGTTTTATGGTGTTTACGGGGGTAGGCCGTTCAAGCAAAGGTTGGGTCGGTCAGGCGGTCGTGGTGGACCGGGAAGGGTAGAAGAAGATCGGGGAGAGGTCGGGGCTGCTCGGCGCTGTGGAGTCGTCGAAGAGGGTGGTGAGGGGAGTGGTGGCTGTAGTCGGGGTGCAGTAAGGTCGGGGCTCTACGTGGAGGCGAGGATGGCAACCGTGGTGGTGTTTTCCGCTGTCCGGTCGGCGGAGGACAAGATCTAGGTGAGGAGAGGTTCAGGGGAAAGAGGAAGTCGGAGAAGAGAGGGAGATGGGAGGTGATGTCGACGAGGGCTGCGGGGGTGCCGTGGTTCAGTGGTCAGTTCCGACGAGGTCTCGGCTAGGCGAGCGCAGGCGGTCAGGGTGAACAAGAAGTCGGAGACGAACAGGAAGGGGGGTGGACGGTCTGAGGGGGAAGTCCACCACTGCTCGATGATGACTCCGGCGGGTCTCCGGCAAGCTCAGGCGGAGGTAGGGACAGGTGAACAATACGTGAAGGGGGGGGGTGTCGGCTGAATGTAAATTTAGGTTTTGGTTTGGGATTTGATTTTTAGGTCAAGAAGAAAATAGAAAAAGTAATTTTATATATGTAGAAATTTGGGCTTGGGTTTGACCTAGGATTAGAGCTTGGTCAACACTCCTTGGTATGGGCCTTGGGCTCACATGGGGATGTTGGGAGGGCTGGAATTTGTATTAATTAAATACAAGGGTAAATTAATATACGGGGCGATGTGCGCGCGTTTCACATCCCAAAAAATTACGAAAAAATCCACGTGAAGGAAAAATTGGGTTTCTTTACGTATTGTCCGATGGTGGGGGCACCTCGATACATTTTTGCATAAAAGTGCCCAACAATCGAGAAAATTATACCAAGACAAAAATTAGATTTAATTAATTATTTGATTGCGCACGATGTTCTAGAATTAATTAGGAGTACCTGGGAATAAAATTAGGTTGGACACAAGCGTCTGGGGCATAGAAGATACATTGTAGAATATTAATAAAATTTGGATGGTATAAAATGGTCAAGATTATGTCTCCATTCTCGATTGGAACGCACAAGGGTACAGAGTTAGAATTTATTTTAGAATTAATAAATAACGTCCGTGATGTTTATTGTGGGACTAAAATGTCGCACCAGAAAGCATGATTATAATTTACACAAAGGTCAGAAAGGTAGGCGGGCACGTCTAGGACAATGTTGTGAACTTTACAGATAGGAAGTGGCTAGCGTAGTGATCTAATTAACGAAGCAATGGTAAGGTGCGCTACGTGATAAAATAATGTACAGTTAAATCAAATTCTGTGTTCTGAATTCTAATTGGGTGCAAACTAGCCCTAATTTCACTATATAATCCAAGTAGACCTAATTTCGGGTGAGGGAGTTTACAATCACTTTGCATACGAGCAATCATGAAACCTTTTTTGTTTTGAACCTTTTTGCAAAAAGTAACAAATTCATAACATGATTCATTTTTGTTTGCAAGAAAATAAACCCATGTGTATCTAGAAAAATTATCAACAATGATATAAGCATAGAGCTTATCGCCAATAATAGCGACTCTACTAGGTCCAAACAAGTCTATATACAAGAGTTGAAGTGGTCTAGAGGTACTTACAACATTGATTGCCTTAAAGGAAGATTTAGTAGCTTTATTCTTTTCATAATCAGCACATACCATATATTTCTTGAAAGTAATATATGGTAAGCCTCTTACCAACTTTTTTGTTGATAGTCTTGCAATAGAGTCCATGTTTGCGTATCCTGGATGCATATTCCATAGACATCTATCATCTTTGTTGGCATATAGACATCTACCTGCATTGTTAATGTCCTTTGTAAGTTAGAAAAAATATATATTATCTTTCCTAATCCCTTTAAAAATAACATTACCTGTAGATCTTTCATATATAGAACATTTGTCTTTTACGAAATTAATGCCATAACCATGGTAAGCTAGATGACTATTGCTGAGTAGGTTATGTTTTAATTCCATTACTAGAAAATGTCTTTTATAACAGAATAGGGAGGGATACCGATGTTACCATTACCAATAATAAGTTATGAGTTAAGGTATCAAGATATTAGCAAGGTATTGGTAATAAAATGGATGTTAATCCTATATCTAGTCCGGATCGGAGTAAAGCACAAAACTCTAAAAGTAGTTCCAATACATGGTAGAGCATATATGACAAGTAATAGAAAAGAATATAAGATGCATAGGTAACTAGGAAATAAAAGCATAATTGAAATAAGCAGATAATCATGATAAGTAACCGGAATGATAAACACAAGAAATATGGTATGAAATGGAAATAAGAGAACTACTGATACTATCTATGCGCTTTAGAGTAAAAGTTCGTTATGTGATCGGGTGGGGAATGTACATGTCTATACTACGATAACTCAATTATACGTGTAATCTATAATTGGCATGCACACGAATACGCTAAAGATTTGATCACATAACCAACTTCTACTCTCCCATCCTACACTAATATCTATGGATCCAATCATGACACATTATGTACATGATTATGATATGAGCACACAAAGCACATGAATAGATACAAGCACAAGGAATACCCGATGTACACGGTAAAATACGAGTACAATAAAGACCCGATGTACACGTTAAATAAATAACATCCACATAATACCAGCCCGTGTAACATCGTATCAAAATCAAGTAAAGTAGATCTAGAATATATGATATAAACACCATAAGGTATTAAAAACTAACAGAGAGATGTACTCGCCTGTGGTCCTGAACAAATGGTGCAAATCAGTCTCTGAACTAGTGTTACACTGACTTAAATAAAATTTTTCATATTATTTAGTGTAATAAAGTAATAACCATGTTTAAAATAAGTTAAAATATGATTTCTAGGTCAAACTAGTTAAACTAGGTCAATACCTTGATTCTAGGTCCAAATATAGCTGCTTGGGTGGTTATAAGGCTAAACTAGTTAGTACTAGGTGATACTAGGTTGTACTTAGGTTTCTAGGTCAATACCTTGAAGGTATTAGCTATTCCAGCTAATATTACCAAGTATTATATATAACTTATATATACTAGTTAATATCACCAAGTATCTATATATATATAACTTATGTATATATACTAGTTATCTCTGTTACCTATGTTATCTTAGTATATAGATTGATTTTAACTCATAACTTAGCCTATACTTGTCACCTATTACCACTAACTTGCTAATATCTTGATACCTTAAGAATACCTCGTATTTCATGTCTAATACTAGTATCAATTCCCTTGACTCTAGGAGAAATACCCTTAATTACTCAACACACCAACACTAACCCCAACACCAATACTCATAACTAATTCTAACACCATCTCCAACACCAATACCAACATCACCCTTTACTTAGTTACCCTTTCCTCCTACTGTGATACTGCCAACCTCTCACCAACTCTCTCTATCTCTCTCTCTCTCTCTCTCTCTCACACACACACACACACACACACACACACACACACAGATCAAACTTGATATCACTCTCCCATGTACACAGGTAAACACACCCACATACTTACCAGGTCTGAACCCGACCACCTTTATAAGTTGTCACTGCTACTGTATTACCTGCAGTAGCTCTCCCCATTGTTGCTGCTATTACTTATTCCTATGCCACGAACCCGAGCATCACCCCCATATACTGCTACTGCTACTACTATTCTTATGGTTGCTGTTGTTACCATTCTTATTGTTGTTGTTGTTGTTTTTATTCTTATTTTTGTTGCCGTTATTATTTTTTTTGCGACTGCTATTGTCTAACTCGACCCCTACGAGCATAGTCACACACACACACACATACACACACACAAATCAATATATATATATATATATATATATATATATATATATATATATATATATATATATATATATATATATATATATATATATATATATATAGGCATTATATTAAACACTTAATGGCGTACTCATGATACGCACATGTATCACCTCTGATACACATGAAATAAACCACCAAACCTCAAGATACTCTCTCCAAGCTCAAGCAACACAACTAGAATACTATATATAGCATATATAACATATATTATAGCTATTTAATTGCAATAAATAGAATTTGGCATGCTAGACCCCACTACACATATAAATACCCTTCCTACGATACTGTATCATGACTATCACGATACGCACTCCTTATATCCAATTGTGAACGCGAACACCATATAAAATTATGCATCATACTCCAAAATCATTCAAGAAACATTCCTAAAAATACCTAATGGTCCAAACTCGGATTCCGTTTAATTTGGCCACAAAAGTTAATGTAACTATCACAATATAGCTCATTTGAACCTAGTTCTTTCTCCTATGGGTAGTCCTTAGACATGGATGAGTTCCTAAGGGTCAAATGCTATAAATAACTATCAAATTGACAAAAAATAGGGATGATACCTATTGGGAGTCAAATCCCAATAAAACTCTTTCGGGTGGACATAAAATGGATACAAGTTTTTTGAATCTCCTCTCCAAGTGGTGCACCTTGTAATACAAGATCCTAGGCTTCCTTGGTGATAAAAGTGAGTAGAAAATGAAATAAAATTGAAAAAATTTGGTGAAAGTTTGGTCTCAATTTGGGGAAAAATAATTTGGGATAAAATGTGAACTTAATGAAGAGGAGAGAGACGTTCCCCCTCTCCAAATAGGGCCGACAACATTCCCCTCTAAAATGGCAATGCACAATGTCCTAATTGCCCCTAGTTAATTGTCATGAAAGGTATTTAATTAAGGGGATTAGCTAAGGAGAAAGTTCTAATCTAATGAAAGGAATATTTTACCCATTCTCCTTAACTAATGAGTCAAGCATGACTAGTCTAATTAATTAAACTAATGGTCATGTCAAGTCTAGTTGGGTCCACTTGGTCTCACTAGCACTAAGTCAAACTAATGGGCTAACACTAATCACTAACTATATATATTTAGTTAGTGATTAGTATATATATATCAATGCAAATAATAAGAAATGATAAGAATACCCCTATATAGAAAAGTGATGGTTACATCATAGACTACGCTGTCTATGGAATTTTGCCTGAAGAATCGAAGAAAGCTACTTCCATTAGTAGATGTTTTCTCTAGTTCTATTACTATACGGTAACCAAAATATTGTATCGTCGTTTCAATTACGGCCTTCTGCTGCGATGTTTATCAAGTACAAAAGCTAAGAAAGAATTCAGTGAAGCTCATGATGGTGTTTTCGGTACCCATCAACCTAGTCCAAAGCTACATGATTGTCTTTGACGAATAGGATAATTTTGGCCAACAATGGTAGCGAATGCTGTCGACTATACAAGGAAGTACCGCATTTGCCAAATCTATACAAACTTCATCTACTAGCCCTCATAATTCCTGGTCGTTCGAAGCATAGGGAATGGACATTATTGGTCCGATTATCCCATCATCGTCTAAGGGGCCACAGTTTATCCTTGCCATAACTGACTACTTCTCTAAGTGGGCAAAAGTCATGCTGCTACCCGAGTTAAAAATATCAAATATAATCAGCTTCATCAAACACTACGTGATCTATCATTTTTGACTACCTCAGAGGAGTATCCGTGATAATGGTCCATAGTTCGCAAACCATGCTTTCTACTGGTTTTGTGATAAAATTGAATTTAGAATATAGCTCCGACCTCTTACAACCCAGCAGCGAATGGTCTGGCAGAAGCATTCAATAAAAATATTATAAATCTCCTCAAGAAGTTCGTGTAATCCAACAAGCGGGACTGGAATGAGAAGCTGGATGGGTGTATCTGGGCCTTTCACACAACCATCCGGATACCGATGGGTAGCACGCCATTTATCCTAGTCTGTAAAAGCGAGGTCGTGCTCTCTCTAGAGGTCCAAATTTTCTTACTCAGGGTGGCCCTCTCCAACCAGTTGATAAATGACGATAACCACCATCATCGACTGCAAGAGTTGGATGCACTCGATGAGAAGCATCTCCTAACTCAACACCACATTGAGTTATACCAAGTATGCCTCTCGGGATCCTTCAACAAATGATTCCAAAAAAGAATATTCCAAGTAGGTGATCTCATCTTAGCCAAAACAAGATAGATGGTTATGACACAGAAAACAGCCAAAAAATTCTAAGCCAAATGGGAAGGCCCTTTCATTGTGGAATCGATTTATTCTAACAGTGCCAACCGACTCGTAAAACCTAATAGAGAATTTCTTATTATGCTGATCAACGACAAGTTTCTCAAAAAGTACTATGTCTAAGCTAGACTTGTGCCTCCTTTATCCTCAGTTGAGTCGCCACCTTGTTTGCTATTGATTAAAGTTGAACAAACTTTTTTATTACAAATAAAAGAAGTATACAAAAATCCTAAACATAAAATCTAAGTACAATATTTTTTGATTCTGGGAGTGACGATGGAGATCTAGTACTGCAGCTGACTCATTTACTTTGTTGACGGTCCAACGAAGGAATTAGAATGCTTTCTTCATATTTCTCTCATGTATGTATGTGTCTCTTATGGGTATTCAACCCTACTATTTATATCCATCATGCTGATGGGCTATGCTCATATAGATTATGTTGCTGCCACATGTCCGTTCTCAACAGAACGGTTGTAAACGTGAACACATGTCATGGTCGAGCTGCCACATAGCATCTTATTAGGATCTGCTTGTTGCTGAGGATCTGGTTTATTCTTACCTTGTTTGTGTGACTTGGTTAACTTGACACGTGGCCTGCACTTGGTTGTTGAGAATTTACTCAGTTGAAACAGAAAAATTTATTCGCACAGGGCCGCATAAAGACTGAACCATATAGGAGTTGAGCCTCATACAAATTTCGTCTTGACTCATGGAGAGCTTGACTCCTATGGAGCTCAACTTATAGAGAGCTTGACGCATGAAGAGCTCGATGCATGGGGATCTTGACGTATAGATAGCTTTATTGTGTGTATGTGTGGTACTGCACATCTATATCCTGACAAAGATAATCATTATAGTGACATAAGCACTGACGTTCACTGCCAGCGTCAAAACTGAGGCATTCAGAGCCATTATTGTTTTTCAGAGTAATAAATATTATGACTGATAGAAATGGCAACATGCGCCCAAGTTGTCATAAGTCAAGTAACTTATAGGTCATTATCACGGTCGAGCTGCCACGTGGCATCTTGTTTGGATCAACTTGTTGTTGATGATTTGGTTTGTTCTCACCTTGTGTGCGTGACTTGATCATCTTGATATATGGCCTACACTTGGTTGTAGTGAATCTTCTTAATTAAAACATAAAGATTTAGTTGCACATGGCCACATAAAGACTAAACCGCAATGGGGCAGAGCCTTATAGAGATAGAGTCTTAGGGTTATTTAGACGCATAAGGACCAAGACTCATAGGGAGCTTGACACATGGAGAGCTTAACCCATGGGAGCTTAATGCATAGATAGCTTTGTCGTATATATATGTGGCTCTGTACATCAATATCACGAAAAAGGTAATCATGACATCGACGTAAGTGCTGACGTCTACTATCAGCTTCAAAATTGAGGCACTCAGAGCCATTATTGCTTTATCAAATTCATAAATTCTGTGACTGATAGAAATTGCACCATGCACCCAAGTTGTCATATGTCACGTAATTTCTGGGTCGCCTGAATTTTGTGGCGCATATATTAGTATGCGACTTAGTTTATGAGCGCATATTTCTTCGCATTTTTTCATCCTTCAACAAGACCCCCTTTAAAGTTTTCAAACTTGTATGAGTTTGGAATACTTTGAATAAAAGCATGGAAATAAATCTTCATAATGCATAGGTTGTTTGTCTTTTGAATGAGTTTTGATGCATGCACTTGCTGACACATGGATGAATTTGCTAAGCTGTCGAATATGTATTAAATGCCAAGAATTGGCTTGTCCTTCAAGCATGTTTTTGGGGATTCCGAACTACCTTTATATGCGTATACCATGGTGATGGTTCACTAAGGATGACGATGGATCAAGAATACAATCCGTCGCTCTTATCCTCGGTCGTCACGTGGATGGCACAAAAACTGAGGCATGCTCGCCTATAAAGGGGTACAGTCGGGAGAGAGAAAAACTCTCTTGCTTCCTGACTTCTTCTTTCTTCTTCTCCCGACCACCATGGCCCCAAAAGCTTCTTCTTCTTCCACGGTTTCCAAGAGCAAGGAAAAGGGCTAGGGGTAAGGCCTTGCCGCCGAGACTGATCCCCCTAAGATCCCCTATAATGTCCACAAATCAGCGATGGGTAGCATTTTTGGAAAAATACTACTTGCACGGTTTGTTGCATGGATAAAGAGACATGCGTGGCCATTTCATGTTGTATTGCCACATGGATGAGAAATCATCTATAACATGCATAAACTTTTCACACCGTCTCTCGCATGGGTGAAGGGCCTGTCATGGGCGGAACATGACTTATCGCATGAGTTGGAAAACACCATGCACAGGTCGAACTCTGCCACATGTACAATTTGTGTAGAGTCATCATGTTGATGATGTGCATAGCCTCTACTGTAATGCTTTGAAAGTATAGTAGAAAGATTGCTTCTTAGGTTGCTCTAATTGTACCGCTTTTGTGTTTTGTAGTGACTTTGCCAACTACTCCTTCAGGTTAATTAGTTCTCAACCTTGAACGGGTCTCATTGAGTATAAACTTTGGGGACCTAACTGTTGCCATCTAAAGCCAGCTGGATAGGGGTTTTCCATCCGAAAGGAAAAAGCTGATCGCCGACTAGAGCGAGTTTTATTTCCTAAGTATGATAAAATCAGGAAAGGCCACTACTAGGCAGGATTATGCTTTTAAGAAACTATACTTTCTGTTTGGGGATGCACTAACCATATAATGTTCTGACCTGGGGAAGTCCAAAGAGAACTGGAAGTTTACTCACAGTGGGACGGAGATGTCCATGCCCACCCTTGAATATCGTATGCCTCTATCAGACTTTCGTATAATAATAGGCTGGAGGAAGTTGGACTGGAACTTGATGCCTGAACAATGGGAGGCTCTCATTGGTAAGATCCAGTCTGGGAACGGCCAAAACCAGGGGGCTCTCATTAGTAAGATCCGGTACGGGACCGACCAAAATAAGGGGGCTCTCTTCTTCCAGAAGGAGCTGCCCTCTTATTATTATCTCGACCTGTTACCCGGTATCATCAGGAGTGAATTGGGGCTAAACATCGATGTTTATACCGCAGGTACTTCCCTCCATCAAGTTGCTAAGAAAGGGTCGTACCCGCCTGGGCAATTGTGAACTCTCGGCTGGGCCCATTACAGTCCTTCGTGGTGTCGCTTGACCAAGTGGGTGTTGAAGAGCTACTAGCGAGACCTTAAGGATGTTGGTATATTTTTTGCCGTAAGGGACACTAGTTATGGCCTAGAGACAAACCCTTGCCTCTTCATCGCTCTGATGAAGATGTATAACTGTCATACATGAACTTTTTTTACGCCTGGCGATAGGACTAGCTTTGCATGAGATGCACTAAGTATCGAAGCTTCCCTAGGGTGAGTTGCCCTACGATGAATACATCCTAAGAAATGAAAAACTAGGGGATTTCAAAAAAAAAGAATTCGAAATTCTTGGCCGTCTATAAAGAATTACTGTGCCAACATAGCATCTATCAGAAAGTGTATAAGTAGGATAAATCTTCCGAAGGGCCTATCCCCTATATCACCCTCTCGACACACTATCCTTTTCCGGAGGAGCCTGGGTCAGACGAGGTATTGGCCAATTGGTCATGGTCGAACCATATTTTGATAATCAACTAAAACTCAGACTTGATATAACCAAAGAGAACCGACAATACGGACGTACTACTGCTTCAACTATAGTTTCAGAGAATGAGAATTTGACTTGTTTTTAGTATCAAGTCAATATAATTTTTTTGTTTATTGAGTATATAAAAATATGTAAATCGAGTTGTACTTGGCATTTAGAGGCTACGCAAAATATTTTCTAAATCCAGATTATTTTTAGCCAAAATATTTTGAGTTTTTAGAATAGCCAAACCTATTTTTCCAAGACCAAGTTAGCTTAAACCATGTCAGGACCCGCACCCGGTGTAAGGATACAAGTCGGGAACAACGGCCAGCCTACGCCGCAACATCGATGGTAGAACACTGTTTGGGTAAACTATCTATCTATAATCAAGACATAACAATGCCACCTTCAATATAAATATACTCAATCATAGATCTAAGATGGAGAATAGCACAAATATAATAAAAGAATAGAATAGTCATAATACAACTAATGTGTCAAATAATAACATCAATGAGTCAGAGAAATACTAAAAGTAAGCTGGAGACAAATCCAGTACAAAAGGAATAACTAAGATGCTACAAGTCCCGGATCGTCTGTCTCAGTCGAGATAAGACCCTCCTGAGCCAAGGTCATTGGCTCTAATCCCACAACATCCTGAGGCCCGTAATGAGTGGGGTACCACTCCTCAGTGTCATCTAGAAAAAATATCTCCACTCAGGAAAGTAGTAGAGTACATCTCTAACAGTAGTTCTAATCAATGATATAAACTATGTAACAGTAAATAGATATAAAATATACAAGATGCAACATAGACAAGAGATATACAATAAAGGAAATACTGGAAATAAATACAAGAATGAACAATATGGCAATGAACAAGAATACTAATGACAAAGTGATTGAGTACCAGCTTTAACATATGATCGGCTTGGGAACTCGATACAAGATTAATGGCCTGGCTAATCATACGTGCGGTGTATATTTAATACTATTCAATGAATAAGACTTGATACAAGGGTGGTATGATCACATATCTACACTACATACTCCCCAACCCTCGACTGGTATAGTGGATCCAACCATGGTACGTTATGACATGGGTTTCCATAAGAAGGGTGCTACTTTCCTCATTAACCAAAGTCTGTACATGTACAAGAAGAATAATAAACAAGGCTTGCACAAGATACACCATAAATACCAAGGAATAATATCTCATGACGAGATCCAGATATACCAATCCTTGTAACCATCGTGTCAAAAAATCAAGGATATCTATACTAGATACAATGAACATAGAGGATATCATAAATAAAAAACTATCAGAGAATATACTCGCCTGAAATTCGGTAAATAGTATCACAGATGTCCGATACGGTGCCTCAAAGACCTAGATATGGAATATAACATCAATATAAGATTTCAGATTAAAAATAAGTTAAATTGGTCAACATCTAGGTCAAAGAGCTATTTTTAAGTCAAAATAGTCAAACTAGGTCAACCCTAAGTGAAATTGGTCAAACTTGATCAAACTAGCTATTTCTAGGTTGTATGAGTCTATCTCTAGGATATTGGGTCAATACACTATGAAATTAGGTCATACTAGCTAATCTAAGATACTAAGATAGACACAAAATACCGTATCATAGGATACGCAAGTTTTAGATATAAAAAATATTAATTTATATATATAAGATATTACATATAGTAGCTTAGCTAACGAATACAAATCAGATACCTTGGCTTTGAACCAATGCGTATCTCACTACCTACACCCCATCTCGATACTCAAACCCAATACCTTGAGTATCAACCAATACCTTGACATTACCTTGGACCTCAGCCTGTCGATAGTGCAGATAGGGACCCTCTAGTTCAGGAGTGATTTCCGGGTTGGTAGCCGGGATCAAGGACCTCAGTTATTGTTTTTATTAGCTTTTGGTACCGGATTTGTCCTCGGCTTTTGGTTTAAGACTTGTATTGTATTTGATTCTGGATATTATTATATTATTATTATTCTTGTTGTTGTTTTAGTAGTAGTTGTTGTTTAGACATTGTAGTTATTAAACTTCTGTGTTATCTTATCATGCTTAGATTCGTGATTAAGTACTTGTGTTATCTTTATCATATTGCTCCTCCGTTGGAGTTGAGATCTTGACAGGTACTTATATTGATTGTGTGAGATTGTTAGCTAGATAGTAGACCTAGACAGCGTTCTACCGTCGATGCTGTGACGTAGGCTGGACGTACCCATGACTCATGCCAAATTTTTTGGGTGCGGATTGTGACACATTTTTGGTGGCGACCCACGCAGGTCTCGAGCTACACAATTAGTGTGATGTTGTGGTAGTACAACGATTTAGTTGTACTGCTGTGAGCCTGCTCTAGGATATAGGATCTAGGATGAGAGTGTACTCAATCACGACTAGGAATAATTCTAATATAATATTTGCTATTTCTAATTATTCTAAATTGCTTTCTTTTAAAATATTACTGTCCTTCTTTGATGATATCGTATCTTGCGCCATATTGACTTTTTTGATCTGTGTTCAGGATGCCTCCGTAGATACGATCCCATCGTACAATTCCAGCAGCTGCTACTGAGAGGTCTGCTACCTCTTGTCCAGCTCGTATTCAGGCAGCTGCTACTGCTCCACTCACCACTCCTGCGGCTGAGGGAGAATCCGCTTCTCTCGGGGATCCTCCTCCACCTGTCGATCCGAGGACTACCCCAGTCGTTCCGATGGTACCTCCTCCACCACCTCCTGTACCAGTAGATGCCACACAATTGTTTGTGTTCTTCAGAGATATGATGGACGCACAACACCGCCAGGTGGATGTGATGAGGCTGGGCATTGAGAATGCCCACCAGGTGGCCATGACGGCAGTGGACATAGTGGCACAGATCCAGCCACAGGGAGATCAGACTCAGCATCCGAGGCCGGACAATATTATTGACTTCCAGAGGATGCGGCCCAAGGAGTTCCAGGGTAGAGAGGGGATCCTGTATGCGGATGACTGGATAGAGCATATTGAGGGGATTTTTTAGCTGACACAGATTCCAGACAACATGCAGATAGAGGCAGCGGGCAGTTAGATGTTCGACCTTGCTTTGATGTGGTATCGCACTGATACGAGGATCACAACACCAGGGCTTACTTGGGAGGCTTTCAAGAGACTTTTTAAGGAGAAGTTTTTTCCAGATGTGACGCTCAGTACTTTGGAGAGCCAGTTTGAGGCACTCGTCCAAGGGAGCATGCTAGTGGACGAGTACGCAGCGGAGTTCTGCCGTCTGGGCAGATTCATGGAGGGCTTGAGTGAGGCAGCAAAGGCAAGGAAGTTTTACAAGGGTTTGGTCATGACGGTTAATTCTTTGACTAGGAGTGACCGCGAGGCAACTTTCAAGCAGATTGTAGGGGACGCTCAGAGGGCAGAGGATGACTTGGTTGTATTTAATTTTTTATTAGTTATTTTAGGGTTTTGGCTAGTCTGAACCCATGTAAGATCCAAGTGGACCCATGTCAGACCCAACCAACACCCTTGTCAGACTTATTTATTGGTTTAGAATAGTTAATTATATTTTAATTAGTTAGTTGGAGTAATTAGGGATTAATTAGAGTGCATTTGGAAACCTCAAACCCAAACCCTATTTTACATGACTTAATTGGAGGGGCATTTTAGTTATTTTACCAAACCCAAACCCTAACCCTAAACCTATTTCTTGTCATGGCCGAATCCCTCCTCCCTTCCATTCTATTCTTCTTCTTCATTTTCTCCTCTCCACTCTCTTTCTTCACTTCTTCCATTTCCTTCTTCCAATTTTCCCCCCATTCTCAAGTAAGTTCTTCACATCCCTCTTCCCTTCTCTCCTTTATTTATTTCTTCCATAAATGCAAACCCTAACCTCCCACTTTTCTCTATACTAGGTGTATAGAGCTTAGATTTGGTGTAGAAGCTTGATTTGGAGGCTTGGAGGCTTGTTGTGGTGAATTTAGGGCTTTTTGGAGACTTTGGCCTTGGGATTCAAACTCCCAAGAGGTAAACCCGAACTTTTTTTCTTAGGGATTGCTCTAATATAGTGTAATTAGTATTTTAGAACCTTTTTAGACCTTAGGGCTACCCATGGGAGGAAGTTAGAACTTATTTGGATCTGTTTGGAGACTTTGGCATAGGGTTTTATGTCAATTTTGGGTAAAATCCGAGATTGGCCCAATTTTGGGTATTACCCTAGGTTAGACGAACGTAGGTAGACATGCTTGGGTGTTTTAAGGGTGAGTATGTATCCCCGTTTAGACACGTAAGGTCGTGTCACAGAGTTTTGGGCATTTCAGGCGATTTGGGGATTTTTCATCGTTGTGGGTTCCATATGCCTGTGAGATTTTGCCACGGTCATAGAATCAGAGAGTTAGCATTTTTTGGAGGTTCTAGACATCGATTAGAACTCGTGGGTAAATTTTGGGTTGATTTTGAGTAGATTTAGTGTGCGTTTCATGAGGTATCGTGAACCGCACTCCACATGTTCGTCGAAATGACCGAATGGCCATTTTGACTTTGTTTCCAGGTTTTGGGCTTGTGCACGGGTTGGTTTAGCCTCGGAGAATGTGTATTAGAGTTTACAAGTATATATATATATATATATATATATATATATATATATATATATATATATATATATATATATAAGTTTATGGGTGAGTGTGGGTAGTATGTGTGTTGCGGTAGTGTGTGTGTTTGTGTGGTTGAGTGTGTCTCTGTGTGTGTGTGTATGTGTGTATATATATATATATATATATATATATATATATATATATATAGGTGTTTGAGCATATATATATATATGCATGTGTGTGAGTGTGTAGTGTAGTGTGTGTGAGTGTAGTATGTGTTAGTGTGTATGTGTGTGTATATATATATATATATATATATATATATATATATATATATATATATATATATATATATATATATATATATATGTGTGTGTGTGTGTGTGTGTGTGTGTGTGTGTGTGAGTGTTTATATATGTAAGTGTGAGTGTGTTTATATATGTATATATGTGTGTCTGTGTGTGTATATATATATATATATATATATATATATATATATATAAGTGTGTGTGTGTGTATATGTTTATGTGTGTGTGTTGGTGTGTATTGAGAGGGATTGAGATAGAGAGCTAGAGCAAGAGAGATTGAGATAGAGAGCTAGAGCGAGAGAGATCGAAAGAGTTAGAGAATGAGATAGAGTGATAAGTGGAAGAAAGATAAGAGGGAGAGTGAGTTAGAGTGATAGAGAGAGTGTGAGATATAGAGATAGGGAGAGTGAGGGAGAGGTAGAGCGCTGCAGCAGCAATAGAATTCAGCAGCGGCAGCAGCTGCAGTAGAGCAGCACGGCAGCAGGCCGCAACAGCGGCAGCAGGCCCTAGCAGCCGCAGCAGCCGCAGCAGCTACAGTAGAGCAGCGCGGCAGCAGCAGCAGCGCTTAGCCGCAGCAGCAGCAGCAGCGACGCTCACAGTATCAGTAGCAGCCGCAGCTAGCACCCCCTTTCTTATATATATATATATATATATATATATATATATATATATATATATATATGTAAGTATGTGTATATAGATATATATAGATAGTTAGAGGTATATGTATATAGATATATAGATAGATAGGTATATATATATATATATAGGTATGGTTAGTTGGTGAGATGATGAGATGAGAGGGCAAGGTAATGGATCTCAATACCTTGAGATACCAAGGTATTGATGTAAGTGAGGTATCGGAGGTAAGGTATTGAGGTAGCCTATACACTAGGTTATATATATATATCTATATAATTAGATATATGTTATATATATATATATAGTTGCATATGATAATATATATATAGATAGATAGTTAGTTAGCTAGTGTTAGTGAGGGGTAAGGCTTGAGTATCTCAATACATTGAGATACTCAAGGTATTGGGCATCGGGGCAAGGTATTGGATTTTTGTCTAGGAATACGGTTATAGTTGCTTTTATATATATATATATATATATATATATATATATATATATATATATATATATATATATATATGGTATAGGCGGGGTATATCGCGTATGTTGAGATATCGGATACCGAGGTTATCCCGGTATCTCAAGAAGGCGAGTTTGTGGGTTTATTAGCTTAATGACCTAGTTTTGACCTAGAATTTTAGGGACACCCTAGTTTGACCTAGAGTTGACCGTAGTTAACCCGGTTGACCGTCAAAGTCAACTTTTGACCTAGATTTGACCTAGAGTTGACTTTTTAGACCAAGAGTTGACTTTTTGACCCAGATTTTATCGGTTTGATCCGTTTGACCTAGAACAACCATAGAAGCTTTTTTTAGTTATTTTTTATATTTATTTAACTCTTTAGAACCCTATTTAACCTTACTTTTTGCAATAGGTCATTGTGATGCCAGTTCGGATCGCTAGTTGCTCAAGACGTCGGGCGAGTACATTCTCTGTTAGTTTTCATTATCTGATGATTATTATGATTCAACTTCTAGTATAGTATTATCTGATTTTTTGGCACGATACTGACTAGTATTTCTGGATTCATTTACTTGCGACATATTTATTTCATATTTCTGGCCTCTTTTCTGGAATCACCTACTGGCATCACATCAGGACTCACTACAGACATCACTCATGTATCTGGCTGGACTCATACTTGATTTGCGGGTCGGGTCTTGGATTCACTTGTACTAGTCGGGGCAAGAAAATACTCGAGTAGACATCTAAATATTTCTAATCTGGAATTACTAGAATCATCCCCTCTGGTCTAATCTAGAATGATAGCAGCCGCACACCCAGTATGCGGTGAGCCGTACTTACCCCTAGCCGTTTACATGTCGAAACAGGTATTTCAGAGACACGAGTTCATTCTTTCTAGTCTAGACTCTCTTGCATTCTTGACTGGTCTTACTTATACTTTCTGGACTAGACTCATTACATTTATACTTGCTGGACTCACTTCACGTTATTGTGCACACACTTGATCTTAGTTTAGATTTCTTATATCCTGCAGTCATTACTATCTTGCTTCTGATTTTCATGTATCTTTACCTTTATGCACCAGTTGACACACACACACATACACACACACACACACACACACATACATACATATATATATATATATATATATATATATATATATATATATATATATATATATATATATATATATATTTCCTTGTTTATACTTCATTTCCTTTAGTGCTACTTGCTACAACTGCTTTATAGTTTTTATTATTTAATTGGAATTACAGTTAGAGGTATACTTGCTCCAATCCTGACTGAATATATTTTTTAGAGGATCTGGAAGATTGGTGTCCGATATTTTATGGACCTCAGCCTGTCGATGGTGCAGACTGGGACCCTCTAGTTCAGGAGTGATTTTTGGGTTGGTAGTTGGGATCACTAGGACCTCAGTTGTTGTTTTTATTAGCTTTTGGTACCGGATTTGTCCCCGGCTTTTGATTTGAGACTTGTATTTTATTTGACTCTGGATATTATTGTATTATTATTATTCTTGTTGTTGTTTTAGTAGTAGTTATTGTTTAGACTTTGTAGTTGTTAGACTTCTGTGTTATCTTATTGTGCTTAGATTCGTGATTGAGTACTTGTGTTATCTTTATCATATTGCTCCTCCGTTGGAGTTGAGATATTGACAGGTACTTATATAGATTGTGTGAGATTGTTAGCTAGATAGTAGACCTAGACAGCGTTCTACCGCCGATGTTGCGGCGTAGGATGGACGTACCCACGACTTATGCCCAATTTTTTGGGTGTGGGCCGTGACACATTTTTGGTGGCAGCCCACGTCTCGAGCTTCGTAATTAGTATGATGTCGTGGTAGTATAAAGATTTAGTTGTACTGTTACGAGCCTGCTCTAGGAAATAGGATCTAGGATGAGAGTATACTCAATCACTACTAGGAACAATTCCAATCGAATATTTGCTATTTCTAATTATTCCGAACTTACTTTCTTTTGAAATATTACTGTCCTTCTTTGATGATATCGTATCTTGCGCCATATTGACTTCTTCTGATCTGTGTTCAGGATGCCTTCGAAGACACGATCCTATCGTACCGTTCCAGCAGCTGCTACCGAGAGGTCTGCTACCTCTCGTCCAGCTCATATTCAGGCAGCTGCTACCGCTCCACTCACCACTCCTGCGGTTGAGGGAGCATATGCTTCTCTCGGGGATCCTCTTTCACCTGTCGATCTGAGGACTACCCCAATCATTCTGGTGGTACCTCCTCAACCACCTTCTGCACTAGTAGACGCCGCGCAGTTGTTTGCATTCTTCAGGGAGATGATGGACCCGCAGCACCACAAGGTGGATGTGATGAGGCTGGGCATTGAGAATGCCCACCAGGTGGCCATGACGGCAGTGGACAGAGTGACACAGATCCATCCATATATAGATCAGACTCAGCATTCGAGGACGGGCAACATCATTGACTTCCAGAGGATGTGGCCCAAGGAGTTTTGGGGTACAGAGGGGATCCTGTACGTGGATGACTGGATAGAGCATATTGAGGAGATTTTTTGGCTGGCACAGATTTCAGATAGCATGCAGATAGAGGCAGCAGACAGTTAGATGTTCGACCTCGCTTTAACGTGGTATCATACTGATACAAGGATCGCGGCACCAGGGCTTACTTGGGAGGCTTTGAAGAGACTTTTTAAGGAGAAGTTTTTCCCAGATGTGGTGCTCAGTACTTTGGAGAGCCAGTTTGATGCACTCGTCCATGGCAGCATGCTAGTGGATGAGTATGCAGCGGAGTTCTGTCGTCTGGGCAAATTCGTGGAGGGCTTGAGTGAGGCAGCAAAGGCGAGGAAGTTTTGTAAGGGCTTAGTCATGGCAGTCAAGTCTTTGACTAGGAGTGACCGCGAGGCAACTTTCGAGCAGATCGTTGGGGACGCTCAGAGGGCAGAGGATGACTTGGAGCTCAAGTCCAAGAGAGACAGGGATGACTCAGGTAGTGCGAGTGGTAGTGCGGGACCGACTAAGCATTCCTATGGGGAGAAGACAGCACAGTAGGGTCAGGATCAGAGAGTGTCTACTAGTGCCTACTCCAGGAAGGCATGACATACTTGGGATGCCTGTAGTAGGAGGCTAAAGTTGGGTTTGTTTTGTGGATTCGCTGCTCACCAGATGTGAGATTGCCCCACTGCACCTCCATTTGGTGGAGCACAGGATCAGAGAGTTGGAGCTAGGCCACCTGTAGTACATCATCATGCCCCGCACCAGCATAGGGAGATACCCCAACAGGACAGGGCTTTTGCGTTGGCGGTCGAGGAGGCCGATGCTACGGGTGTCGGGTTAGCAGGTCTGTCCCTTTTATTTTTCTTCCTGTCCTTTTCCATTCCTTGTGGTGTACTTTATTAGTACCTGTTAGACTTTTCTTTTGTGCTATGGTAGATAGTGTAGTGACCCTGATTGAGACTGTGATAACACGACCAGTAGGACCATGATCTTGCATGTTATTTAGGTAGAATTTTTTTACTGTGATTGTTAGGGGTTTAACCTAGAAGAAGTGCGATCGACTTTAAATTTTGAGGACAAAATTTTCTAAGGAGGATAGGTTTGTCACTACCCCATTTCCAGGATAGGGTATTTTTTATTTTAATTTGGTAAATTATGTATTGATCATAAATATTTGTATTAATATTTAATTAGTTGGTTGTATTTATTTTTTATTATTTATTTTAGGGTTTTGGCTAGTCTGGACCCATGTTAGACCCTAGTGGACCTATGCCAGACCCAACCAACACTCTTGTCAGACTTATTTATTGGTTTAGAATAGTTAATTATATTTTAATTAATTAGTTGGAGTGATTAGGGATTAATTAAAGTGCATTTGGAAATCCCAAACCCAAACCCTATTTTGCATGACTTAATTGGAGGAACATTTTGGTTATTTCACCAAACCCAAACCCTAACCCTAAACCTATTTCTTATCATGGCCGAATCCCTCCCCCCTTCCATTCTATTCTAAAATATGACCTTGTACCCTTGTGCGTCCCAATCAAAATTGGAGACACAATCTTGACCATTTTGTGCAACCTAAATTTTATTAATATTCTACACTGTACCCTCTACGTCCCTAATACTTGTGTCCCACCTAATTTAATTCCGTGTACTTCTAATTAATTCTATAATACCGTACGCATTCGATTTAATTAATTAAAATCCAATTATCTGCCTTTGTGCAATTTTCTAATTGTTGGGCATTTTTATGCAAAAGTGCATTAAGGTATCCCCACCATTGAACAATTCATGAAAAAAATCCAATCTTCCCCTTTATAGCAATTTTTCCCATAATTTTCTGGATGTGCAAACGTGCAACATCGCCCCTTTTATTTTATTACAATCCTTGCATTTAAATAATGTAATTGTAGCCTCCAAACATCCCCATATAAGCCCAAGGCCCATCACAAGGAGATGTTGACCAAAGTCAAATTTACCTAGGTCAAACCCAAAAGTCCACATGTGTATAAATACAACTTTTCTTCCTTTTTTCCTTTTTCTAAAATCACCCTAAACCTAAACTACATTAGCCGAACACCATCACCCTCTCCCTGTGCATCCTCTTCCTTCTTCCTCCTACCTAGCCGACCGCTGCCCTCGACTCGCCGAAGTACGACCCCGAGTCCACCCGCCCCTCCTTCACCTCGACGTCCCGGAGCAACTCTCATCGACCTCGACTTCCTCCTCCCCTTCCCGGCCGGATCCCCGACCCACAGCAGCCACGAACTCCTTCTTCCTCTCCACGACTCCTCACCTTCCCGTCGACTTCCCACCGTCGTCTCCGATGAGCCACAGCTACCTCTTCCATCATCATAATCGCCTTCTCCTTCCGCAACTGCCTGACAACACCGAGCCCCGCCTCTTCTCCTTCCTTCCTTCGCCTGAGCCCGACCGGCCTGATCACCACCCCGACTCCCTTCGATCTTCGCCTGAGCACCGAGCTCCGCCCTGAGTACAGCCGCTCACCACCCTCGACCCGATGCTTCCCTCTGGCCGAAGCACAGCAACCATGTCTCCACCTTCGTCCTTTCCCGGCCATTGATCCCGACCTTGCACCACCACCAGAACCGGCCGACACCCCAGTCGAACCATCATCGCCTCCTCCGCTCCTCCTTTTTTCCCTCGTCGAGTGCCTCCGTTGACCACCCCATCATCGTCACCCTCGACCTCCTACACCACCAGTACTTTCCTCTTCTCCGACTTCTTTTCTTCTGCCGGATCCCCTCGACCCACCGGGATTCCCCCCATCACAAACTATCCCGACCTCCATCTCCTCCTGCTCCCAGCCACCAGCATCATCATCAACTTCACCACTGCCATCACCCGAGCCTCCCTGCACCCTGTCCTCCTCCTCCTTGCCGGAACTCCCCCCTGGCCGGACTTCGGCGGACACCATCTCCATCAGTATGATCATCAACATCACCACCATGGCCATTGTCATCATCATCACCAGCTTTTATTATAATCATCATTCCATCACCATTATCATCATCATCATCACTTCATCGTTATCGCATCATCGTCATCGCATCATCGTTATCTCATCATCATCATTGTCGTCATCACCCTCATTCCATCATCATCATCGCGTCATAGTCAACCTCACCATCGTACCCGTGCACATACCCCGAGGTACGAAACTTCCCGTCTTCTCCTTTTTATGTGTGTTCGTATGTGTGCCAGTAGGACATTAGTATTGCTGTACCACAGTTAGCGGATATCGGACCCTGAGTCGGTAAACCCAACTCGCGTTCGTGCACGTACGCGTACGCGAATATTATTCAGTTTGGAATATATAAATATATTTAGTATATGTATATTTAGTTATTCATTAGTATTATATTAATTGGTATATATATTTAAATGTATTTAGTATACGTATATTATTCAGTTCGGTGTATATATATATATATTTAATATATGTATTCAAATAGTTATGTAAATAAATTACTGGTTATATTATTATATAATTATTATATGGATATATATGTAATTAAATGCTAAATAATAGTTGTGACTATATAGGTATGTATTATACGACCCTAGGACACTGTGGACTATCCCGTAAATACCTTGACCATGTTGACCTAAGAACTTGTAGTTGACTGCCTTGCGTACATTAACGTACTGGCTTAGACACCTATCAGTTGACTGTCTGATTGTGTACAACACTTGAAGATGTGACCCTGCATAATCCAACGCATAATTGACCGTGTTAGATGACTAGTGTTACCCCTAGTATACCCCCATGAGTCCAGTGTAATTATTGTTGTGTGTGTACTAGTGTAATGACTAATGATTTTATTGTATTATATTATATATACATAGGATATTGGATTTGTTCTGTGCGACTTCTGGAGCAGGTTATTGGTATATTACAGCTTCCTTGCCAGGCAAGTATACCTTGCCATTGTACTGTTATTTATATTCCATATGTTGCATGCATCTTTATTTTTTGTCTTTAGTTTATATATTTTAACTGTTATATAAAATGCGCGCGATGGTGTCGTCGCGATATGTTTTTATTTATGTATTTATATTGACCTTGTTTATAAGACTACCCCATTATCATGTAGCATCATGAGGTTCATTGGCCATGACACAGTTGTTATACGAGTGTGAGTCGCATATAGATCACGGACTGCGTGATAGATCTGGCCTCCTGTACGTATGGGTCGTGCGTTAGGGATAACTGCTAATAGAAACTTTGTATGTTAGAAGACCTAGCAGTTATTATAGATCCATGGGCATAGCCTATTGTAGTACGGTGGTCCCATCCTTGTCCTTGTTTGGTTGCAGGATTGGGCTACGGTACTAAAGATAGGCTATGGACCAAATCGTGTCATGGATGTGACATGCTTAGAGCATTGGGTAGGGAGAACAACAAGTAAGGTATTTGGGCTCATTTGCACTTTTCCTTTTGTAACCCGTATGCTCCGTCGGAGATGCGTGGTCATGATGACCACTATATATTATATATTATCAGGCGGGCCTCCGGTGTTCAAAAGACGATATGTCTTTGTAGACCCCTGGATCTCCAAGAGAACCATGCCAATCCCATTTTAGCCAGATAGCCCACTTGGTGAAAAGTTGTTCTCAAACTGCATTTACTTAGAAGGTTAGGTGACCCCATTATCATAGATGTCCGATACGGTGCCTGGAAGACCTAGATATGGAATATAACATCAATATAAGGTTTCAGAATAAAAATATGTTAAATTGGTCAACATCTAGGTCAAAGAGCTATTTCTAAGTCAAAATAGTCAAACTAGATCAACCCTAAGTCAAATTGGTCAAACTTGGTCAAACTAGCTATTTCTAGGTTGTATGAGTCCATCTCTAGGATATTTAGTCTATACACTATAAAATTAGGTCACACTAGCTAATCTAAGATACTAAGATACACATAAAATACCGTATCATAGGATACACAAGTTTTAGATATAAAAATATTAAATTTTTTATATATATCTATATACAAGACAATACATATAGTAGCTTAGCTAACTAATGCAAATTGGATACCTTGGCTTTGAACTAATGCGTATCTCACTACCTACACCCCATCTCGATACTCAAACCCAATACCTTGAGTATCGACCAATACCTTGACATTACCTTGGTATCCCAAGGTAATTCAAATCCAAATGTATAGCTAATATATAGCTAACCCCCATATACTAAACTATATGCCAATCATTAACTAACTATTAAATACTACTAACTACTAACCTATAATACATATCAATACATACCTACTAACTTATCATCAATACCCACATACATACATAGAAATAGTACTACATATAGCTACTAGGCTAATAAGTACACAAACCTATCTAACTATTAAACATAATAATGCATAAAACTACTAACTATTACTAAACTACTAGCTATATCTACTAACTACTAACCAACTGAACTAACTTGATAAAATACCTAACTAGCTGCCTGAATGCTTCCTGTACTCAGAGACTGATACTGTGCTGTTGTTGTTGTGCACATACCCCTTGTTGGTGATTGCTTCTTAGTACATTGATGCACTCTCCTTGCTGCGGCTATTATACAGTATTCTCTGTTGTAACCGCTTCTGCAGTTGATGCACCTGCACCTTGCTGCCTGCAGTACTGAATTCACTGTTTGATGGATGGCTACACACTGAACTGTAGATAGCTACTGCACCCTCTCTCTGCCTTGCTACAACTGCTGCTACACATTGACCTTGCTGTCACTGCATAGGGTTGCTGTTGCAATGCTTCTTAGTGAATTGATGCACTTCTCTCTATTGTGCTCCCTATTGCAGAACTGTGCATGAGCTGCACTAAAATGTACTGGCGACGGGCTTTGCACAGTTGATGCAACTGCCACTGCCCTCTCTTATTAAACTAAAATTGTACTGAGTTGGTGCCCAACCCTTCACTCACACACATACAACCATATGCACACACACATACATATATATATATATATACTTACCTATACACATATATATATATAGATATGAATATACATATATACACTCTTATCTCTCTCTATATATATTTATATACAACCATACACACACACATATATATATATATATACATATACGTATACACTTACATATAGGTATCTCATATATACACTTATAGACACATAGACATATAGCTATATATATATATATATACCTATATAATATAAAATAGATACATACACATTTACATACATATATCATAATATAATATAATATAATATAATATTATATCTACTAGTTATACACAAGTCACATTGAATTGAAAAGCTATCACGCCCCAGTCCTAAAATACGTAGGACTAGGAACGCGTAAGCATGCCAGCCGTATGTATATGACAACTCCAATATATGGAAACCAAAATCCACGCGTACGCTGTAATATGAATATCAATCCATAAGTGGTATAAACATATGTCACAAGTCACAAGGTATAATCTAAATCTCATCCACGATAATCAAATATAAATAAATAACCAGTATCTATGAAACTAGATCTCAATATAAGTATCTAAGGATGATAGTTGGATGGAAACAAATCCACTACCAACTCGAAGGTAAGGTACAACACAATAAACACAATATAAGAATACCAGCTAACGACCATGGGCTCGAAGAGAAGACATCCACGAAGCATATATAATCATCCAAATCTGCGCTCCTACAAATACTCAAGAACAGATACACCTGGCAGAGGACCAGGTCCTCAGAGGGATGTAACAAGATACAGAAAAGCGAGCCAATTTGAATACAGTAAATATGTATATAATTTGAAAATAAATAAGTATGCTGTACAAGACAATCTATATGAATGCAAATGAGGACAACTTTTCGATGTATGGGCAAGGGTAGGCTACTCAATCTAATCCTCACAACTCATGCACTCGTCAGTGGACATCATCAGCCGACATACCTCGGGGGTAGCGACCCTCGGACTCCATCAATCGACATACCTCGGGGGTAGCGACCATCGGACACGACCACCATAGTGCATGCTAGTGACTATGGTTTACCAGAGTGGTTAAAAGCCCATACGCCTAATGATTGTCCTCTATGATACTAAGTGTTAAGTGTGTGTCAACATATCTAATATATAGTAATGAATGAAAGGAACTACACATGCAATAAATATAAACGCAATAAATATACAGAAATATACTAAGCATGCAAAATACTGTAAGCAATTTGGCAAGGTATTTTGCCTAGTCTGAAAAGGATGAAGTCCCAACTCAAGGCGTCGTCCGATCTACCCGTCACATAAATTAAACAAGTTAGGTTACAAAAGTAGGTAAATAGGTTCCTCATTTAATCTATTTTAATTCTGAATAACCTAAATTAGTATTTTAATCTTATTATAATTTAATTTTATTGTTAAACCCTAATTTTGGTCCAAAGAAAGTCAACTTTACGGATTTATGATCCATGGCACGCAAATCGAGGCAATCCGTTGACCAAAAAGTCAACCAACTCAAATCCTGGATTTGTAAATGGAATCCGATAGATTTCAATACTTCATAAACACCATATTCGACGGTTTTATAAAATCACAAGTTGGTAAAGAGTTATGTCCACTAGGGCGCGCAGATGATAGTTTTTGGTGGTTTTCTATTTACGTCTACGTTGCACAAATTTTATGAAGGATGAGGATTTATAATGGTGGACACTACTTAATTAAATACGACTAGGATTGATTAATTTGGATAGGATCTATAAGAAGGAGGCTATTAGAACAAGGATCTATAAGAAGGAGCAAGGATCAACAAGTTGGAGGCTCTTTTTATTTAATTTAGGAATTTTATTAGGGATCCATCTCGCAATAGGTAAAATTCAGTTTTTACTCTCCAATTAGACTCTAAATTTATAATTTAATCATTAGGAACCATCTCATATACTAAGGCTACCCATAGGAATTAGAATTAGGTTCATATGAGGCGTATGGAGAAAGTTATGTGGTATTTTTTGTCAATTTTGGAAGATTTTCTAGATTGGCACATCTTGTGTTTGTCAATAGGTCAGTTAGACCAAATTAAAATGTATTTGATTATGTGTGACTAGTGTCATGTCCATAATTGGATACGTGTAGGCCGTATCCCGATAATTTAGAGATATGGGTTGATTTGAGAGTTTTTTTCTGACACGGGTGTTTGAGCATGTCAAATTTTCATACGGGCACTTAGTTGAGTAGTTAACTATTCGTATTATTCATAATTATCATTTTAGACTTGCTCGTGTCCTTGGGAATATGTTTGGATGTGTGGTAGAGCCGTATCGCAAGCATATCATAGAATGAGTGTGATATGGGTGCGCACTCCACGTGTTTATTTTGTTGTATTTTAATTCAATTTGCCATGGTAATAGCAATTAGAATGTTATAATTATAATGGTTGTATGATATATATATATATATATATATGTGTGTGTGTGTGTGTGTGTGTGTGTGTGTGTGTGTATGTCTATATTTTATTTTGAGGTGTTGTTGGTCATGAGTGATAGGGGGTTTATATGCATTACTAATGTGGTTATTATATATATATATATATATATATATATATATATATATATATATATATATATATATACATAGATATATGTATGTAGTATATATATATATGTAGAGCTATATATATGTGTGTGTGTGTGTGTGTGTGTGTGTGTGTGTGTGTGAGTGGGTGTAGGGTGTCAGTGTGTGCAGTGAGAGGGGGTCTGGTAGCAGTATTCAGCATTCAACAGCAAGAGCAGCTAGCTGCAACATTCAACAGCAAGAGGATCAACTATAGCAGTGTGCAAGCAACAACAACAGTAGCAATCAATAGTAAGAACAACAGTTGCAGCATCAATCAACAGCAAGAACAGCAGCTGCAGCAGCAACAACAAGAGCAGCAGCAACTACATTAGCAAGGGCAACAGCAACATCAAGAGCAAGGGCAGCTGCAAAAGCAAGAGTAGCTAGAGCAACAACTACATATTGTGCACTTGACTAAGGGGAGGTTAGCTTTACTTATAGCTCAAGTTAGTTAGCTTTATTGATAGTCTAGTTAGTTATGTATATATATTGATAAACTAGTTAGTTATATATATATATACATATTGTTAACTAGTTATATATATATATATATATATATATATATATATATATATATATATATATATGTATTAGTTGTTAGTATATGTAGTTAGTATAGTATTGAATAAGTTAAATGCATGTTAGTATATAGTTAGGTGATGAGTAGTTAGTTACCTGTCAAATTTTGAATTATCTTGTGATACCAAGGTAATATCAAGGTATTGGTTTATACTCAAGGTATTGAGTTTGTATTTCAAGATAGGTATATAGGTGGTGTGCTACCACATTAGTTCAAAGCCAAGGTATCCACTTAGCTTTAGTTTGACTAAGAGTACTATATATTGTCTTGTATATTTTAATATTAGTATTTTTTTATCTAACAACTTGTGTATCTTATGATACGGTACTTTATTGGTATCCTAGGGTCTTAGCATAGCTAGTATGGCCTAGTTAAATAGTGTATGGACCAAATATACTAGAAATAGACTCATATAACCTAGAAATAGCTAGTTTGACCATGTTTGACTAGTTTGACCTATAGTTGACCTAGTTTGACTATTTTGACTTAGAAATAGCTTTATGACCTAGAATTGAATTAGTTTAACTTATTTTCATTTCAAAATCTTGTATTGATGCAATATACCATATATAGGTCTGTGTGACACCAGCTTGTGCATCGAGAGACACACCTTGCTCAGGACCTCAGGCGAGTTTATTTCTCTGTTAGTTTTTATTTCATAATAGTGTATATATCTCATGTTCTAGAACTGTATACTTGATTTCAACACAGTGGTTTCATGGACTAGTACTATATAGATCCTGTTAGGAGATATTATCCCCTATCGTGTCCAGCGGGTACTCCTTCACATGTATTTTATCGTGTGTATCCTTTGTTGATTTATTGTATGTTGTGTTCACACACTGCTCGTGTTCAATGTGCTTATATTCGTGTATACACACTGCTCGTATTTAGTGTGCCCATATTCGTGTTCGTAAATTGTCGTGATTGGATCCATTGGTATTAGTTGGGGATGGGGGAGTAGGAGTTGATTATGTGATCAAGCCCCAGTGTATTCGTGTACATGTCACTTACATACCACACTTGTAATCGAGTTACCTTATTTTAGTTGTGTTTAACCTAAACCAATCATATAATGAACTTATATTCCAAGGCACATTGGTTAGTTTTTAGTTATTTCTTTTTATTGCATATATTCATATTACATGTTCTTCATTCCATTATATTGCCTGTTCACTCTAGTTCATTTTATTCTGATGTTTAGTTATCTTGTATTCTTTTCCATTATCTGTTTTATATGCTCGATTATGTATTTAAAACTGCTTTCAGAGGTATATACTTTGCTCTAATCCTGACTGGATATTTTTTTTAGATGATTGGCCCATAGATCAGCGTCCTACATTCTACGGGCCACATGAGGGCATACCATTAGAGGATACTCCTATAGACCAGTAGGACTTAGTTCTGGAGCCTGAGGAGGTTTAGTTTATTTTGGTGGTTTTGTATTAGACTGTCACGACCCGCACCCGGTTTAGGGCACGAGAGCGTGGGTACGTCCAGCCTACGCCGCAGCATCGGCGGTAGAACGCTGTCTAGGTCAAGTACTATCTAAATAATCTCACACTAGTATCCAACTCCATAAGGAGACACGGATAACGACATACTCAATCACAATTACAGCACGATAAGAATTTGAAGAACAAAAGAGTACAACACAAGACTAATGATAAAACAATCATACCTGACATCAGTAACAACCAATCTCCAAGTGTCAGAACAAGTCCACTAAGGTCACAGTCTGGAAAAATATTTTCCAGTCAGGAAGGAGCAAAGTACATCTCTAAATAGCAGTTCTATATAAATGACATAAACTATGTAGCAGTTCTAGATGGAAACATACCAGATGCATGTAGAAGTACGAGAAATGTACAATGAGAGAAGTACTGGAAATACTGTAAGTAATTGCAGGAAAAGAACAATATGTCAATGAGCAAGAAACCTATGACTAAGTGTGTGAGTACTAGCTTTAACATGTGATCGGCTTGGGAACTTGATCAGGCTGGTTACATGTGATTAGCTATGATTCATGGAAGGTCAGGCTAACCGTTGGTTAGCTATGATGCATGGAGAGGTCAGGCTAATCACACGTAACAGCTATGAGGCATGGAGATGGTCAGGCCGCACCCGACGTGAGATGTGGGGTGAGCTATGATGCATGGATAGTTGGGTATGATCACATATCTACACTAAAATACTCCCCAAACCCCCGACTGGTATAGTAGATCCAATCATGGTACGCTATGGCACGGGATTCCCTAGGGAGGTAGCAAATCTCCCCGGGTCTCAGTGTCTGTACATGTACAAGATATCAAGGAAACAAGTCTTGTACAAGCTACACCATGAATAAGGAACAACATCTCATGACGAGATCCGTGTATACCAATCCGTGTAACCAATCGTGTCAAGAACATGGATATTTACACTAGATAGTGAACATAGGTGATATCATAAATTAGAAACTAATCAGAGAATGTACTTGCCTTTGGTCCTTAGCTGGTGAATACCGAGGTCCTGTTCCAGAGTGTCGTCTGGAGGAACCAACAGTCCTAAAATATATCAAATACAGCATTTATATCAGGTGCTACACTAACACATTACACTTATTAATACTTACTATATTTATACATGCACCAATTTAAATGTATTTACAATATATATATATATATATCTTTTAAATACATATTTGATTTATACTAGTTGAACATTATATATGTATACTCATACATATGCTAAAATACATTTTAAAATATATATATATATATGTGTATTGTCAATGTTATTATTATTATTAAAATATATACTAATACTAGTACATCACATTTAATACATATACAATACATTAATTATATGTACAAGATATATATATATACATTTATACCAATATACATTTATTTATTTTTTAATTACTGAAACATACATTAATACTTAGTATACCAATAAAACGTATATAATATATATATAAGTGTCTATTAGTAATTTACAAAAATACGTATTGTGTGTATATACACCGATAGATGTATATACATATATATTTTTATACCAAAATACATATTTGTATATATATCAATCAAAAATCCTTATACATGATACATAACTAAATTATAAACAATAAAACTAATTACAAATTACTAATTTATTAAGAAATTACTAACTGGTTATTAATTAACTAATTAATCTAATTAATGATCACTAAATTAACTAAACTAATTTTTATAAATTAAAACAATAAAATTAATCATGTTGTATTTACTAAACTAGTTACATGAATTTACTAAGTTAATTATATGAATTTACTAGACTAATACATACTAATAAAATCAATTTATATAAATAACCAATTCACATATTAATATAAACTAATTATATTAATATAACCAAATTACATTAATTAACTAATTAAACTAATTATATAAATAACTAATTATATACTAAACTAATGTTGTAATTTAATAAACTAATTGTTTAATAATTTAACTACTGATTAATTAATAATTACTGATTGATGAATTAATTAACTGATAAAAACTAACTGATTAAGATTAATTAACTGATTAATCAGACTAATTAACTAATCTAATTTTACTAACTAATCTAATATATACTAAACTGGTTATAAGAAAATACCAAACTAATTAATTAATATTTACTAACTGGTTAATAAATAATTTCCTGATTAATAACTAATTACTGTTTATTAATTATTAACTAATCAAATCATTAACTAAACTAATTATAATTAATTAATTAACTAATTAATCATACTTAACTAAACTAATTAAGTATTAATTAACTAATTAATTATATAATTAACCATTTAAACTCACCCCCCTCTGAGAAATCGAAAGGGAAAGGAAACAGGGAAGGGAGGCTCACAGTGGGCTCCTCCGGTCGTCGGCGCGGGGCTCCGCCGGGCAGGGCGGCGGCGGCGTGGAGCTTGAGGCAGCAGCGGCGTGGTGCTCGAGGGCAGCGGCGTGGAGCTCGAGGCGGCAGCGGCTTCGAGGAGACGTCGGCGGAGATCGACGACGAACCAGCGGCGGCGGCGTTCGATTCCAGCGGCGGCCAGATCGAGGAGGCGGTCGGCGGCTTCGTCCCGAGGAGATCCGAGGCGGTCGGCGTCTGTTCGAGGCCAGCGGCGGGCTGAGTTCGACGACGCGGCGGCGGGATCTCGACGACGGCGGGTGTGCGTCTCGGGCGACGGCGTTCTGTCTGAGGAGGCGGCTTCGTCCCAGCGGCCACGGCGAGGCTCGGCTACAGCGGTGGAGATCTCGGCGGATCTGGGCGGCCACGGCGATCGTCGGGGTTAGGTTAGGGTTAGGTTATTTCCTGTGTCGATTGATTTGGGGTTGGTGGGGAAGTGTCGGACACAACAGATGGTCGCTCTGTAGATGTTCTGTGATCATGCCCCTGTGTCGGACACGACGAGGAATGATGTATGTGGTAATGGGTGTCTGCTGTGGTGGGGGTGGATGTGTCCGGGTGTGTCGGACACGGAAATCAGGTTGTAATATTGTAACCGGACACAGGAAATGAATGGAGACTGTGGGACACCCGGGGTCGGACCCGAGGCCATCACGGCTGACACGGTGATGCTGGACACACGGACACGAGCACACAAGATGATGGTGATGGCTTGTTGGCTTGGGAATTGTGGAGGCTAGCTAATAATTAGAAGATTAGGGTTTCTTGGGAATGGTGAGAAGGAGAACTTAAATAGGGAGAGATGGTGTGGGTTAAAGGGTTGCGGGTTGGCCCAATAATGAATGGCCCAGAATTAATTATAAAAAGTTTCTCATGTGGGAAAAATGAGGATGCTGGCTAGTTCATAGGAAATGGCAATTTGTAAAATTTAAAAGAAGGATTATAATTTCAGAAATTATTTTAGGAAAGCTACGTAATTTATTTATTTACTATTTCATTAATTATAAAAATTATTTTGAAGAACAACTAGTCCTTTAATTAATTTTATCCAGTAAATAATTTTATGATTTCAAGCCAATAAACATTTGAAACTAGAGGAATATATTTTTATTATTTATTTATTTATTTTGTAATACATCGTCATTTAGAAAAATGATTTTTTTTTATAAAGATTTTTAAATTACCTCCTACAATCAAACACCGTTCAAAATCAATAAAAATTCAAGGAGAAATATTTTATAAAACTTGACATTTTAAAATAAATTAAAATCTAATTATTTTGGAAATTGGAAATCGGAGGTTACAAGTCTATCCACCTTAGAAAAATTTCGTCCTCGAAATTTTTAGGGATGACTAGGATAAAAAAAAAATTTTGTTGTTCAAAATGATGAATATATCATTGAAGAAAATATTTCTATAAGGAAAAATATTTACCAAACAGAAGGAAACATGAAGAAAAAGAAAATATGGTTTAAGACAGGAATAACTTGAAGGAATCATGGCTCGGCTTTGAATCCTCTAGAAGGTTTAGGTTTGGGAAGTAGACACGATCACAAAACAGATAATTGGAATAATGCACATTACCTTTTCAAAGTAACTAAACCAAGGAAGACCCAGTATAAGGAATGATATAGACATGAAAGTTATAGCTAATTCGAAAGATACGGTCGACAATTTGATTTAAGAAACTTAAATACATCCTTCAGAATGTAATCAAGAGACATCTAATCGCCTTTCTTAATTTCTAGGAAAAAGAGTAGTCTTTACTACCATCTGAAAATAATCCTTCCTTTTTATGCTCGTTCATTTTACTTTTCTCAATCTTGTGATTCATCATCCACTAATATCTATAAAAGTTTCAAATTCCACAAACTTTATTAGATTAGATCTTAGAATTTCTGAATCAAAATTTATTACATGTCCAAAATCCTTATCATCAAATTCGAGTTTGTTTATCTTAACATCAACTATACCTCAATTATTTTCTTCGATTTCAAATGTTACTGTCATGGTCAAGATTTTAATTTAAATCACAACCTCAATACACCATGATCTTACCTTACGACCTTCAATTATATGATCCCATAATCAATTATATTATAATCTTCTTTACCATGAGCTTCATTTCATTCCATATTTCTTTATCCGTATGTATAATGTTTCCGAATTTTGAACTAATATTTTTTTTTTCTTCATCCTCTGAATTTATTATCCCAATTGTAAAATTTTTATTACTCAAATCCTCAATATTTTAATTGAATTCCAGTCGTATCATAATCTCCTCAAATTTTGAGTAAATAACTAAATACAAAATTTACTATCCAATCCTTTTAATTGAAATCTAATCAATGCATATTTATAAAACTTAAAAATCTGCATCCCAAAATTTAACTTTAAACACTCATCAATCATCTAACTCAAATTCAATTGATGCTTATTCCAATCTAACTCCTCATCCCAAGAATTTAATTTGACACTATTCCATTTACGATTTTATTTCCTGCTTTTTTTTTTTTTTTTCCTCAAATACTCAACGATGCGATGCTTCCAGAATCTTCAATGCAACATTCATAATATATAAAATTTCTATCTTGCAATCAAATAGATAAATGATAATCTCTCAAAATTTTCAAATTTTTAATAATCAATTCAATCATATCAAGACCTCCTTAAAATTAATAAATCCTCAAATTTTTGGCTCTGTGAATTTCTAAATTCTCCCTTTAAGTTAATGTTTGTCCTCGAATTTCAATCATGCCTTGATTTCCATAAAATCAATGATCCATCAACTCCATTATAACAACCCCTAAATTCTTTATTTAATTTAATGCTTATCCACAAATTTAATCCTCTTGTCTCTTTTGTCGGTCATAACCTTGTCATAGATCTTTGCTATGGTCAAAACCCAAATGATCATGGTTTAAGAAAATTCTACCTACATCCATGCAATTTAAGAAAATATATAGGTCATGTGTCTTTTGTCATGGTATTTCAGTCTCTGTTAAGGGGGGTACTACTAGTTATATTCTAACAAGAAAAATCATGCATGTGAACCACAGTACTAGGAAAATCAATCAATCAATCGAAAGGCGAAAAAGAACATTAGGAAAGAAAAGAAAGAACCTGCTAACATATTACTTGCGGTATCTGCTATCAACCACTTAACTCTAGCACCTTCACTAACAAATTCCTATTCATGTACACTGGTACCCGTATCAACTAATCATATATTAATATTCATATCTCTTATCTACCAAAATTAATCCTCAAATAATCGTCAAGGTTTAACTTCCCGATTAACTTAAAATAAAATGCATATACCTCCTCAAAATCAGGTACTTCACATCGAAATAAAATTTAATCACTTCTAAAATCCTTGTAGCCTTAACTATGTTTAGTGAATCAAATGTAAATCCTCAATATTTTAACTACATAAAATCTCAACTCCTTAAAAATTCTGAAAATTTAAAATTCATTTCCACCTTTTTATTTATAACTCCTCAATGTACATATCAGTGCTCACGGTCTCTGATACTCAAGGTGCCCTCAATACCTCTATTGTCTAGAACTGTGTACTAAATTTGTACTGCCCGAATCACTTGCACTATTACCTCCAATGATCAAGGTTATCATCAACTGTGTTTTCTTTCATGATTTCAATTTATGTCAATTGGTATATCATCTAATTATCAACACACAGAATGCTTACTGTTATTAACGTCATCCTTGACTAATCCTCGATATAGAATCATTAGCACTCTTGGTATTATATCACTAGCTGCGTTAATGGATTATCTCATCAAGCTCATTAGACTCATGATCACCTGTATCCTCTATAACACTCATGTTTCTTTACTCTCATGGGTATGTGTATGGTTCCTCATCTCGATGGTTGTATATGTATTTCCTTCAATCCTTTAAAGCCTATTAAACTAACCCGTGATACGCTTCATAACTTCCCTTACTAATCCTGATATTTCTCTACTTATGACATCTCATTAAACCCTTTATACATATACATTTCTTTACCTTTAACATTTCCGATATTAATCATCAAATTGGACATCATGCTCCATAAATCCTTAACACAATTCCCGGATACTTAATCGTTTACATAGATCACTCAATTACATAATCATGATTATCCAGGACGGTTAATTGGCTCTGATACTAACTCTGAGAACTATCACTGATACTCTATACTCTCCTTAACTCTCAGTCTCTAATGACACTACTCCTAGAATCATTGGTACAAGGTACTATGCTAAGGGCTAACTCTAGATTAAAGCCTACTGCTCACATGCCCAACTAAGAAACACTTACAAATCACTAGCAACACAGTCAATACTAATACAAGACACAACAAAATTACAAGCCACTAATTATCATACTTAACAAGAAATCCTCAAGGAATAGGAGCTCAAAGACTGAATTGAGGACAGAAGGTATCTTTACTGCTAGTAAAGAAAGAAGCGGTGGAACAAAGTCCTGGAATAACAGAAATAGATAAGTCTTGAGATGATATTTTAAGAACCAATTTAAGATACAACCTGATAATCATACACGTCTGTCTGAAATCATGACACTCAGAATCCTCGCCACGCCAGTAAGCATAGATGCGATAAACGACAGGTTCCGTAACTAAGGTATGCAACCCTATAATCATGTCATCTAGAATACTCGCCACGCCAACCGGTATGGCTGCGAGAAGCTCTAAGTTTTATAACTATAGTATGTACATCCAAGTCAGGTTCCTACGTTCTCGTCACCACAGCTAATATGGCTGCGATAAACTCTAGGGTCCATAACCAAAGTAGACGTTTTACCTTTCTCGCTGTCCTCATCAGAATATATCATCAGATGATACCGTAAATTTAGCCCGTAAAATTCATCTCGATATGAAATCAACTCAACAACGATACCAAGAATTAAAGTTAACAACTGGTCAACAAGAATCAAACTCAACAATGATACCAAGAATTTAATTTAATAACTGCTCAACAAGAATCAAGTTCAGTGACAACAAGCGAGAGCGGACGAAATCAAGGAAAAAGATTTAAATTGGAATAAGATTCTCAAGGGGTCGTCCCAGGAATCTCTCAAGAATTTGTGATTGAGTATCCTCTCTCATCCTAGTATCCTATGTCCTATATTCTATAGCAGGTATGCAGTAGTACAACTATGACGTCGTACTACTACGACATCGCACAACTTGCGAAGTCTGACCTGCATGGGCCACCACTAAAACGTGTCACGACCCGCACCCGGTTTAGGGCACGAGAGCGTGGGTACGTCCAGCCTACGCCGCAGCATCGGCGGTAGAACGCTGTCTAGGTCAAGTACTATCTAAATAATCTCACACTAGTATCCAACTCCATAAGGAGACACGGATAACGACATACTCAATCACAATTACAGCACGATAAGAATTTGAAGAACAAAAGAGTACAACACAAGACTAATGATAAAACAATCATACCTGACATCAGTAACAACCAATCTCCAAGTGTCAGAACAAGTCCACTAAGGTCACAGTCTGGAAAAATATTTTCCAGTCAGGAAGGAGCAAAGTACATCTCTAAATAGCAGTTCTATATAAATAACATAAACTATGTAGCAGTTCTAGATGGAAACATACCAGATGCATGTAGAAGTACGAGAAATGTACAATGAGAGAAGTACTGGAAATACTGTAAGTAATTGCAGGAAAAGAACAATATGTCAATGAGCAAGAAACCTATGACTAAGTGTGTGAGTACTAGCTTTAACATGTGATCGGCTTGGAAACTTGATCAGGCTGGTTACATGTGATTAGCTATGATTCATGGAAGGTCAGGCTAACCGTTGGTTAGCTATGATGCATGGAGAGGTCAGGCTAATCACACGTAACAGCTATGAGGCATGGAGATGGTCAGGCCGTACCCGACGTGAGATGTGGGGTGAGCTATGATGCATGGATAGTTGGGTATGATCACATATCTACACTAAAATACTCCCCAAACCCCCGACTGGTATAGTAGATCCAATCATGGTACGCTATGGCACAGGATTCCCTAGGGAGGTAGCAAATCTCCCCGGGTCTCAGTGTCTGTACATGTACAAGATATCAAGGAAACAAGTCTTGTACAAGCTACACCATGAATAAGGAACAACATCTCATGACGAGATCCGTGTATACCAATCCGTGTAACCAATCGTGTCAAGAACATGGATATTTACACTAGATAGTGAACATAGGTGATATCATAAATTAGAAACTAATCAGAGAATGTACTTGCCTTTGGTCCTTAGCTGGTGAATACCGAGGTCCTGTTCCAGAGTGTCGTCTGGAGGAACCAACAGTCCTAAAATATATCAAATACAGCATTTATATCAGGTGCTACACTAACACATTACACTTATTAATACTTACTATATTTATACATGCACCAATTTAAATGTATTTACAATATATATATATATATATCTTTTAAATACATATTTGATTTATACTAGTTGAACATTATATATGTATACTCATACATATGCTAAAATACATTTTAAAATATATATATATATATGTGTATTGTCAATGTTATTATTATTATTAAAATATATACTAATACTAGTACATCACATTTAATACATATACAATACATTAATTGTATGTACAAGATATATATATATACATTTATACCAATATACATTTATTTATTTTTTAATTACTGAAACATACATTAATACTTAGTATACCAATAAAACGTATATAATATATATATAAGTGTCTATTAGTAATTTACAAAAATACGTATTGTGTGTATATACACCGATAGATGTATATACATATATATTTTTATACCAAAATACATATTTGTATATATATCAATCAAAAATCCTTATACATGATACATAACTAAATTACAAACAATAAAACTAATTACAAATTACTAATTTATTAAGAAATTACTAACTGGTTATTAATTAACTAATTAATCTAATTAATGATCACTAAATTAACTAAACTAATTTTTATAAATTAAAACAATAAAATTAATCATGTTGTATTTACTAAACTAGTTACATGAATTTACTAAGTTAATTATATGAATTTACTAGACTAATACATACTAATAAAATCAATTTATATAAATAACCAATTCACATATTAATATAAACTAATTATATTAATATAACCAAATTACATTAATTAACTAATTAAACTAATTATATAAATAACTAATTATATACTAAACTAATGTTGTAATTTAATAAACTAATTGTTTAATAATTTAACTACTGATTAATTAATAATTACTGATTGATGAATTAATTAACTGATAAAAACTAACTGATTAAGATTAATTAACTGATTAATCAGACTAATTAACTAATCTAATTTTACTAACTAATCTAATATATACTAAACTGGTTATAAGAAAATACCAAACTAATTAATTAATATTTACTAACTGGTTAATAAATAATTTCCTGATTAATAACTAATTACTGTTTATTAATTATTAACTAATCAAATCATTAACTAAACTAATTATAATTAATTAATTAACTAATTAATCATACTTAACTAAACTAATTAAGTATTAATTAACTAATTAATTATATAATTAACCATTTAAACTCACCCCCCTCTGAGAAATCGAAAGGGAAAGGAAACAGGGAAGGGAGGCTCACAGTGGGCTCCTCCGGTCGTCGGCGCGGGGCTCCGCCGGGCAGGGCGGCGGCGGCGTGGAGCTCGAGGCGGCAGCGGCGTGGTGCTCGAGGGCAGCGTCGTGGAGCTCGAGGCGGCAGCGGCTTCGAGGAGACGTCGGCGGAGATCGACGACGAACCAGCGGCGGCGACGTTCGATTCCAGCGGCGGCCAGATCGAGGAGGCGGTCGGCGGCTTCGTCCCGAGGAGATCCGAGGCGGTCGGCGTCTGTTCGAGGCCAGCGGCGGGCTGAGTTCGACGACGCGGCGGCGGGATCTCGACGACGGCGGGTGTGCGTCTCGGGCGACGGCGTTCTGTCTGAGGAGGCGGCTTCGTCCCAGCGGCCACGGCGAGGCTCGGCTACAGCGGTGGAGATCTCGGCGGATCTGGGCGGCCACGGCGATCGTCGGGGTTAGGTTAGGGTTAGGTTATTTCCTGTGTCGATTGATTTGGGGTTGGTGGGGAAGTGTCGGACACAACAGATGGTCGCTCTGTAGATGTTCTGTGATCATGCCCCTGTGTCGGACACGACGAGGAATGATGTATGTGGTAATGGGTGTCTGCTGTGGTGGGGGTGGATGTGTCCGGGTGTGTCGGACACGAAAATCAGGTTGTAATATTGTAACCGAACACAGGAAATGAATGGAGACTGTGGGACACCCGGGGTCGGACCCGAGGCCATCACGGCTGACACGGTGATGCTGGACACACGGACACGAGCACACAAGATGATGGTGATGGCTTGTTGGCTTGGGAATTGTGGAGGCTAGCTAATAATTAGAAGATTAGGGTTTCTTGGGAATGGTGAGAAGGAGAACTTAAATAGGGAGAGATGGTGTGGGTTAAAGGGTTGCGGGTTGGCCCAATAATGAATGGCCCAGAATTAATTATAAAAAGTTTCTCATGTGGGAAAAATGAGGATGCTGGCTAGTTCATAGGAAATGGCAATTTGTAAAATTTAAAAGAAGGATTATAATTTCAGAAATTATTTTAGGAAAGCTACGTAATTTATTTATTTACTATTTCATTAATTATAAAAATTATTTTGAAGAACAACTAGTCCTTTAATTAATTTTATCCAGTAAATAATTTTATGATTTCAAGCCAATAAACATTTGAAACTAGAGGAATATATTTTTATTATTTATTTATTTATTTTGTAATACATCGTCATTTAGAAAAATGATTTTTTTTTATAAAGATTTTTAAATTACCTCCTACAATCAAACACCGTTCAAAATCAATAAAAATTCAAGGAGAAATATTTTATAAAACTTGACATTTTAAAATAAATTAAAATCTAATTATTTTGGAAATTGGAAATCGGAGGTTACATAGACTTTTATTGATATTCATGGCATGTATATTATTTCAGACTTGTGGTTTGTATCTTGATTCTTTTTTTCGTTATTCCATTCGTGATCTTCCTTAGTTTGCATTATAATTGAGTATAGTTACATTTGTGAGATACCATATTGTTCCTACATTTTGAGTTAAGATGATTAACAGGTACCATATATATATTAGTGAGATATTTATTTAGTTAGAGTTGACCCAGACAATGTTCTACTTTCGATGCTACGGCGTAGGCTAGACGTACGTACGTACTCATACCCGAATATCCGTATGCGGGTCGTGACACATTTTTTGTAGTGGCCCATGCAGGTATAGAGTCACAATTAGAGCAATATCGTAGTAGTGCTTACCTAGAGTACTGTTATGAGCCTGCTTTAGGAAGTAAGATATAGGCTGAGAGTATACTCAATTACAACTAGGAAATACTTTCAAATATCTGTTTTGCTATCCATATCTATTGAATATTTTCTTTACTTTGAATAAATTATGTTCTTCTTTGATGATATCGTATTTGTATTCAATATTGATTCCTTTGTTCAATCTATCTTCAGGATGCCGCCGAAGATGCGTTCCCAGCGCTCAGGTGCCATATCAGCGCGGTCAGTCACTTCATCGCCTATGAGGGAAGCACCATCAGATGCTGTTCCAGTAGCTACATTCTAGAGGTCAGCTTCACCGATCTAGTTGGGCGTTTCTGCAATAACTTTGGTAGGTGCTCCCCCTCTGGTACAGTAGGCAGCACCGACAATTTTAGGGGATCTTCTACCCCCACCATTCATAGTCGATCAGACACAAATGTTTGTGCTCTTTCAGTAGATAATGTAGGTACAGCAGAGTCAGTCAAAGGTTATACGACAGAGCTTTGAGAATGATCACCAGATTATGCTCGTAGCATTTGAGAGAGCTGCCTTAGTCCAGCCACCGATAGCACCATCTCTATTTACCCTGCAGTAGCCGAGGCCGGAGACTATCATAGACTTCAAGAGGATGGGGCTGAAGGACTTTAAAGGCACTGAAGGGATAATTTATGCTGATGATTGGATAGAAGGCATTGAGCGGAACCTGCGACGGGCACAGATTCCAGAGAGGTTGCAGATAAAGGCCACGAAAAGCATGATGTTTGACACTACGTTGACTTGGTTCTAGACGAACCCTAGGATCTCAGTACCAAGACTTACTTGGGAAGCTTGCAAAGAGCTCTTCAAGAAAAGTTCTTTCCAGTTGCTGCTCTAACATCTCTAGAAATCCAGTTTCAGTACCTTGTTCAGGGAGGTATGATGGTGGATGAGTATGTGGCAGAGTATTACAGATTAGGCCGCTTTGTGGAGGGGCAAAACCCTAGAGGAAAAGCCAAAAAGTTTAGGAAGGACCTGAACAAGAAAGTCAAATCACATATGAATGGAGATCCCACCGCTACTTTTAAGGAGATTATGAGACAGGCACGGCGGGCAAAGGATAATCTAGAGCTTTGCTCTAAGAGGCTGAGAGACACATGAGGATCCAGTACCAACACAGGTCCAATAAAGTGGTCTCATTTTTAATAGAAGCACTAGAGGCACTTCCAGGATCCGAGGCAGTTGTATCATGGACCAGCTAGAGCGCCGGCACAGTAGATGTACCAAATCCTGAGGATAACTATTCCTTACACTTTCTATAAGAAGCAAGGACATGGATGTGATGCATACATGATGAGATTGGACTAGTTCTTATTCTGCAGATTAGGAGACCATCAGTTGAGAGCTTGTCCTAAAGCTCCAGCTCGTCCAGCTCAGGGCGGAGCTCAGGCACAAAGAGCACCCGAGAGACCATTAGCAGGACAGCAGAGAGGACCTCCTCTACTACCATAATAGCAGCAGTTCGCTCAGTACGAGCAGCAATAGAGAGGTGCCCAACGTCAGGGGCAAGCTTTTTCCTTGACCGTCAAGGAGTAGGATCCAGTCGATGATGTTATCTCTGGTTTAGTTTATCTTGATTCTTTTTTAGCTCATGTATTATTTGATTACGGTGATTCACATAGTTTTATATCTGTATCTTCTGCCCTAAAATATTATCTTGAGTCTGAACCGTTGGCGAGGACTTGCAAGATCATGACCGAGGGTGACATTATCCTGGTCAGTGATTTTTGCAAGGACCGGAGAGTTTCTTTGGGAGACCAAGAGTTGAGTGTATCTCTACTCGTAGTGCTACTTTTGAGCTACAATATAGTACTCTGGATGGATTGGTTGAGTAGGCATCATGCTAGTATCGATTGTCGAGGAGGCAAAGTTTTATTTCAGGCGCCAGGAGAGCCAAAGTTTGAGTTTGTCAGAGGAGCAACAGAGCAGAGTGAATGAGACTTCTGTGGATCTTTGGAAGAAGAGAAAGAGCCGCCATATCCATTGATTATTGAGTATATAGACATCTTTTCGAAGGAGTTGCCGGGGTTGCCATCAGATAGAGATGTAGGGTTCTCTGTAGATTTGGTGCCAAGCATAGAGCCAATATCATATCACATCTATAGAGTGAACAATAATGAACTAGCGGAGTTGAAGAAGTAGGTGGATGAGTTGTAGGACAAGGGCTTCATCGGCTCCAGTTCATCACCATGAGGTACTCTGATATTATTTATACCGAAGAAGGATGGGTTAAAACACATGTGTATTGACTACAGGAAACTCAACAACCTCACTATCAATAACAAATACCCGTTGTTGTAGATTGATGATTTGTTTGATCAGTTGGGTGGAGCAAAGGTATTCTCAAAGATAGACTTGAGGTCGAGGTACCATCAGTTTAATTTTTTGGTGATGCCGTTTGGGTTAACCAATGCCCTGGCGGTATTCATGAACCTAATGAATAAGGTGTTTCATCAGTACCTGGATCAGTTTATGGTAGTATTCATTGATGATATACTGATATATTCGAAGACCCCGGAGGAGCATGAGTAGCACCTAAGGATAGTTTTGAAGACCCTCAGGAAGGAGAAGCTATATGGAAAGCTTTTGAAATATGAGCTCTTCCTTGATAAGGTTGAATTTCTCGGGCATGTGGTTACAGGAGATGAAATCTCAGTAGAACTGAAGAAGATTTTAGCAGTTGAGTCATGGTCTACCCCGAGTTCAGTGACGGAGATCAGGAGTTTTTATGGATTGGCAGGCTATTATTGGAGATTTGTTCAAGATTTTTCCAGGATTGTGAAGCTAATAACTAGACTAACTAGGGTGGACGTGGAGTTTATCTGGACTGAGGATTGTTAGTATGCTTTTAAGGAGCTAAAAAAGAGATAGACTATATCTCCAATATTGGCATTGCCATCAGGGACAAAAGGATTTTCTATATATAGTAATGCATCGGTTAAGGGTTTGGATTGTATGTTGCAGCAGAATAAGAAAGTGATTACCTATTCTTCCAGGCAATTACGTCCGCATGAGAAGAATTATCCTACCCATGAATTGGAGTTGGCAGCTATTATTTTTTCTCTTAAACTGTGGAATCACTAGTTGTATGGAGAGAGAGTAGAGATATTTATCGATCATAAGAGCTTGAAGTATGTGTTTATACAAAAAGAGCTCAACATGAGGCAGCGACGATGGTTGAAGTTGATGAAAGACTTTAATATTTTTTTGTAGTAGCATCCAGAGAAGGCCAATATAGTCGGGGATGCCTTGAGAAGATATCCAGTGGCTATGTATTTGACTAGGGACAGATATTTATTAGCCGATCTTGATAGATTGGTCATTGAGGTATTAGTTCCTGGAGTTTCAGCACAGATGTAGGGACTTAAAGTACAGTCAGAATTAATAAACTGGATCAGAGCCACACAGTTCGAGAATGAGTCTTTGAGGAGCATCAGGGCATAAGTCCGGATTGGGTTGGTAGAGGACTTCAGTATTGAAGATGATGGATCATTGTGGTATGGTACTAGATTGTATATGCCGAGTGGAGCATTGCACGAGGAGATTCTTCAAGAGGTGCATCGATCTCTGTACTCTATGCATCTAGGTGCAAACAAGATATATAGGGACATGAGAGAGCATGTTTGGTGGTATAATATAAAGTGGGAGGTGGCTAGCTTCATATCTATATGTTTGGTTTGCTAGCAGGTAAAGGCAGAGAGACAGAGGCCAGGTGGATTACTTTAGCCTTTACCCATTTCAGAGTTGAAGTGGGAGTATGTGACGATGGATTTGGTTACAGGACTTCCGCATTCTCCAGGAGATAAAGATGCGATTTGGGTCATCATAGACAGGTTGACCAAATTAGCCCACTTTCTGCCATTCAAAGTGGGTATATCTATGGAGAAGCTCACGGAGATGTATGTACGCCAGATAGTCAGATTGCATAAAATTCCTGTGAGCATAGTCTCAGATCGGGATAGTTGCTTCATGTCCCACTTTCGAAGGAGTTTGTAGGCTAGTTTGGGCACTTAGCTCAAGTTCAATACTGCATATCACCATCAGACAGACGAGCAGTCAGATAGGACTATTCAGACTCTCAAGGACATGCTACGCACCTGTATTTTGGATTTTGGAGGCTCTTGAGAGAATTATCTTTACCTAGTAGACTTTTCTTACAACAACATTTACTAGGACAGTATCGAGATATTGCCATTTAAGGCGTTGTATGGACGGAGATGCCGCTATCCATTATCATGGAATAATATTGGTTAAAGAGCCTTATTGGGGCCAGAGATAGTTGTGGATACAGCTGAGAAGGTGAAGCTCATCAGGGATAGACTTCAGGTGGTGCAGGACAAACAACGACATTGGGCCGATAGCCACCGGAGACCATTAGAGTTTGAGATATAGATTCTATTTTGTATTGCTTGTGATTATTTATTTTTGTTTGAGTGCTAAGGCAATATTTCGTGCTAGGTTGATGGTCTAGTTTTCTTGAGGATTTCTCCAACAAGAGGCACGATTCACTTCAGTAGAGGCAGGAAGCATAGTCTGCGATTCATCAAACCTTTCAGTATTCTTGAGAGGGCCGGTGTAGTTGCTTATAGACTAGACTTGCTGTAAACCCCCTCACCAAAAATAGATATTTTGTGTGTATTTTATATTATTATATTTATTATAGATTATTTTAAATATTGAATCTCTTTAGAGTATTCTCTTAGTTAATTAGAAAATAAATTTCTTGATATATTTACTTATATAAATATTTATTTAAAATTATTTTAGGTTATTTTAGATTTTTGGAGATTTTTATAGAATTTTTGGTAATTAAAACTTAGGAAACATAAATGTCTAGGACTTCTATGATTTACTATACGACCATACTTGCATGTTGTTCCTACCAAATATTTATTTTAGTTTAAAATATTTAATTATATTTTTCTGTAATTTATTTAGAATTTTAAGAATTTTATTTAGATTTTTAAAATCATTTAGGATTTATTTGGATATATATAGTCTTAATATTAGATAGATGCTAATTTAGTGTTAATAGATATTAATAAGATTTTATAAATTATTTGTATTATCTATAATTATATTTAATATTATAAATTATTGAGATAAATTCAAACTCTATTTTAAATTAATTCAAATCCTGAACCTACTAGGAAAGCAACTTCATGCATATCCTATCCTTATTTAAATTCATCATAATCCTATCCAAATTAACCAATCCTAGTCGTATTTAATTAAGTAGTGTCCACCATTATAAATACCTCATCCTTCATATTTTTCTTCCCCAAATTCCTCTCTTTTTCGACAAAAAATAGTCAAAATTCGTCATAAATCCAGCCTCATTTTCTACTAGTTATGACGAATTAAAAAGATGATATCTCCTAGCTCCGGACTCTAAATGCGCTCCAGTTTTTTTTAGAACTATATCAAGGTTAGTTTTCTGATTATATAATTTATTTTAATAATTTATGAACCTATTTTTCCAAAAAATTCTAAAAGTGCCAGTTGTTCGAAATCAGACGCGTTTTGGTATTTTCGAGATTTTGGGAGATCTCGAACTCAGAATTATGAATCGTTTGAAGTTTCGGAAAGCTGACATGATGAACTTCTAGAAAAATATTTTTCTAGAATTTAAAATATAAGTTTATCCTACTGTAAAATTTGTGCAACGTAGACGTAAATAGAAAACCACCAAAAACTATCATCTGTACGCCCTAGTAGACATAACTCTTTACCGACTTATGATTTTATAAAACCGTCGAATATGGTGTTCATGCAGTATTGAAATATATAGGATTCCATTAACAAATCTAGGATTTGAGTTGGTTGACTTTTTGGTCAACGGATTGCCTCGATTTGCGTGCCATGGATCACAAATCCGTAAAGTTAACTTTTTTTGGACCAAAATTAGGGTTTAACAATAAAATCAAATTATAATAAGATTAAAATACTAATTTAGGTTATTCAGAATTAAAATAGATTAAATGAGGAACCTATTTACCCACTTTTGTAACCTAACTTGTTTAATTTATGTGACGGGTATATCGGACGACGCCTTGAGTTGGGACTTCATCCTTTTCAGACCAGGCAAGATACCTTGCCAAATTGCTTACAGTATTTTGCATGCTTAGTATATTTCTGTATATTTATTACATGTGTAGTTCCTTTCAGTCATTACTATATATTAGATATGTTGACACACACTTGACACTTAGTATCATAGAGGACAATCATTAGGTGTATGGGCTTTTAACCACTCTGGTAAACCATAGTCACTAGCACGCACTATGGTGGTCGTGTCCGATGGTCGCTACCCCCGAGGTATGTCGATTGATGGAGTCCGAGGGTCGCTACCCCCGAGGTATGTCGGCTGATGATGTGCACTGACGAGTGCATGAGTTATGAGGATTAGATTGAGTAGCCTACCCTTGCCCATACATCGAAAAGTTGTCCTCATTTGCATTCATATAGATTGTCTTGTACAGCGTACTTATTTATTTTCAAATTATATGCATGTTTACTGTATTCAAATTCGCTCGCTTTTCTGTATCTTGTTACGTCCCTCTGAGGATCTGGTCCTCTGCCAGGTGTATCTGTTCTTGAGTATTTGCAGGAGCACAGATTTGGATGATTATATATGCTTCGTGGATGTCTTCTCTTCGAGCCCGTGGTCATTAGCTGGTATTCTTATATTGTGTTTATTGTGTTATACCTTACCTTCGAGTTGGTAGTAGATTTGTTTCCATCCAACTATCATCCTTAGATACTTATATTGAGATCTAGTTTCATAGATACTGGTTATTTATTTATATTTGATTATCGTGGATGAGATTTAGATTATACCTTGTGACTTGTGACATATGTTTATACCACTTATGGATTGATATTCATATTACAGCGTACGTGTGGATTTTGGTTTCCATATATTGGAGTTGTCATATCCATACGGCTGGCATGCTTACGCGTTCCTAGTCCTACGTATTTTGGGACTGGGGCATGACATATTTTTATGGTGGTCCATGCAGGTCGAGAGCATATTGTCTCGGTTACGTCACTGTACCGAGCAAGCCTGCGCATAGGATTAGAATATAGGATCTTATCCACTTACTTAATCACCTCCCTTGATTATTTCGCATTCTCATTTGACTGCTTGGATTGCATCTTGCTTGATCCCTTCTCAACGTCACTCTTATCTTTCCTTCGTGCTTGATAGGGGTTAGGAAGGTGCCTTGTATCAGGTATATACACTATAGTATTCAATAAGACTATTAGTTAAATTATTGTAAGTTGGATAGTATGCATCATAACCTAGTAACACATAGTCCTGTTGACTCATTAATGAAGTATAATTGAATGACGCCAACTATAGGCTTGCATAAGAAGATAGTGTTTATCTAGACTATAGAACTTTAGTATTTATCTAGATTGTAGAACTTAGAGGCACATACACCAATTTGGTTGACTTTAGACTTAGACAAGAAATTAGTATGGCAATTATTGAGGCACAACACCGATCTTCTTGGTGAACTTAGATTATTCTGTAACTTCCTCCATCATAATCAAGCGTACTTATATTTTTTTTACTACCTCGACTTATGCTGCTATTATAGCCTAGTTTTGCAAGTTTATTCTTTTATTGAGCTTATTCATGACATATGTATTATTGGGAGCCCACACTAATACATTGTCTAAATCAGAATCGGTGTATTATGGTCTGATCAATCGTAGTGCACTTGGTTCGCTCTTTGTATCATTACTTTATGTGGATTGAGATAGTTGACTCAACTTGTTAGACGAATATACTTGCCCTCTACACTGGTTAGAGCATATCATGTCAGGTACATAACTGTTCTGATATGAACATGCATATAAGAATTTACCAAAATAAGATTTCAATCCACAACTGCCTTGGCAACTCCCTTTCAAAATTCTTTAATCCCTTCGAATCCCGTAATTGTATTATATCACCTCCTCCTTGAACTCTTTATTATTGTTTTCCGTCTTCCCCTATTTCGGAAAGACGAATGTTCGTGCTTAGTATAAGTTTGATACACGAATAGTACTAGATATACCCCATAGGCCAAGCACTCATGATGACAAACAAGAGAGCGCGGCCACATGAAGCCGTAGATACAGGTACGACCTTAGTTATATGTGTCATTGCATACTCATGACCCCCTTTATGACACGAGATCTTAGGTGCATAGTAAACGTAAAATTATATAGGTGTTGGTTTAGCAGTTATGAGGATATACTGATATTTTACCCAGATGGCATACACGCGATGCTAATAGATGACGCAAGTAGCAGTAGTAGTATTCTTTTTCTATCACCATTTTGCCCCCTTGGGTGTCTCATCTTCTCTTCTCTATCCATTCATTATCTCGTGCTTAATTCTCCCTATCGTAGTTACGTCTTTTTCGTGCCAACACGAATTGTTGGTCTACTTCGACCCCATCCTTAGTTTTTTAGGTGAAAAGTAAATGGTTTAGTAGATAATTAATAACTAAAGGATGAGTTCTTAATAATAACCCTTATGTATATGACCTATAGCAATATCTGTATCCTCTTATTATTTTAAAAACCATGTATAGCATCCCTTAGGCTAATAGAAATTTGTTACACTGTTTGAACTAGTTTATACTTCTAATAGTTTTATAAGTTAGTCAAGACTTTAACTGTTGCCCCAAAACTTAGACTATGCCTAGAAAAGAATTAAAGGCACTTGTTATGAACTGACAACTGTGACAAATCGCTGGCAAAGTAGCGACAGCTGCAGTTAGACCGTTGTAGTAAAGTAGTCGAAGTATTTGCAGACATATTGGTCAGGTGGCACGGCAGTATTAGACTACGATACTTGACGGTTACAAAGAAAAATCATGGTTGTGAGATTCAAGACAGGTACCCCAAGATTCTCGACCCAATAAATATATTCGTCTTACAACCTAGACAATAGCCTCAAGAGATGGTGACTACTAGTAGAACTTTTGTAAGTTGGGTAGTGTAGACGAGTTAGAGGATAATATGATAGTGTATGGACAATAAATGAGAAGTATTAGAAAAACAGACTATGAATTTTAGGAAGCACTGCTAGATAGCTATGTAGTGTAATAGCTATAGTGATTATTATGAATATGGGTTAGTGTCAATTTCGAGGACGAAATTTTTGTAAGTTGGGTAGATTGTAAACCCCCTCACCAAAAATAGATATTTTGTGTATATTTTATATTATTATATTTATTATAGATTATTTTAAATATTGAATCTCTTTAGAGTATTCTCTTAGTTAATTAGAAAATAAATTTCTTGATATATTTACTTATATAAATATTTGTTTAGAATTATTTTAGGTTATTTTAGATTTTTGGAGATTTTTATAGAATTTTTGGTAATTAAAACTTAGGAAACATAAATTTTTAGGACTTCTATGATTTACTATACGACCATACTTGCATGTTGTTCCTACCAAATATTTATTTTAAAATATTTAATTATATTTTTCTGTAATTTATTTAGAATTTTAAGAATTTTATTTAGATTTTTAAAATCATTTAGGATTTATTTGGATATACATAGTCTTAATATTAGATAGATGCTAATTTAGTGTTAATAGATATTAATAAGATTTTATAAATTATTTGTATTATCTTTAATTATATTTAAGATTATAAATTATTGAGATAAATTCAAACTCTATTTTAAATTAATTCAAATCCTGAACCTACTAGGAAAGCAACTTCATGCATATCCTATCCTTATTTAAATTCATCATAATCCTATCCAAATTAATCAATCCTAGTCGTATTTAATTAAGTAGTGTCCACCATTATAAATCCTCATCCTTCATATTTTTTCCCCCAAATTCCTCTCTTTTTTGACCAAAAATAGTCAAAATTCGTCATAAATTCAGCCTCATTTTCTACTAGTTATGACGAATTAAAAAGACGATATCTCCTAGCTCCGAACTCCAAACGCGCTCCAGTTTTTTTTGTTAGAACTATATCAAGGTTAGTATTCTGATTATATAATTTATTTTAATAATTTATGAACTTAATTTCCCAAAAAATTCTAAAAGTGCCAGCTGTTCGAAATCAGATATGTTTTGGTATTTTCTAGATTTTGGGAGATTCCGAACTCAGAATTATGACCGTTTGAAGTTTCAGAAAGATGACATGATGAACTTCCAGAAAAGTATTTTTCCAAAATTTAAAATATAAGTTTATCCTACTGTAAAATTTGTGCAACGTAGACGTAAATAAAAAACCACTAAAAACTATCATCTGTGCGTCCAAGTGGACATAACTCTTTACCGACTTGTGATTTTATAAAACCATCAAATATGGTGTTTATGCAGTATTGAAATATATAGGATTCCATTCACAAATCCAGGACTTGAGTTGGTTGACTTTTTGGTCAACAGATTGCCTCGATTTGCGTGCCATGGATCACAAATCCGTAAAGTTGACTTTCTTTGGACCAAAATTTGGGTTTAACAATAAAATCAGATTAAAATACTAATTTAGGTTATTCATAATTAACATAGATTAAATGAGGAACCTATTTACCCACTTTTGTAACCTAACTTGTTTAATTTATGTGACGGGTAGATCGGACGATGCCTTGAGTTGGGACTTCATCCTTTTCAGACCAGGCAAGATACCTTGCCAAATTGCTTACAGTATTTTGTATGCTTAGTATATTTCTATATATTTATTGCATTTATGTTTATTGCATGTGTAGTTCCTTTCAGTCATTACTATATATTAGATATGTTGACACACACTTGACACTTAGTATCATAGAGGACAATCATTAGGCGTATGGGCTTTTAACCACTCTGGTAAACCATAGTCACTAGCACGCACTATGGTGGTCGTGTCCGATGTTCGCTACCCCCGAGGTATGTCGGCTGATGATGTCCACTGACGAGTACATGAGTTGTAAGGATTAGATTGAGTAGCCTACCCTTGCCCATACATCGAAAAGTTGTCCTCATTTGCATTCATATAGATTATCTTGTACAGCGTACTTATTTATTTTCAAATTATATACATGTTTACTGTATTCAAATTGGCTCGCTTTTCTGTATCTTGTTACGTCCCTCTGAGGACCTGGTCCTCTGTCAGGTGTATCTGTTCTTGAGTATTTGCAGGGGCACAGATTTGGATGATTATATATGCTTCGTGGATGTCTTCTCTTCGAGCCCGTGGTCGTTAGCTGGTATTCTTATATTGTGTTTATTGTGTTGTACCTTACCTTCGAGTTGGTAGTGGATTTGTTTCCATCCAACTATCATCCTTAGATACTTATATTGAGATCTAGTTTCATAGATACTGGTTATTTATTTATATTTGATTATCGTGGATGAGATTTAGATTATACCTTGTGACTTGTGACATATGTTTATACCACTTATGGATTGATATTCATATTACAGCGTACGTGTGGATTTTAGTTTCCATATATTGGAGTTGTCATATCCATACGGCTGGCATGCTTACGCGTTCCTAGTCCTACGTATTTTGGGACTGGGGTGTGACACTTGCCACCAAAATTGGAGGGAGTACACAACATATTCCACATTTTACAGCTTAGACGATACGTAGCAGATCGTAGTCATGTGTTGGTCAATTGTAGATCGAGGTGGGCCCTACTCTTAGCTATCCAGAGCAGCCAATTGAGATTCTGGATAGGAGAGAGAAGGTACTGAGGAACCAGATAATTCCTTTGGTGCATGTTGCGTGGAGGCATCATTCGTCAGGGAAAGTACTTGGGAGCGAGAGGCCAAGATGCACGAGCGATATCCATATCTGTTTGAGCCATGAGGTATAATTCTTTTTTTGCTTGTATTGATTGCTTTTGGTAGTTAGTTCTTCCTTAAGTTTGAGGACAAAATTTTTTCTAAGGTGGGTGGAATTGTCACCCTCACTTTTTCAACTAGGGATAGTTTGGTAATTTGGCATGGGTATTTTATTTTAGAATATAATATTAAATATTGTGTATGTTGTAAATATTAATTATTGTATTATTTATTTATTGTATGTTAGATTTATTTTAGACTTGTGTAGTGGACCTAACTAGTTTAGTTTAGATCCATGGATTAATATTTGATTCTAGATAGAATTGAGCCCAATAGTAAGCCCATTCATTAGGAGAATGAATTAATTAGTGAAACCAATTAGACTAGAATCTTCTCTCCTTAATTATTTTTTTATGACAAGCCCTCAGGGGTATTTTGCACTTTCTATCGTAGCTTGGAGGAGGGGTTATGGCCGGCCACCATAGGGGTGGAGGGATACTCTCACTTTTCTCATTTGTTATTCCAAATCTAGATCTAGAATTTTTTTCTTCTAAATTTCTTCATTCCTACACCAATTTCTACTCAAATTTCTTCCCAATTTCTTCTATATTCTTCATTGGAGGCTGTTAGAATAAGGATCTACAAGGTAGAGCAATGATCTACAAGTTGGAGGCTCTTTTTACTCTATTTAAATTTTTTATTAGGAATCCATCTTTCAATCGGTATAATTCAGTTTTTTCTCTAATTAGACTATAAATCAATAATTTAATCTACTAAGGCTATCTATAGGAATTATAATTAGGTTCATAGGTGTGGTGCCCCGTTCCCCCTATTCGGGGAGCGCGGCTAAGAAATACTAGACGGTATCGTTCGATCGGGATAGATTGAATCAAGAACTCATCCTCGTTATGGATTTGTCTCTTCGGAATCGATTCCCATATTCAGTGGACCGTGCCCCAAGGATCGACTTAGCGGCAGAGTCAGGAGGGACCTCTCCGCTGCATTCTTTGTTGCCTAGTTTTCGCTGTCGCTTGTTGCTTTCGTGCCTTGAGTTGGTTTTCGGATTTGCTTGGGTTTTCTTGAACGGTTTCGATGGATTTCATTACTTTCGTTCTTAGGACTGCACTTCAATTCCGATAAGGGAAAGAGAGGAAGAAGTACTGATCAGCTGTTCGTGTCAATACAGGTGAACCAGCTGTAGTCGTCGCTCGAGCGGACTCCTAAAGCACTTCTTTTCTTTTCTTTCCAACTACCAAAGTGAGTGGCTACCAACCCGATTAGCTAGCCCTACTTGCTAGTCTTCACATCTAAATCTTGTGTTTGTGCTTTGCCCGATCAAACGATACCAAGTAAATAACTAAAAGATATCAAGATAATAAGGGAATAGACTTGGGAAATATTGCTTGTCAAATAAAACTTGTGAACGGTTACTTACTTATATGCTTGCTCGTTTGGAATGTTCATCATATGCATAAATATAAGTTAGAATGTATATTTCTTCTTAAAACTATGCTATGTATAGAACTCATTTTTAAAGCAATAACCCAACAGGAAGACTATGCTAAAGTAGATCTTGCCCTGTTATTGCCCTGTGCCTGATTTGCCTCAAATGTTAACTTAGTGTACTGTGTTGATCACGGACAACTTGTGCACAAGGTCTTAGTTCCTGCGGACAGTCGCTGGGGCACTGGCACCGATCCGATCTGGACGGAACTCACGATAGTCGCCTGCTTCGGATCGAGTGGCTTGTGGCGCCTCCTGTTCTCTGTGCCGCACGCCATTCCGTCCCGAGACTAGCCCGTCCATTATGGCAATGTGCCAGTGATCCCCTCGTATATTTAAACCTGTTGCTACTAACTTGTGTCTTCTTGGCAGGGAAGGCAAGGTAAGTATTATGCAGGTGGTTCAGACGGGCAGGTAAATGTCACCGAACGGTGGCGAGTTATTTCAATAATTCTATATATATGTCTTGCTGTAAAATGAACTAAGGCAAGATAGAAACCCACAAATATGCATGCTTCATTAAAACAACGTGTTGATTGGTATAGTTGGGATAGCTTGCCTTCACCAGTACGTTTCGATGTACTGACCCTCGTTGAAACAGGTTCCCCGCGCTAAGGAGAGCCGAGCGAGGAGCAGGAGACAAACCCCCAATCCAGTCCAGCTGTAGGCACGCCTCGACCGTGCCAACCTTTGAAGCATTTTGAAGAAGAAGAAGCATTTTAAAGTTAGAAGCTAGCCACCAAGCAACCATGCAACTTCGTGGCAAAGCAGTCGTTCCGACCCAAGGTCTTATATTTTGAGTTTAGTAAGGATGTAATGTACAGGACTGCTATCTCATTTTGTGTCAACACTTTTGTAAGCCCATAGAGGCAATCCTTATGACTCAGTTCAAGGAGTTTGTAATAGATGTTCATATTATCAATAAAAAGAGAACTTTTCCATGTTTCAATATGTGTTTCAATTATCTGCGTACTCTGGATATGTGCTCGCTATGCGAAACAAAAATACTTAGCCTTGTGCGGTGCGCAACCTAGGCCCGCACGGCGGTCACGCCCGGGGGACGACTAACGATTCCACGGGATCGGGGCGTGACATGTTGGTATCAGAGCACAGCTTCAAAGTTTCTTTGACTTGAACTGGAAAAGTTTCCTTAACGATAAATTCCTGTGCGAACTCCTGAACTCGTTAAGGCCAAAATAAGATACGTTCATGCAATAAGTCTATAATACATTATGATCCTGATGTAATTTACCTTCCTTTCAAGGAACGATGCAAGCGCAACCATCAGCGCTGGCGCCAGGCGAGACAAGGACTCAGGAGAGCAGTTCCGGAACTTCAGGAAGCTCTCGGAGCCAACGGGGCATGTCTCAATCAGATTCCCTTCAGCAGGTGATGCAAATGTTCACGGAGCAACGACAGAGGGATGATGCCCGCCAAGCCAAGTTCGAGAGCAACCTAGAGGCCCGGCTCTCAGTCCAACAAAAGCAGGTAGATACCCTGCAGCAGCTTGTTCAGACCCTGGCCTCCAACCATTCTGCCGCAACGACAGCTACACCAGTGGAGCAGCCAGCGCTTGAAGTTGAACTACCGCCCGCGCCAAGGACGAGGGAAGTGACTGCCTTCAACTTTGGCAACTTCAAGAAGGTCTGCAACACACCGTTTAATGGGACTGAGGACCCGATCGTGGCCCTAGATTGGCTCGCCGAGCTTGAAGATCATTTTTCTCTCCTAGAAGTGCCGGAAGACAAGCGCGTCACCTGTGCCCAACTATTGCTTCGCCTCAACGCGCACGACTGGTGGGACGTGCATCGATGATCTCTTCAACTTGGCCATGGAGAGGAGGCGATCGCGTGGACGACTTTTCGTGCCGCGTTCGAGGAGGAGTTTATACCCCCACCTCTACGACGTCAACGGGAAAATGAGTTCGTTCAACTTCGGCAGGGCAGTATGACGGTGAAGCAATACTCGGCAGAATTCAACAAACTGGCTAAATTTGCTACCGCTTATCTACCGGATGCAGCGAGTCGTGCCAGACGATTCAAAGGAGGGCTACGTCCTGGCATTCACGGGCACGTAGCCGTTCCGCAGTATCAGACGATGCGGGAAGTATTGAACCACGCCCTTTCGCTCGAACCGCAGTATCCTCACGTTGCCGCCGGTGCTGTGCAACCTTCCAATCACAAACGCCAAGGCAACGATAGAGGAAATAACGCTGCAAAGCGTCAAAATAACGACGGTCGTCAGCGAGAAAACCAGGGGCAGCGTTGCACCTATTGCAACAGAAGAGGGCACACCGAGAATATCTGTCGCAAGCGGCTCGGCACTTGCCTCAGATGCGGCGATCCTGGCCATCAGATTAGCAGCTGTCCGCTTCGTACACCGCAACAACCAGATCAGACTCCGGCTCCTCAGGCAAATCGAGCGGCGCCTCAGCCAGGGCGTAATCAAGCTCAAGGCCGAGTCTACACCTTGACACGGGAAGAAGCTCTAGCTTCGGATACCGTCGTGTCAGGTACCTTACTTTTCAATAATATACCTGCTCGCGTTCTATTTGATTCAGGTGCAACCCATAGCTTTATTTCTACAAACTTTGCCACGGAGAATAATGTTAAAATGACTCCGTTGCATTTAGATTTAAGCGTTAGCACCCCATCTGGTACAAAAATTCCTGTCTGTTCAGCATGCCTAGGCGGTTATATCTGTATTGGGGAGAGAAAGCTGTCACTTGATGTTTTAGTTCTTGATGTACGGGACTATGATATCATTTTGGGAATGGACTAGCTAGGCGCGTGCGCGGCAACTATTGAGTGTGCAGAGAAGCGAGTCATTTTCCGTCTGCCCGGAGAAGCCGTGTTCTGTTACACCAGTAGTCCAGCGAACAATGCGACCAGGGCCTGCATGGTGATTTCGGCAAAATCTGCTCGGCGAATGCTCTACACAGGCTGCGAGGGATTCCTAGCATCGGTTCGGGACACACGGCAGGACTACGCAAATGTCGAGTCAACTTCCGTTGAGGCAGAGTTCCCCGATGTATTCCCGAGCGAACTACCCGGTATACCGCCAGACCGAGAGATTGAATTCACTATAGACACGTTTCCAAATACACAGCCGATTTCAAAGCCTCCGTACAGAATGGCACCTGCAGAGCTGAATGAATTAAAGCGCCAACTCCAGGAATTACTTGATCGCGGGTTCATCCGTCCGAGCGTGTCTCCTTGGGGCGCTCCCGTGCTCTTTATGAAGAAAAAGGACGGAACTCTACGCCTCTGCATAGACTATAGGGAATTAAACAAAGTCACAATCAGGAACAAATATCCTCTGCCACGGATAGATGACTTGTTTGATCAGTTACAAGGGGCAACGATGTTTTCTAAAATTGATCTTCGCTCGGGTTACCACCAGCTGAAGATTAAGCCAGAAGACGTGCCCAAGACTGCTTTCAGAACCCGCTACGGCCATTACGAGTTTTTCGTGATGCCGTTTGGACTGATGAATGCTCCTGCTGCATTCATGGATACGATGAACCGTGTCTTTAGGCCCTTCATCGATAAATTTGTGGTGGTGTTTATCGATGACATCTTAGTGTACTCGAAGACTAGGGATGAGCACGCAGGACACCTGCGGATGGTGCTGTAAACCCTTCGAGACCACAAGTTGTATGCCAAATTAAGCAAATCAGAATTTTGGCTGGACAGTATCTCGTTTTTGGGACATATCATCTCCTCGGAAGGCATCTCAGTTGATCCGAAGAAGATAGAAGCAATCACGCAGTGGAAACGACCGGAGTCAGCTAGCGACATCCGATGTTTCCTTGGTCTGGCAGGGTACTACCGGAGATTTATACAAAATTTTGCTAGGATTGCTTCGCCCTTGACTCAGTTGACATGAAAGGGTGTGAAGTTTACTTGGACAGAGGACTGTGAAGCTTCGTTTACGGAGTTAAAGCAGCGCCTCATCTCTGCCCCAATTCTCACTCTGCCGAACAGACCGGATGACTTTAAAATATATAGTGATGCCTCAGGAAAGGGTCTAGGATGTGTCCTGATGCAGCGCGATAAGGTGATAGCCTACGCGTCGAGACAGCTAAAGCCTCACGAGCAGAACTACCCAACGCATGATCTCGAACTTGCCGCGGTAGTATTTGCATTGAAGCTGTGGCGTCACTATCTTTATGGCGTGCCGTGCGAAATCTATACGGACCATAAGAGCCTGAAATACTTGTACACTCAAAAGGATTTGAATCTTCGGCAGCGGCGATGGCTTGAACTCCTCAGCGACTTCGATCTCACGATCAGATACACGCCTGGAAAGGGAAACGTAGTAGCTGACGCGTTGAGTCGAGTGTTTGTAGGGAGTTTGGTTATTGATGATAGGCTGCGCCGAGATCTTGAATCACTGGGTATCACACTGAAAATAAGATATAAGAAGTGGGCGCAAGTAGCTCAACTGCGCCTCGAGCCTGACTTGTTACACAAAGTGAAGGCCGCTCAGAAGGATGACCCATTCCTGCAGAAAATACATGCCCTCATCTTGGCAGGAAAGGCGTCCGACTTTGCGGTAAGCGCGGATGGGATGCTTCGAGTAAAGGGAAGACTATGTGTTCCGAACGACGCGGCCCTCAGACAAGAGATACTCACGGAAGCTCACTATGCTAGTTATACTTCTCATCCGGGTAGCACAAAGATGTATCGGGATCTTCGCACGACGTTTTGGTGGCACGGCTTAAAACGGGATGTGGCGCAGTTTGTGTCGCATTGCATGGCTTGTCAACGAGTAAAGGCCGAACACCAGAAACCAGGAGGAGAGCTTTAGAACCTTGCTATTCCGGAGTAGAAATGGGATGATATAACGATGGACTTTATTGTTGGCTTGCCAAGGACGCAACGGGGACATGATGCAGTCTGGGTTATCGTCGATCGACTCACCAAGTCAGCTCACTTTCTGCCTATCAAATCTACTTGGAGTGCCGACCGCCTGGCTCAGATATATCTCAACGAAATCGTCCGACTTCACGGCGTGCCCGTAACCATAGTCTCCGATCGAGATGGTCGATTCATATTATATTTCTGGGGAAGCCTGCAGTCAGCAATGGGGACGAAGTTGAAATTCAGCTCCGCCTACCATCCACAGACCGATGGCCAAACAGAGCGCGTCAACCAGATCCTCGAAGACATGCTGCGACTCTACGCCTTGGACACGAAGACTAGTTGGGACCTTCATCTACCTCTAGCCGAATTTGCTTACAACAATAGTTATCAATCAAGCATTCAAATGGCGCCGTATGAGGCATTATACGGGCGGAAGTGTAGATCTCCTATCTGTTGGGACGAAGTCGGGGAGCGGCAAGTACATGGCCCTGAGCTCGTGGAGCAGACCGTCCAGAAAGTTTGGCTGATTCGGGACAGATTAAAGATAGCTCAAAGTCGTCAGAAGAGTTATGCGGATGTTCATCGGAGACCGCTAGAGTTTCAAGTAGGTGACCGGGTATTCCTCAAGGTCTCGCCCATGCGAGGGGTCAGCAGGTTCGGAGCGAAGGGAAAGCTAAGTCCACGATTTGTTGGCCCATTCAAAATACTAAAGCAGGTTGCTTCAGTTGCTTATCAGATCGCTCTACCACCATCCCTAGCTGACGTACATGATATATTCCATGTTTCCTAACTTAGAAAATATGTGTACGACCCAAGCCACGTGGTAGACCTGGGACAACTGAACCTTCAGCTCGACTTGACGTATGTAGAACAGCCGGTACAAATTTTGGATAGAAAAGAAAAGCTGCTTCGGACCCGTTCGGTTCCTCTAGTGCGCGTGCTTTGGCGGAATCACTCTGTCGAAGAATCTACTTGGGAGCTCGAATTCGATATGAGGGAACGGTTCCCCTCATTATTTCCTAGTGGTAGGTTTTATTCTTTAAGTTTCGGGACGAAACTTCCAATTAGTTGGGTAGGATGTGGTGCCCCGTTCCCCCTATTCGGGGAGCACGGCTAAGAAATACTAGACGGTATCGTTCGATCGGGATAGATTGAATCAAGAACTCATCCTCGTTATGGATTTGTCTCTTCGGAATCGATTCCCATATTCAGTGGACCGTGCCCCAAGGATCGACTTAGCGGCAGAGTCAGGAGGGACCTCTCCGCTGCATTCTTTGTTGCCTAGTTTTCGCTGTCGCTTGTTGCTTTTGTGCCTTGAGTTGGTTTTCGGATTTGCTTGGGTTTTCTTGAACGGTTTCGATGGATTTCATTGCTTTCGTTCTTAGGACTGCACTTCAATTCCGATAAGGGAAAGAGAGGAAGAAGTACTGATCAGCTGTTCGTGTCAATACAGGTGAACCAGCTGTAGTCGTCGCTCGAGCGGACTCCTAAAGCACTTCTTTTCTTTTCCTTCCAACTACCAAAGTGAGTGGCTACCAACCCGATTAGCTAGCCCTACTTGCTAGTCTTCACATCTAAATCTTGTGTTTGTGCTTTGCCCGATCAAACGATACCAAGTAAATAACTAAAAGATATCAAGATAATAAGGGAATAGACTTGGGAAATATTGCTTGTCAAATGAAACTTGTGAACGGTTACTTACTTATATGCTTGCTCGTTTGGAATGTTTATCATATGCATAAATATAAGTTAGAATGTATATTTCTTCTTAAAACTGTGCTATGTATAGAACTCATTTTCAAAGCAATAACCCAACAGGAAGACTATGCTAAAGTAGATCTTGCCCTGTTATTGTCCTGTGCCTGATTTGCCTCAAATGTTAACTTAGTGTACTGCGTTGATCACGGACAACTTGTGCACAAGGTCTTAGTTTCTGCGGACGATCGCTGGGGCACTGGCACCGATCCGATCCGGACGGAACTCACGATAGTCGCCTGCTTCGGATCGAGTGGCTTGTGGCGCCTCCTGTTCTCTGCGCCGCACGCCATTCCGTCCCGAGACTAGCCCGTCCATTATGGCAACGTGCCAGTGATCCCCTCGTATATTTAAACCTGTTGCTACTAACTTGTGTCTTCTTGGCAGGGAAGACAAGGTAAGTATTATGCAGGTGGTTCAGACGGGCAGGTAAATGTCACCGAACGGTGGCGAGTTATTTCAATGATTCTATATATATGTCTTGCTGTAAAATGAACTAAGGCAAGATAGAAACCCACAAATATGCATGCTTCATTAAAACAACGTGTTGATTGGTATAGTTGGGATAGCTTGCCTTCACCAGTACGTTTCGATGTACTGACCCTCGTTGAAACAGGTTCCCCGCGCTAAGGAGAGCCGAGCGAGGAGCAGGAGACAAACCCCCAATCCAGTCCAGCTGTAGGCACGCCTCGACCGTGCCAACCTTTGAAGCATTTTGAAGAAGAAGAAGCATTTTGAAGTTAGAAGCTAGCCACCAAGCAACCATGCAACTTCGTGGCAAAGCAGTCGTTCCGACCCAAGGTCTTATATTTTGAGTTTAGTAAGGATGTAATGTACAGGACTGCTATCTTATTTTGTGTCAACACTTTTGTAAGCCCATAGAGGCAATCCTTATGACTCAGTTCAAGGAGTTTGTAATAGATGTTCATATTATCAATAAAAAGAGAACTTTTCCATGTTTCAATATGTGTTTCAATTATCTGCGTACTCTGGATATGTGCTCGCTATGCGAAACAAAAATACTTAGCCTTGTGCGGTGCGCAACCTAGGCCCGCACGACGGTCACGCCCGGGGGACGACTAACGATTCCACGGGATCGGGGCGTGACAATAGGAGGCCTATGGAGAAAGTTACGTGGTGCTTTATGTCATTTTTTTTGAAATTGGCACATCTTGTGTTTGTTAATAGGTCAATTTGACCAAATTAACATGTGTTTGATTGTGTGTGACTAGTGTCGTATCCATAATTGGATATGTGTTGGTCATATCCCGATAATTTGGAGATACAAGTTGATTTGAGAATTTTCTTCTGACATGGAGATTTCAATACGGGCACGTAGTTGAGTAGTTAACTCTTCGTATTGTTCATAATTATAATTTTAGACTTGCTCGTGTCCTTCGAGATACGTTTGGTTGTGTGGTGGAGCTGTATCGCAAGCGTATCATAGAATAAGAGTGATACAGGTGTGGTGCACTCCACGTGTTTGTTTTCTTGCATTTTAATTCAATTTGCCATGGTAATAGCTATTAGAATGTTATAATTATAATGGTTGTAGGATATATATATATATATATATATATATATATATATATATTTTTTTTTTTTTTTTTTGAGGTGTTGGTGGTCATGAGAGATAGGGGGTTCATATGCATTACTTGTGTGGTTAACATATGTATGTGTATACACCTCAAAATGAAATATAGACACACACACACACACACACACACACACACACACATACACACACACACACACATATATATATATATATATATAGAGGTATATATATATATATGGGTATATATGTATGTATATGGATGAGTGTATATATATAGGTTTGTTTGGTAATATGTTTATATATATATATATAGGTATAGTTATATTATATGTGTGTGTTGGATAGTGATATATATTTATATATATGTGTGTGTATGTGTGTGTGTGTGTATATATATATATATACTTATATTTACATATGTGTGTGTGTGTCTAAGTATGTGAGTGTGTGAGTGAGTGTAGAGTGTCAGTTTGTGCAGTAAGAGGGGGTCGGGTTGCAGTATTCAACATTCAGCAGTAAGAGAAGCTCGTTGTAGCATTCAACAGCAATAGGAGCAACTGCCACAGTGTGCAAGCTGTCACGCCCCGATCTCTCACAGGCTAAATCGACCGTCCCTGCTAGGCGAGAATCACCCACCAGCGCTCCCACGGAATGATCGCTTTGACCCATACACGAAGGAGGCATCCGCACCGAACGAGGTTCTCCTGTACCCTGCAAACGATCTGGTGGATTATCAGTACATTGAATGCACTGGTGGGGAGGCTGCTCGCCCGCTTGACAAATCCAAACGCGTAATATAGGTTCTGTGCACCAACTATTAAGTTATCTTTCTAGTTGCCTTAGGATCAGTTTCATGGCATATTGAATAACCTAACTCGTGTGGCAGTGTGCCATGCGACATTGAGAAAACACGGTGAGACTTACCAACTTACCATTTGGCCTTCCCTGTCCAAGGCAAACATTGTTAATTCAAGCACGAGCATTCATAATAAAAATCAAGGCAATGACATAGGCAAACACGAGAGTTGTTGTATCATGATCGTTCAAGTATTCAGCTATTCTTTGATGCAATGTAATAACTAGCACGCGGATAGCCGTTAAGCGAGGATGACTTAGCTATATGACATAAGTCACTGGCATAGCCATAAAAGACCGATCACAGACGAGAATGGAGCACAACGAAAGCATAAGAGGTGCTACGAACCATCTCGCCCGCACACGATTAATCGCACATGAAGAGTCCAAGGTAAGAATGGAATGCAACGAAAGTACACGATGCGCTACAAACCATCTCACCTGCACATGAATGGACTACACATGAAGTTCCATCTGGATCGGATTGGCCCCAGTGCCCCGGTGACCGTCCGTGGAACTATACCTCATTTTTGAGTTGTCCACGACATACAATTATTGGTCTTTCCAGTTTTATGAGATACACGAGCACACGAGAACACAAGTATACGAGATGCTTGAATCTTGATTCTTGTTTAGTGAATAACTTGCCTTGATGTATTTCTCCTGGGGTAGAGATTGCCTTGGTGACCTAACGGTCCCGGATACTTGCAGGTTCATTCTTGCACGGAACGACTATTAGATAGTCTCCCAAGGAAAACTAGATGAATGCATGACATGCATAGTGTTACACAATTAAGGCATAGTTTATGCAACAATATTCAATCGAGGCAATATATATTAGTAGGCAAGCATACTTTTGTATAACATAAGCATTCATGTTAGCTCGGGCCCGAAGGTAAGTCGAGGAGTGAAACCGTAAGGGACTTCCTGAGTGACACGATCTAGGGTAGCATGCGAGGGTCTGAGTATAAGCAATATTTCAATTCCATGTTCTAGCACAAGCAATACAAGTTGGGATTATTCCCTTAGCTAGGTGCGTTGGATTCTTATTAGCATGCAGGGGGTAATTCACCTAGCGACTAGCATGTATCATTCCATATTTTATGTGTGCTGGCTAAGCAAAGAAAAGTTCACCGTAGCCACCCACCTTAGCGATGATTCGCCTCGGTTGAGCGATACGTCAAGCGAGCCTCTGAAAGCCTAAGCCGGATTCCTGTAGGGACAAGTCTGGATATCCTTTGCTTAAACGAGTGTTCTCGCCTGAGCAAAGCGGGTTAGGATATTGCACTTTTGTCATTTGAATCGTCAGTCCTCTTGAACAGAACAGGGTATTACATCCTACCCAACTCAAAAAAAAGTCTCGTCCTCGAGACTTACTGAGGACAAGCAGTACGTTTCAATCAATTTTGATTTAACGATACAAGGCTGCGGCAAACCTATACAAGTTGTTGTACTCGTTCATTTGGATATTCACTTGCACAAGCATTCGAGATCAGCATATCACAAGTCTGGATCGTACACATATTTAAAATGCCCCTCAAACACATGCATTTTAATAAATCGGCGATAGCGAAGTCTTAACACTCGAGTTTCACATCTTCTTGAGTCATGGATCGTGCACAAGTGCAAGGTGTCCCTTAAACATATGCATTCAACAAAAATTAGAGAGTGTGAAATTGGACGAGCTACTTGTAAAAATCTTAAGGGTCTGCACAGGTCGGCACAAAGGCCCTAGTACCATAATTTCACACAAGAAATCACAAAAACTAATGCGCTTTTTGAAAGTATTTAGACTCATTGTTGGAATATTCTGTTAGGGACATGGAGAGAGAGTATGCACATAACCCACGAACAAGCTTTCGAAACTGAGATAATCAAAATAAAGTCCAAAGGCATAGAAGCCAGGCTCTGATACCAACATGTCACGCCCCGATCTTCCGCAGGCTAAATCGGCCATCCCGGCTAGGCGAGAATCACCGTACGAGCGCTCCCGCGGAACGATCGCTTTGACCCATTCGGGCGTGATGCCGCACGAGCGTGAGCTACGCCCATGCAAGATCGTGGTTCATTGGATGGCGGTAAGAGTTTTAAGCCACAGAGTCGCACAGATTGTCCGAGTACAGCATAATCTTAAATGCATAGGCGATTTGGTAACAAGTTCACTGAGTCGACAATAGCGAAAGCATTGAATAACACAAGTTGAAGTAAAGCAACTCTTTATTGATATAAACAAGTGTTATATGTGGCGCTTGGCCGAGATTATAATTCGCTCAGATCTCTCTCTCTGAAACAATAAAAGCGTACCAAGTGGCTATAATTATGGAATAATTGTACAGACGATGTTCCAACATTATGTCTTATATATGTGATTCAGTTCCGGAAGCAGCGCTCCAAGGCTTTAGAGTGGACTCCTAGCCTTAGCACACACGAAGGAGGCATCCACACCGAATACGATTCTTCCGTACCCTGCAAACGATCTGGTGGATTATCAGTACATTGAATCCACTGGTGGGGAGGCTACTCGCCCGCTCGATAAATCCAAATGCGTAATATAGGTTCCATGCACCAACTATTAAGTTATCTTTCTAGTTGCCTTAGGATCAGTTTTATGGCATATTGAATAACCTAACTCGTGTGGCAGTGCGTCATGCGACATGAGAGAAAACACGGTGAGACTTACCAACTTACCATTTGGCCTTCCCTGTCCAAGGCAAACATTATTAATTCAAGCATGAGCATTCATAATGACAATCAAGGCAATGGCATAGGCAAACACGAGAGTCGTTGTATCATGATCATTCAAGTTTTTAGCTGTTCTTTGATGCAATGTAATAACTTATACGCGGATAGCCGCTAAGCGAGGATGACTTAGATATATGACATGAGTCACTGGCATAGCCATAAAGGACTGATCACAGACGAGAATGGAACGCAACGAAAGCACAAGAGACGCTATGAACCATCTGGCCCGCATACGATTGATTGCACATGAAGAGTCCAAGGCGAGAATCGAATACAATAAAAGTACACGATGCGCTATAAACCATCTCACCCGTACACGAATGGACTACACGTGAAGTTCCATCCAGATTAGATCGGCCCCAGTGCCCCGGTAACCATCCGTGGAACTATACCTCGTTTCCAAGTTGTCTGCGACATGCAATTATTGGTCTTTCCAATTTCATGAGATACACGAGCACACGAGAACACGAGATGCTTGAATCCTGATTCTTGTTTAGTGAATAACTTGTCTTGATGCATTTCCCCTGGGGCGAAGATTGCCTTGGTGACCTAACGGTCCTGAATACTTGCAGGTTCATTCTTGCACGGAATGACTATTAGATAGTCTCCCAAGAAAAACTAGATGAATGCATGACATGCACAGTATTACACAATTGAGGCATAGTTTATGCAACAACATTCAATCGAGGCAATATATATTAGCAGGCAAGCATACTTTTGTATAACATAAGCATTCACGTTAGCTCGGGCCCGAAGGTAAGCCAAAGAGTGAAACCATAAGGGACTTTCCGAGCGACACAATCTAGGGTAGTATGCGAGGGTCTGCGTATAAGCAATATTTTAATTCCATGTTCTAGCACAAGCAATACAAGTTGGGATTATTCCCTTAGCTAAGTGCGTTAGATTCTTATTAGCATGCATGGGGTGATTCACCTAGCGACTAGCATGTATCATTCTATATTTTATATGTGCTGGCTAAGAAAAGACAAGTTCACCGTAGCCACCCACCTTAGCGATGATTCACCTTGATTGAACGATACGTCAAGCGAGCCTCTGAAAGCCTAAGTCGGATTCCTGTAGGGACAAGTCTGGATATCCTTTGCCTCAAACGAGTATTCTCGCCTGAGCAAAGCGGATCAGGATATTACACTTTTGCCATTTGAATCGGTTGTCTGCTTGAACGAAATAGGGAGTTACACAAGCAGCAACTGTAGCAGCAATCCACAACAAGAACAACAGCTGCAGCAAAAATAGTAAGAGCAACAGCAATTGCTGTAGCAGGGGCAGCAACAATAGCAAGAGCAAGGGCAACAACAACAACAAAAGTAGATAGAGCAACAACTACATGTTGTGCACTTAAGTAAGGGGAGATTACCTTGACTTATAGCTCAAGTTAGTTAGCTTTTTTGATAGTCTAGTTAGTTACGTATATATATTAAAAAATTAGTTATATATATATATATATATATATATATATATATATATAAAACTAGTTAACAATATGTATATATATATATATATATATATATATATATATATATATACATATTGTTAACTAGTTATATATATGTATATATATATATATATATATATATATATACATATATATATATAACTAGTTAACAATATGTATATATATATATATATATATATATATATATATATATATACATATTGTTAACTAGTTATATATATATATGTATATATATATATATATATATATATATATATATATATATATATATATATATATATATATATATATATATATATTGGTTGTTAGTATATGTAGTTAGTATAGTATTGAATAAGTTAAATGCATGTTAGTATATAGTTAGGTGCATGGGTAGTTAGTTACATGTTAGAATTTGAATTACCTTGTGATACCAAGGTAATATCAAGTTATTAGGTTTATACTCAAGGTATTAAATGCATGTTAGTATATAGTTTGGTGTAATACAACATTTGTTCAAAGCCAAGGTATCCACTTAGCTTTAGTTTAACTAAGAGTACTATATATTGTCTTATATATATAGATATATATTAGTATTTTTTATCTAACAACTTGCATATCTTATGATACGGTACTTTATTGGTAACATAGTATCTTAGCATAGCTAGTATGGCCTAGTTACATAGTATATGGACCAAATATACTATAGATGGAGTCATACAACATAAAAATAGCTAGTTTGACTAAGTTTGACCTAGAGTTGATCTAGTTTGACTATTTTGACTTAGAAATGGCTTTATGTCCTAGAATTGAACTAGTTTAACTTATTTTTATTCTAAAACCTTATATTGATGCAATATACCATATATAGGTCTGTGTGACATCAGCTTGGGAATCGAAAGACACACCTTGCTCAGAACCTCAGGCGAGTATATTTCTCTTGTTAGTTTTTATTTCATAATAGTATATATATCTAATATTCTAGAACTGTATACTTGATTTTGACACAGCAGTTTCACGAACTGGTACTACATGGATCCTGACAGGAGATGTTATCCCCTACCGTATTCAGCGGGTACTCCTTCACATGTATTTCATTGTGAATATCGGGTATTAATTTATTGTATATTGTGTTCACACACTGCTAGTGTTCAGTGTGCTTATATTCGTGTATACACACTTCTCATATTCAGTATGCCCATATTCATGTTCGTAATGTGTCGTGATTGGATCCATTGGTATTAATTGAGGATGGGGAAGTAGGTGTTTATTATGTGATCAAGCCCTAATGTATTCGTGTACATGTTGATTACATACCACACTTGTAATCGAGTTACCTTATTGTATTCATGTTCAACATAAACTGATCACATAATAAACTTATATTCCATGGCAAATTGGTTAGTTTTTAGTTATTCTTTTTTATTGCAGATATTCATATTGCAAGTTCTTTATTCCATTATATTATATATTCACTCTAGTTCATTTTATTCTGTTCTTTAGTTATTTTATATTCTTTTCTATTATCTGTTTTATATGCTCGATTATGTATTTGAAATTGCTTTCAGAGGTATATACTTTGCTCCAATCCTGACTAGATATATTTTTTAAATAATTGGCTCATAGATCAGTGTCTTATATTCTACAGGCTGTAGGAGGGCATGCCATTAGAGGATACTACTATAGAGAATGAGGACTTAGTTCTAGAACCTGAGGAGGTTTAGTGTATTTTGGTGGTTTTGTATTAGACTTTTATTTAGATTCATGGCATGTATATTATTTCAGACTTGTGGTTTATATCTTGATTCTTTTCTTCGTTATTCCATTCATGCTCTATCTTCCTTAGTTTGTATTATGATTGAGTATAGTTACATTTGTGAGATACCATATTGTTCATCTATTTGGAGTTGAGATAATTGATAGGTACCATATATATATATATTGATGAGATATTTATTTAGTTAGAGTTGACCCAGATAGTATTCTACCAACGTTGTTGAGGCGTAGGCTGGACGTACCCACGTACTCATGTTCGAATATCCGGGTGCGGGTCATGATACTCTATTCCTGCATCATTATTTGTAAGAATTGGAACATCTGCGTCTGGTCGTCCTGTGGTGCTGATGGAGCTGGGGGACCTCCATTAGGCACTACGAGAGAAGCTGGTAGAACCAGATTGTTAGTTTGTCCGTCTAGTCCTGGAAGTCGAGGAGTCATCAATGCCTCTCCTGGTGATTGGTCATCTACCCCAAGAGATATTTTACCCCTGGTAGTGGCATGCTTGTTACAAAAATTTATTTCTCTGCAAGAGATGAATGAAAGGTTAGGAAGTATACATAAATCAAGCAGGATGCAAGTATTTATTCAAATATAACTAATTAGGAGGAAGGTGAGCTATAGTCAAATATGGATGAGACCTACAACTCTAATCCTAAGAGCATGCCTGCTCGGTATAGTTACGTAAGCAAAACGGCTAACTGACCTCCATGGGCCACCACTAAAAATGTCATGCCCCAGTCACAAAATACGGAGGGCCAGGTTTACGTACACATGCCAACTGTATGAACAAGTATAGTAACCCAATTTAATGGACCTAACTAGTCATAGTACGCTATAAAATATAACTAAGACTCACTATCACAGGCAGGTATAATCTAGTCTCATCCACAAAATATCACATAATAGAAAACTAAATAAAATAGAATAAGTCTCATAATCCACTACAAAAGATATCTCATAGAGAATAATTCACAAAAAAGTGTACAAAATAATACTGAAAGAATATAATTAAGCAATAAAGAAATAGTCCCAAAATACTAAGCAACTATTATCTATGAATTAATACTCAAAGAAACTCTTATGGCTCCACCTCGAAGTCCTCGTCTGCAAAATCTCCAACACCATAATTCATTGGGTATAAGTGCTCGTCGGGATCTGAAAAATGTGCCAGGTCCTCAGAGGGACATAACAAGTACACAAGAATCGACATGCATTAAAGTAAAACAGTAAAGCAGTAAACAATAAATAGGGTAACTAAACTATCTATGTGATGTGCACTCGAGACATCTCTAATGGCGCATGAGGGAAAAGAAATAGAAGAAAAATTGTCCCACCAGGCGCTGTAAAGAAGTCAGAGGTTAAATAATTATACAATTTTTACAGTACAATAAACAACAAAAATCCCAAACGCTCACTAGCAGATTCTTCCCTCCTAATGAACTATTTGAACCGTATACGCGATGCAGACAGAATGCAACGACGTTAATAAAAGCTAAAATCCAATCTAACACCAATGCTAACACAAGATGCGAACTCATGTACCAATGGCAGTCAATACTCCAGTCCATGAACTCAACCACTCACTCCGTGAACGTGTTTAAAACAGTATCAGGTCATAAGATACCACGTATCTTCATAACATACAGGTATGTCTGGTACTCTAAGACGCGTGCACACAGCTAACAAAATAAAAAAAGCTAGTCATATGTAAACTGTACAATACAAACAAGCAAGGTATACTTGTCTTCCAAGCCAAGATGTGAGCACAATAATTCTGGTCCGGAGCTCTCCATAGGAATGTCTCGAACACCTACCAATTAATTATTACTCTAATTAGACTCTTATAATCAAGTTAAAATTAGTTTGTTAACTAGTTCTTAATTCTTCGTTGATTGCACATGCAAGTAACTAGCCCTCAAAATAATACTAGTCGTTAAAAATTACCAAAAATCTTTTTTAAAGACATTAATTATCAAAAATATTAATTCTGGAATTTTTATTAGAAAATAAGTTTTTTAGTGATAGGGTCATCTAATATTATTTCTATGAGTCCAAAACTAAGTAGAAACCAAAACTAGGTCATAACATGTTACCGACAAGTCAATAAAACTATTTTTTGATAAATGGATAATTCTAGAATAAATACTTAAAAATCATAATTAAAATAACACAATATAATTTTAGATGTAGAAAATATAGATTTTTGGTCGGAGTTTAAGTCTAAAATTGCCGGAGTCAAGTTTTGTCAAAACTATGTCAACTTGTTACATAAAACACCTAGAATTCTAATTTTTCTAAATAGAAAATAAATCTAAATAAATGTGGTAAAATCAGTCATAATTACAATGAATACTATTTTTTTATCTATACCAAAATAATTAGAGTTTTACCATCTACAAGTTGATCCTATTAGGGTTGGCAACCAAACTTTCTAGTATGCATGCAAATAGGGTGGTACATGGTTGTTGTGACATCATAGACATTAATTTTACATTAATTTAATAAATTTCAGAATATATATATATATATATATATATATATATATATATATATATTCTGAAAAATAGTAATTCACCTAGAAAAATTAGGTTTTTATCTACTATTAAGTTCTAACAAAGTCGAATGGTCTCCAACATGCATAGATCAAAACTAGGTCAACTATGTGACTTTTTATGCATAAAAACTATTTAAATCAAAAATAATATTTCTGAAAAATATATTTTAAAAACTAAATTTAAAATAGGTTAATAACTTCATATATTAGTTATCTACAAAATTTAGAAGGGTTCGATGTGGGGTTTTGGAGAAAACATAAAACTAGGTCACCATTCCTATTGTACATGCATTTTATTCCAAAAATAATAATAATTTAATAATATAAAATAAATAATAGAAATATGGATAAAAATAATTTAAACATCATATTTCTTTATTATAACATGATTTAATTAAGGTTTCTACCAATAGGTGCATACATGCATTAATAGGTTCAATTTTTTACATGCAAACCCTAAAATAAATTCTACAATGAAGAACAAGGCAATAGATTACAGATAAATATAAAAATTATTTATTTATATATAATAACAATTATTCATGCAATCATACACATTAGAAAGGATTTTGAGGAAGAAGGGGACTGACTAGAAGAAGGATGAAGAACTAGGGTTCTTGGATGAAGGAGGTGATGTTGTGTCCACGTAAAGGGGGATCGGCCTTGGTGGTGAAGGTGGCGGCTACGGTGATGGAGGAAGGAGGTGAAGAGGAAAATTAGGATTTTAGATGAGAAAATTTTAGGTTAGGATTTTAAAAGGAAAGAGGAGAATATATATATATATATATATATATATATATATATATATATATATATATATATATAAGAGAGAAAGGGAGAGGGGTTCACGTGGGTGTGCACGGTAGGAGGAGATAGCCGCGAGTATGGGATAGGGGTAGGATTAGGTTGGTAGTTTCTTGGGAGGTTTCCTAATTAGTTAGTTAGTTATTTAAAAGTCAACAACTAATCAATTAATTAATTTGACAAAGATTTGATTTGATTCCATGGGATTAAAATAGTAATAAATAAATAAATAAATCCTATAAAAGAGAAAAGTGGTCTAAATTGGCATGAAGGGATTATGCGTTGCTATTTGAAAAAGGTTGGATTGCAAAATAATCACAAATAAATTATTTATATAAAAAATATCTAAATTTTAAACATAATAAACTACGGTTGTTATGCTAGTGCCATACTAATGTTAAATGGTCAAAATTTGTATCACATGAAGATCCTATGGGTAGTGTCTCCCGTGTAGGCTATTTTTTACGAAGGGCGATATAGATTTTGGGGTCATCCTATGTCATTAATATTCAAATTACGGTGAAGTATCATAATACAACAACTGTATATAAATTGATTTAAAAATATTCTAAATAAACACAATACATATAGAATACACACAAAGTACCAATTTTTGGGTGAGGGGTTTTACATCGGCGGCGCTCTGTCTTCTTCTCCTTTTTTCTTAGAGACGGTAGGCTCTGCTTCCTCTTTCTTTTACGTATGTGTATATATGAATCGATCCCCTTGTATGTGAGAAAATGCCTACTATTTATAACTTTGGGGAGAGGAATTCATGCGCATATTATATGCTACCGAGGGCGGAGCATGCTGCTGCCAGCGACGGATGGAGCCCCATGCTGCCATATTTTTGGCTGAGATCTGGGTTTACTGATGACCATAATACTCATGACACATGTCAAAGTTGATTATAATTGCACCTTGGGTATACGTCCGCCCGATGCATGAAAATGTTATAATAGTGGCGCATGGCTCTGCTTGGTGCATGGGAACACGTAATACAATTAGTGGCGCTTGGTATTACTTGGTACATGGGAATACTAACACGTTGATTGGCACATGACACTACTTGGCACATGGGAACACATAATAAGTTTAGTGGCGTATGACACCCTTTGGCGCATGGTAACACTAACATGTTTAGTGGCACATGACACTGTTTGGCATATAAGAACACATAATATGATTAGTGTCGCATGGCACTGCTTGGCATATGGGATCACATAATATGATTAGTGGTGCTTGGCACTGCTTGGCATATTACTTATGTTTTCTTCGGCGCATGGGTAGAGATTTTCCATGGTTCTACAAGACCCTCTTCAAAGTTTCGGAACTGAAACTTAGTAAGTTTAAAGTTCATAATACTTTGAACAAAAGCATGGAGGAGATTGGTGTAGGAATTACTTTGGTACACGTATGAAGCATCCTCATATACGATACATGTACGGAGTATATATTTTTTTCCTTTTGGTGCAAGGCATTATTTGGCACATCTGGGTACTAGCACATGAGGTTGCTTGGCTCATGACACTGGTGTGCGCCTTTGTGCGGTCTTACAATCATTCTGACTTTGGTTGTGTCTGTGCGGTCTTGCAATCATTCTGACTTTGGCTGTGTTTGTTTATGCAGGAATCATCTCGGATTGCTCTGGACGGGATGAAGCATGGAAGGATATCATAGTCACCATTTTTTGTGGTGAACAGACACCTTATCCTAAGGATTGTCCATGATCTTATAACCTAGCTCACTGTAGCTTCCCTCCGTATACGGCTAGGATGCGATGGCTGGATCTTGGGTCGAGTCCTGGCAGCCCATATGAGTGGCAGCACTAGTCATCTCAATCATGATTTCTAATCACATCCGTTCATACTAAATAGTTTTGCTGTAGGCTCAGCCCTGTGTTACAAGCTCCCTTGCCATCCATCAGTATAAAAAAATTTCTTGTAATGGAGAATTTGGTGAAGTGGTGAACCAGAATACGTTGAATTACCGGCTTCTACATGTGTTGGTACCTGAATTAGTAGAGTGGGGTACCCTTCTTTTCAAATGTATCCAAGATCTTGAATATTAATGAAAGATCCTTCAATGTAATAGACTTCCATTTGTACTCATGATCTTGAATATTAATAAATTTTTTGCCTTTTTTATATTTTAGTACTTTTTTGTTGCCATGGATATCGCGATTTATGAGTACTGTACTAGAGGTACTATAGACGTAGTACGATATCATAACGACAATAATGCCAATCCCTATCAGATGTAGTATGGACGTGATAGGTTAGATTAGCTCCTTTAAGAAAGTTTGGTGGGGACATCATCTACGAGGGTAGAGATACTTTGGTGTGGAACCAATAGCTCAGGCAAGTTGGGTTACAGCTAAGTGCAATCATAGGAAGGCAATTTATGGAAAGAAAAGCCAACGAGTCAGAGGTAACATGGACATAACTTTCTTCTTCTGATAGGAAGAACAACTGATTATTCAGAGGTGAAGTGGACGTGAACTACTTTGCCTCTTTGTGGATCCTTAACTATTATGCCCCAGTCCCAAAATATGTAGGACTATGTATACGTACACATGCCAACTATACGAACAAGTATAGGAACCAAATTTATTGGACCTAACCAGTCATAGTACGCTGTAAAATATATCTAAGTCACTGTATCACATGCAGGTAAAATCTAGTCTCATCTACAAATATCATAGAGTAAGAAACTGAATGAATAGATAAGTCTTAGAATCCACTAGAAAATAAAATTTAGTGGAGAACAATCTACGAAAATGAGTATAAAAGAATATTGAAAGAATATAACTAAGCAATAAAAAAATAGTCTGGGCGTTAGCTAACTAGATAAAGATACCCAAGACACTAAGAAACTGTCATCCGTGATGCTCAAGGAAACTCCTATGGCTCTACTTCAAAGTCCTCATCTGCAAAATCTTCAACTCCGTAGTCCGTCGGGTATAAGTGCTCGTCTGGATCTGAAAAAGGTTCCAGGTCCTCAGAGAGACGTAGCAAGTACACAAGAAATCAACATGCATAAAAGTAAAGCAGTAAATAATAAATAAGGTAACTAATAATCTATGTGATATGCACTTGAGACATCTCTAGTAGCATATGAGGGAGAGAAATAGAAGAATCAGTCATCCCACCAGACGTTCGATAGGACTCGGGGGTAAACCATTTACACCATTTACACAGTAAGAAACAAAAATCCTATACGGTCACTAGTAGATTCTTCCCTCCTAATGTACTATTCGAACCGTATACGCGGTACAGACATAATGCAATAATGTTAATAAAATATAGTCAACTAGCCCAACTCTAACTAATAACACAAGACGCGAACTAATGTATCGATGGTCAGTTAACACGCTAGTCCATGCACTCACTCACTCAGTGATCTTGTTGAACATGTGTCAGGTCAGAAGATACGACGTACCTTCATAATATACCAGGTAAGTCTGCTACTATAAGACGTGTGTCCACAAGTAACAAATAAGAAAAATTAGGCATAATATAAACTGAACAATATAATCAAACAAGGTGTACTTTCTAGCACTCTCAAACTGCGAACAAATTAAACCTGCTCTTGAGCCCTGAACCAGATGGTCTCGACCTCCTATAAATTTATATATCACATACTAATTTAGACGCTACAATAAGTTGCTAATATTACACTAGTAGCCTTATGGTTTGAGTTACATTGACAGGTTAATAATTAGGTAGTTGGTTTTAATAACTTCTCATGCTAGGTGACAACAATCTCATGTACGTATCATAAATTATTCAACTACGTGAATTCACAAAGCTATGCAACTTGTACAACTCGTCGAACTAGTTATTGGAAGGTAGACTTTTATGTTTACATACTAAAAATATGCAATATACCATGGTTAATTTATAATAATAATTCTGGAATTAATTATAAAAATTAGCAAATTAATGGTTTTTAACCTACAATGGGTTTCTACGAAGGTTGGCAACTAGTCATGCAATTACGTGGGTTAAATAGGTTTTTTTCGACATGCAAGTTCTCAAAAGATGAATTCAGAAAAATGTTAATTCTAGAAATAATTAAAAAATACTAGAAAATAATTATTTAATGAGTTCCCACATCTATATTTATCAATTCTACTTATTGGTTTTTCCGTTGGACACATACTAGTCTTCTAATAATAGTATTGGCAAACTTTTGCCATTATAACCCTACTATTATGTTTTGCATGAAAATATTAAATTATATTTAATTCTGAAAAAATAAATTTTAACCAAAAAAATAATAGGGAGAACCTTCCAATATGGCCAAAGAACAAGTTACAATAGGTTTACATGTAAACTATGTCAACTATGTATCTTTTTATGCATAAAATTAATTTAAATCAAAAGTAATATTTCTAAAAATATATTTTAAAATCTAAATTTAATATAGCTTAATAACATCCTATTTTAATTATTTACAAGCTTTTAGAAGGGTTCGCTACGGGATTTTGGATAGAACATTAAACTCGGTCACCCTGCACATTGTACATGCAATTTTTTTAACAAAAAAATTATCAAACAAATATTCTAAAATAAACAATAAAAATATGGATACATTAATTTTAATTATCATATTTCTCTATTATTAACATGGTTAAATAAAGATTTCTACTTATGGGTGCATACATGCATTAATGGGTTCAAAACTTTACATAAAAAAATCTAAAATAAAATACTACAATGAAGAACATGGTAATTGATTTTAAACATATATAAAATTATTTATATATAAATAAATATATATATATATATATATATATATATATATATATATATATATATATATATATATATATATATATATATAAATAAATATTTATTCATGCATTCATATACATTAGATAGGTTGGGGAAGAAGTAGACTTACTAGAGAGAGAGAGAGGAGGATGAAGAACTAGGGTTCTTGGATGAAGGGGATGGCCTCGGTCTTGTCCACATGAGGATGGTTGTTATAGGGATCGACGGCTATGGGGAAGGGAAGTTAGGATTTTGGTTTAAGATGAGAAGATGATATATATATATATATATATATATATATATATATATATATGTATATATATATATAGAGGAGATCGACCTTGAAGGGGGAGGGTGCGCAGGGGTAAGGGGGCCGCAGGTTTGAGGACGGGTAGGAATATGATTAGTTTAAGTTATTTCTTAATTTAGTTGGTAGCAAATCTATGATAAATCTTTAATCCTATTTGATATTAATTACCAAAATTTGATTGGGATTCTAAAAGAATAAGATAATAAAAAATAAATACATAAATAAATCCTACAAAAAGGGGGAAGTGGCCTAAATTGGCATGGAGGAATTATGGGTTACTTTTTGAAGAATATTCGATTGAAAAATAATCACAAATGAATTATATAAATAAAATATCTAATTGTTAAACACAAAAAACTATGGTTGTTACACTAGTACCATACTAATACTAAATGTTCATATTTTGTGTCATGCAAAGATCCTACGGGTAGTGTCTCTAATGTAGGATACTTCCTCTGAAAGGTTATATAGATTTTGGGGTAGTCCTATGTCATTAATGTTTAAACTACGGTAAAGTGTGTAATACAATAATTAGATTTTAATTGATTTTTAATAAGCTAAAATAAATACAATAAATATAAAATACGCACAAAATACCTATTTTTGGGTGAGGGGGTTTACAGTTACACATTGTGCACTCGAGACACCAGAGGGTGGATAACAGATTTGCTTGTATGTTACAGATCATCAATTTTTTTTATATGCTAAGCTTAGGCATAATATTTATTTAGGAACTTGTCGTTGATTAGTATTATGAGCAAGTCACCGTTAGGCTTAACGAGCATGTATGCGCTACTGGAGTAAACCGTCTCTACCAAAAAGGGGCTCTCCCACTTGGGTTTGAATTTTAATGCTTTCTTATGGGTCATGACCATCGGTCTTCTCTCTGCGAGGACTAGGTCACCCACTTTGAATGCCCTTTCCTATTGAAGGCGCCAGAATGCCGAGCTTGATATAGCTCAATACTTTATTAGGCCAATAAATATTTTTATTGAGTGCTTTCAGCTCCTGTAGACTTCGATGGTGGTTGTCTTCGTCAGTTAACTGATTGGATTAGGCCACTCTGAGGAAAGAAATTTGGGTCTTCAAAGGAAGTATAGCTTCGCTTCCATTGACCAAAGAGAATGGCGTACTGCCAGTTGGAGTTTAGACCATCGTACGATAGACCCAAAGACACTCGCCCAGCTTCTCATTCCAGTATCGTTTGTTGGTTGAATTTTTTTTGAGCAGCTTGATGATTGTCTTGTTGAATGCTTCGGCTAATCCATTCGCTGCTGGATTGTAGGCAGTTGAAGCTATATTTTGAATTCAATTTTGATCCCAAAATAGGAAGAAAATGTGGCTAACGAACTATGGACCGTTGTCATGAATCATCCTCCAGGGCAAGCCGAAGTGGTAGATATCACACCCCAGTCCCAAAATACGGAGGATTAGGAATACGTAAGCATACTAGCCGTATGTATATGGCAAATCCAATATATGGAAACCATAACACATACATACGCTGTATTATGAATAACAATTCATAAGTGGTATAAATTTATGTCATAAGTCACAGGGAATAACTAGATCTCATCTACAGAATCAAATAGAAATGAATAACCAATCAACTATATAACTGAATCAAGTATAAAATGACTGATAAGAACAATTAGTTGGGTGGAGACAAATCAATTACCAAACTATAATATAAGAGAAAACATAATAAGTACATCTAATGGTCAATAAGGCTCAAAGGGAAGACCTCCTCGAAAGAGAGAGAAGTAGCAAGTCCTGTAAATAGTCAAGATCTCTACACATGGAAAGGGACCAGGTCCTCAGAGGGACGTAACAAGACACATATATGCAAGCTATATAAACTACAGTAAGTAATTAAATATTCAAAAGAAATTTTAGTCACCTAAAGTACAAATTGGAGGACAACTTTCGTACGCATGGGTAGGATTTAGGCTCATAAACATATAATAGCAGGGTATCTAGTAATAGCAAGGTATCTCATGAACATATAATAACAGGGTATCTAGTAAAAGCAAGGTATCTCATAAACATATATCATCAAACCAAGTTCCATCTGAAGACTTGGCTCACCGATTTGGCTTCCCATACGCATAGTCATTATCCTCTCCCTAGACTACTAATAACTGCTAAGCCTTCCAACATGCATCCTATTAGGAGTTATATCCTACCCGTCGTACGTCCCATACGTACCAGTGGCCAGCCGAATACGCAAGTCCGTGTCCTACATAAGACTCACAAAAATTCGTATGAGAAATATGTTATGGCCAAATGAAACAAAAATATGTCTCAAAATCATGGGGTAGTCTCCTAATCTAGGTCAACATACATAGTAAAAATAAAGACAAATACCGACGCATACCGTCGTCACACATAAGTTTTCTTGGACGCACAGTTTATATAGAAAACTAATTTATGCAATAATAAAATAAAATGGTGAAATAAAAATAAACTGATAGTAGATATAGTAAGGTATCTTTCGTGGTATTCGAGCAAAGTTTAGACAATGTTCTGGCTGCAAACACTTCAATTCAACAACAGCAAAAAGAGAGAAAGATGTACGAACGTCTCCGGATACGAAATGAATATCACCAACGTTCCCAGAATAAGTGAGATAGTAAAAAAACTCTATCCTTTCATCCAATTTGGATATAGGGGCAAAAAGGTAATTTTAGACTAAAGTAGGATCCACATGTGGGCCACTTTGCTTCGAAATACGTGTCTGGGGTAAAGGTATCTAAATAATATAAATTATAGGTCAAATAAATCCTAAATGATGATATGAACTCAATGGAGTATCCAATTTTAGTTTTCGGTGAGCCGATCACAAATTCACACTTCAAGTAAAACCGTGGGGCCCACAAATAGGCGGCTCGGTCAACTGTCTCGGAATTGCATGGAACTTGGGTCACAGGACCAGTGTGATACCACGAATCCAATGGAGTAAGTTTTTTCGTATTTCGACGAGCGCACAAAAAGTTGGGTGGTTACTTGCAAAATTCACGATATAAATTTTTTTTACGGATACGGGTTATTTTTGGCACGCACACACGTCCGAATCAACTTTCGCGAAAGCCAGCACGTCAGGATACACCATACACTTCTTTTAAAATAATTGGTACATGACATGGTGGTACCGTTTGGCGGAACATACTCTGTATCACAAGAATTTAGTATTTAAAAAATAAGTTTTTGGTCATTTTGGATATAGAATAATTTAATCCACATTACAAACTAATAGAAACTAAAAGAACAGTAAAAATCTTGGTCATATTGTGAAGAAGTCCTATCAATTAGATTTTAAAAATATTACACGAGTTAGTAGGGAAATGGACATGAACATGAGCGGTTGGATTGAATTCTGAACATTTTTTGAACAGTTTTTGGCTAACTTACCGTCGATTTTTCGATCAATCCGGGGCTCCAAAATTTATTCCCCTTAAAGAGATTCCTAGGGGGTCAGGTTTTGAGCATGTACGGACTAACCACGTACAAACTCATCTAGAGATGAGGGAGATCTGTACCTGATAAGGAAGCCTCATGAGGGTGGCTGATGTGCTGGCGGGTGCTTAATTTGTCGCACGCGGGGCACGCACGGTCGCGGCGACCGGCCTTGGCGGTGGCATTCTGGGGTGCGGGAGAGGAGAGCGAGAGATGAGAATTAGGGTTAGGGTTTACTAATTGTATATATATATATATATATATATATATATATATATATTTAATAGAGAGAGAGAGAGAGAGAGAGAGAGATTGCGAGTTGGAGTTCGCGGTTGGGTGTTCCGTGCGAGGGTCTGCTGTAGGTAGTTATAAGATTAGGAAATATTAGAGTTAAGTTTAGAGATAGAGAGGAGAAGGAGAAATAGAGGAAGAGAGAATATGAGAAAGGAGATTGCAAGGGCCTTAAACCCTAGGTTGCATCTCATGTCTATTTATATTGATATGCAATACATCCACAATTACTATTATACCCTCATATGATAAATAACAAAATAAAATAACTCTAACACCCTCTCTCAAGCAGGAGCATATAGATCAGACATGCCCAGCTTGCTACATAAATCAGAAAATGGACCGCGAGCAAGTAGTTTGGTGAGGATATCATCTAATTGATCCTCTGACCGAACATAAGGAGTGACAATCTGTTTCTTCAGCAACAAATCACGAACAAAATGACAATCCACCTCGATATGCTTCGAGCGCTCATGAAACACCGGATTACTTGCGATAAACATTGCCGACTGATTATCACAATACATCTCCATCGGAATAGGAATCATAATTCCCATTTCATGAAGAAGAGACTGCACCCACATCATCTCAGAAGCTGTATGAGCCATCGCACGGTACTCGGCCTCTGCACTAGAACGAGCCACAACATTCTGCTTCTTACTATGCCACGTGACAAGATTGCCACCCACAAACATACAATAGCCAGAAGTAGACCTCCTATCACTGCGACTGCCTGCCCAATCAGCATCACTGAACCCAGTCACCGTAAGCAACTGGGAAGGTTTGTACAACAAACCCTTTCCAGGTGCACCCTTCAAGTATCGAAGAATGCGAGAGATAGCCTCCCAATATGGTTGCCGAGGGGCATGCATAAACAGACTAACTACTCCAATTGCATATGTGATGTCTGGTCGAGTAACAGTAAGATATATAAGTTTGCCAACCAAACGTCTATAATATCCAACATCCTCAAATAACTCTCCCCTGTCAGCATCAAGCTTGTCATGATAATCCATAGGAGTCTCAACTGGCCGACACTCCAACATCCCAGTCTCGGAAAGTAAGTCTAGAACATACTTGCGTTGTGGCAGATACACCCCCTTCTTAGATCGAGCAACCTCGATTCCAAGAAAATATCGAAGAAGACCCAAATCCTTAGTATGAAACTGACGACTAAGGTAGGCCTTCAAGTCCGCAATTCCAGCATGATCACTCCCAGATATAATGATATCATCAACATAAACAATCAACACGATAATACCTGCTGAGGAAGAATGGCAAAACACTGAATGATCTGATGTGGTACGCCGAAAGCCATACTGAATGAGAACTGAACTGAACTTGTCAAACCAAGCACGAGGTGACTGTTTCAGTCCATATAATGCTTTCTTCAATCGACATACGAGTCTTTTATTTCTTGCTACAACATATCCCGGTGGTTGATCCATATAAACCTCCTTCTGTAAGTCACCATGCAAGAAAGCATTCTTTATGTCCAGCTGATATATAGGCCATTGGTGATTAACCGCCACAGAAATAAGAATCCGAACTGAATTCAGCCGAGCCACTGGAGAGAAAGTCTCCATATAATCCATGCCATATGTCTGAGTATACCCTTTGGCAACCAACCGTGCCTTGAGGCGCTCAACAGAACCATCAAGGTGATACTTAACAGTGTAAACCCATCTACAACCCACTGTTTGTTTTCCAACAGGAAGTGATGTAAGCTCCCAAGTCTGATTTTGATGTAAAGCATACATCTCCTCATCCATTGCACTTTTCCAACCAGAAGATGACATAGCCTGCTTGTAAGTTTTGGGAATAAAAGTAGAAGACAATGAAACAATAAATGCATGAAAAGATGATGAAGCACGGTGTAATGAAACATAGTTAGAAATTGGATGCTTATTCTTTGTGGTACAAAGGCGCTGTCTTTTTCTGAGAGCAATAGGAAGATCATCTGGATCTGTGGTGATGGGAGCAGAAACCTCAGGCACGGAAGATGATTGGTTGAAGGCTGAATTTTGCAGAACCACTGGTTTATCCTTGGATCTCTGATAAACCTGTAAATAGGGAATGGAGACAGAAATTGATTCAGAATGACCGAAAGTGGTATAAAAGATATCAAATCTGTTGTAAAAGGAATACAATGGTCTCCTAAAGGAAAGAAAGGGGTAGACTCAAAGAATGTAACATCCGCACTGACATAATATTTGTGTGACTGTGGACTGTAACAACGATAACCTTTTTGAGTACGGGGATAACCAAGAAAGACACACTTCAGAGATCTAGGAGCCAACTTATCTCGATTAGGTTCCAAGTTATGAATAAAAGCGACACAGCCAAACACTCGAGGAGATAAGGAAAAGGGTGCGACATCTGTATGTAATATAGTAAATGGAACTTTGTTATTTAATACAGATGATGGCATGCGATTAATAAGATAACATGCAGTAAGAACGGCATCTGCCCAATACTGTTTGGGGACATGCATATTGAATATGAGAGTTCGAGCCACATCTAAAATGTGTCGATGTTTGCGTTCGGCTATACCATTTTGTTGAGAGGTATGGACACAACTGGTTTGATGAATCATACCACGATCAATACAGAAACTGTTCACAGAAGATTGAGTATACTCCAAAGCATTATCAGAACGTAGAATTTTGATACGTTTATTAAATTGAACATAGACTTCATTATAAAAGGCAGATAACACATTTGGAAACTCAGATCTTTCTTTCATTAAATAACACCAAGTCATTCTGGAATAATCATCAATAAAAATAACAAAATACTAAAATCCTTTCGGACTTTTGACTCTAGACGGACCCTAAATATCAGAATGAACAAGATCAAAAGACTCTAATTAACGACTCTCACTACGACGAGGAAAGGAACTACGGTGATGCTTGTCTAACTGACAAGCCTCACATTCAAGACTAGAAACATGACTCAAACTAGGAATAACTTGACGCAACTTAGCCAAAGACGGATGTCCCAAACGATAATGCCACTGCAACGGAGAAGTAGAAACAGAAGTGAAGGCCTTTCCAGGTAGATCCAAGTAGTACAGTCCATCTTTTTCATGCCCCGAACCAATCGTCTTTTTCGTCCTGAGGTCCTGAAAAATACACGAATTGGGAGAAAATGTCACAGAACATTGAAAAGATTTGGTTAACTAGTTCACAGATAATAAATTAAATAGAAAATTAGGCACATATAATGAATCAAATAATGATAGTGATTGAGTAGGGTGAATGACACCTTTCCCAAGCACAGGACGAGTAGACCCATCAGCCAAGATAATATTATGTTTCATGGAACTACGATTATGAAAGATAGATGTTATACCAGACATGTGAGAGCTTGCTCCTGAGTCGATGACCCAAGAGGTGGATGGTGACTGGGTTGCCACAAAAGCAGGATTACCTATATGTGCCATGGTTGCAGTAGGTTGGGAGGTGGTACTAGCAAGCGCGTTCAACTTCTGGAGGATTTGTTGAAATGGAGATGAGGTATCGGACGTTGAAGTCTGATTAAAACCCGAAGTATCATCTCTGGGAGCAGAAGTGGTGTCCTGGGACTGCATATTTTCATCATGCACTTGATGTGCATATTCTGGTTTGCCCCATTTGTCCCAACAATAGTCTTCTACATGACCGAGCATTCCACAATAGTTACACTTTCGTGGTTGACCACGGCCACCACCACCACCACCGCGGCCACCACCACCACCGCGACCACCACCACGACTATTGTCTCTACCACCACGGCCTTCTCCTCGACCAAAACTATGACCACCATCTCTACCGCCACATCCAATACCATGTCCACCACCACGACCAACAACACTAGAAACTAGGGCAGAAGAGTCAGTACTCGGCACCACAGAACTCTGTTCTAGAAAGGAACGATTGAGACGGAAGAAAGTATCTGCCACCGTAGGTAACTGCTCTCCAACAAGGATTTGAGCTTTATAAGGTTCGAGCGCAGGATCCAAGCCGGCTAGGATGAGTAAAACATGAAACTCTTCCTTCTGTCTCCGAGCTTCCTTCAAATCAGTAGTAATAGGATGATATTGAAGCAGTTCCTCCCACAAAGCCTTCTTTAAAGCCAGATATTCATTCACAGGCTTCCCATTTTGCTTTGTATTGAACAATAACTCGTACAACTCATAGATACGGGCAACGTTTCGCTTCTGCGAATAAGATTCTTCCAGAGATGCCCAAATCTGTTTGCTTGATTCACACCACTGAACATTAGCAGCGATATGTGGTTCCATACTATGCCACAACCATGACATAACGTATGCATCTGCACTCATCCAATCTTCATACTCAGCGGACATTTCAGGAAGGGGTTCTTCGGTCAAAAACTTCAACTTCTTCTTCGCCCTTAACACCACTTTGATAGACTTGGAACAGGCAAGATAGTTCGCACCATTGAGTTTCACCGCTGTAATCGACTTTCCCAATTCATCATTATGAATAACAGTAAAAGGAGAACCACCTCCGCTACTACCACCACTATTAACCTCGCTAGAAGATTCGGTCCCCACCATACTTGCAGATGCAACAGAAAGACGAGATCTTTGAAACCCTAGATCTCACAACGAACCTCAACCGACGACGAATAACCAACGGAGATCTGTAGAAACCCTAGATCTCATAAATGAACCACGAACGACCACGAACAACGAACGACGAACGGCGAATCATGAGAAGTTCGATCGGCCCTATCGGGGATGGGATGTACAGTACTTACAAATATATGCTCTGATACCAAGTTAAGTTTAGAGATAGAGAGAAGAAGGGGAAATAGAGGAAGAGAGAATATGAGAAAGGAGATTGCAAGGGCCTTAAACCCTAGGTTGCATCTCATGTCTATTTATATTGATATGCAATACACCCACAATTACTATTATACCCTCATATGATAAATAACAAAATAAAATAACTCTAACAATTAGGAATTTGATAAAGGTTAGGATTACGGTTAGTTAAAGAATCATAATTTATAAATAATTGGGCTATTTTATTTAAATAGTGGTTATTTTAATTTTAAAGAGATTGTAATAGATTTGAATAGATTTGCATCACCCAATTATCCAATTCCTAATTTATTCAAATCCATCGCAATCAAGATTTACAAATATTTAAATCTCTTCTCGATTTACAAATAATCTACAACCAAATTTAAGTCAAATCTATATGACATCTTCAAGATTTAAATAACGCACATCAAATTTTAAATCATGATTTTTAACTATCATAATCTTCTCAAGATTTTAAATAATAAACAACTCTAATAAAATCTTATTCCTATTTTAAACTGAAGAATTTTGTACTCCTCAAATTTTAAATTTAATTTTCATTCTCAATATTTCAAATAGGTGATCAAACAATAAAATTCAACTTTTAATTCAAATCATCAAATTGTAAAATTTTGAATTCAATCCATCAATGTTCATGTTTAGAGTTCTATTTTTATCCTCAAAATTTAAATCGTTGATTCAATCTCCAATATTCAAAATCTAAATCATATGCTCAAATTATAAATATTTGGTGCATAACATCAAAATTTTAAAATTTATTCTATAAGGCATTCTTATCTTTAAAGTTAAATCCTCATCATCATAATTATCCTTCTAAAAAAAATTCAAAATTAAAATAACTTAATTCTCTCGATCTTATCTTACTTGATAACCTTCACAACAATTCTCTAAGATCTTTATATAAAATTTTAGCTCAAGTTGATATTGTAACTTCTACCCAACTTAGAATTTGTCCATTTCTCATAAACACTAGACTATACAATTTTTTTTCTCAATCATTCAATAGTTCTTACTAATCTCCGAAATCTTAACACAAAAACCTATCACATGTGATATGCCCTTAAATACAATAGATAGTCACAAATGTCACGATACGCACCCGGATATTCGGGCATGAGTACGTGGTTACACCCAGTCTACGCCACAAAATCGACGGTAGAACGCTGTCTGGGTTATTTTTAACTATCTAACATCTCAACAATATAATATGGTACTTGTCAAACATCTCAACTCCGAATGGAGGAGCAATATGGTATCTCACATGAATAACTAATCTCAATCACAAAACAAACTAAGGAAGAATAATGCACGAATGGAAATAGCGAAGGAAAGAATAAGAATACAATCCACAGTCTGAATAATATACAAGATGTGAATCCACCAAAAGGATAGTCTAATATAATCTAATACAAATAAACTAGACCTCCTCGGGCTCTATAACTAAGTCCTCCTAGTCAATAGGAGTATCCTCTAAAGGTACGCCGTCCTGTGGCCCGTAGAATGTGGGATACTGCTCTAAAAGCCAGTCATCTAGAAAAATATATCCAGTCATGATTGGATCAAAGTACATACCTCTGAAAGTAGTTTTAATAGCATAATTGAGCATATAAACAGATATAGAAATGAAATACAAGATCACTAAACATATGAATGATGAGCAATAGATATACATGTAATGTACAAGAATATAGAACAATAATATAAATATCAACAATATGATAAAATAACTGTAATCTAAACTAGCTAATGTGCCTTAGAATACAAGTTCATTATGTGATCGGGTTGGATGAAGATGATCAGGTAAGATGGATTACATGTAAGGTATGTAACCAGAATGTATATGATATAATAATGGCTTTGATCACATAATTAACTCCTACTCTCCCACCTCTATCTAATACTGACGGATCCAATCACAACACGCTACGAACACAAAATATAACTACTGAACATGAGCAGTGGGTGTACACGAATATCATAACCATCGAACATGAGCAGTGGGCTTACACGAATAAGTACACCGAACATGAGCATTGTGTGAACACAAAATATAATCAATACCCAATATATACGATGAGATACAATATACATGAGTGTCCGCTGAACACGGTAGGGGATAACATCTCCTGACGGGATCCATATAGCACCAGTCCGTGAAATTACTATGTCGGTATCAATGTAAACAATTCTAGAACATGTATATATATAATATTATAAATTGAAAACAATCTGAGAAATATACTCGCCTGACGTCCTGAGTAAGATGTGTCTCTCGATGCCCAAGCCGGTAGCTCACAACCTATATATGGTATGTTGCATCAATACAAGGTTCAAGAATGAAAATAAGTGAAGTTAATGCAATTCTAGGTCGATACATCATTTCTAAGTCAAACCAATGAAATCTAGGTTACAAGAGTCTAGTGCTAAGTCACTAAGTCGATACACTATGAAACTATGCTATTCTAGCTAAGCTAAAAAACCATAATGCATTCAAAAAGGCTATATCCCAAGATACGTAAGTTTCTAATATAAAAATAATGTTATATATATATATATATATATATATATATATATATATATATATATATATATATATTCAAGTCCAATATTATAATATCATAACAAATCAATTTAAATAGGATACCTTGGCTTTTTACCAATGCGTATCGCACCTAACACGATACCCAAACTCAATACCTAGGGTATCGGCCCAATACCTTGGTATCTCAAGGTAACCCAATACCTCATAGGTAATACATATATAACCAAGCTAATACTAGCTATGCAACTATACTATACTATATCTACTATTATAGGATAACAACTAATACAATATATACATACACATGTACATCTCAGTATAATTACATACTTATCCATATACCTAAACACATGAACCTTACATATATATATATATATATATATATATATATATATATATATATATACACTCTATATTATATGCACATATAGACACATATATACCCAAACACCAAAATACACTATTATATACTCTATATAATACAAAGATAGCATATATATATATATATATATATATATATATATATATATATATATATATATATATACACACACACACATGCACGTATAGGAAAAATGACCAAACAACAAACACGTGGAGTGCACCGCACCCGTATCACACTTTCTCTATGATACGCTTGCGATACGGCCTCAACACATAACCAAACGCATCCCGGAGGACACGAACAAGTCTAAAATACTAATTATGAGCAAGATGTATAGTAATTAGAGTATCTACGTGTCCGTATCATAATAAGATATGCATAAGGTCCCGTGTCGGAGGAAAACTCCCAAAATTAACCCGTTTCGTCAAATTAATGAGATACAGCCTACACGTATCTAATTGTGGATATAACACTAGTCACAAGTAAGCAATAAAGTGTCATTTAGATCTATTAGACTCAATGATAAGTACTACATCTGCCAATCTCGGAATTCTCCCAAAATTGACACCAAAATGGTTATAACTTTCACCATAGGTCTCCGATGAACCTAAAACTAATTTCTATAGGTAGCCTATAAATATGGGTTAGTTTCTCATGGTTAAATCTCAGATCTAGAGTCTATTAGATGGTAAAAAACTAAATTGTACCTATTGGGAGATGGATTTTCAATAAAAAAATCTCGAATTTCTAATTAGCTCATCTCCTTGTAGATCTTGGTCTCCTGCTCCTTGATCCTTGCTTCATTTTTGAAGATCCTTGGTATAGAAACCTCAATAATAAATTTAGAAAGATATTGGTAAAGATTTGGTGGAGAATTAATGAGGGAATAGAGGGAATTTGGAAGAGAAAAAATTATAGATCAAGAATTTGGGATAAAATAAAATGAGAGCACTCTCTCTCTCCTTGCTATGGCCAGTCATGTAACCCCCTCCCCAAGCAATATACAATGTCACAAATACCCTTTGGGGCCTCTCACGAAGAAATTAATTAGAGAGAAAAGTTTCTAGTCTAATCGTTTCTCTAATTAATCAAGTCTCCTAATCCATGGACCTAATTCATGGGCTCAACTTAGATTCAAACTAAGAGTTGGTTCATGCATTCTAATAATTGGGTTTGTTCCACTACACAAGTCTAGACTAAAACTAGCAATCAACTATTCATGCAATAATTAAATACTCATATATGTACAATTATTAAATACAATCAATCCTAAAATTAAATTTATCCATGTCAATTACTAAACTACCCTTGAGTGAAAAAGTAAGGGTGATAATCCTACCTACCTTAGAAAATTTTGTCCTCGAAATTAAGAAAAAACTAACTACCAAAAGTAAACAACACAATACAAGAAAGAATTATACCACACGGCTCGAACATATATGGATATCGCTAGCGCATCTTGGTCTCTCGCTCCCAGGTACTCTCTCCTGGCGAGTGATGCCTCTACACAACACACACAAAAGGAATAATTTGGTTCCTCAGCACCTTCTCTCTCTGATCCAGAATCTCTACTGGCTGCTCTGGATAGCTAAGAGTAGGGCCCACCTCTATCTCTGAGTGATCCAACACATGACTGGGATCTGCCACGTATCGTCTCAACTGTAACACATGAAATACGTTGTGCACTCCCTCTAGTGTAGGTGGAAAGTCTAGTCTGTAAGCAACTATACCAACCCTCTTAAGAATACGAAAAGGATCGATGAATCGTGGACTAAGCTTGCCGCCTCCACCAAAACGAATCGTGCCACGTGTTAGAGAAATCCTCAAGAAAACTAGACCGCCAACCTAGCATAAAACACAACCTTAGCACTCTAACAAACAATAATCAAACACAAGCAAGACAAAACTTAAAGCTATACCTCAAACTCCGAAGGTCTTCAATGGCTATCGATCCAATGCCGCTATTTGTCCTGTGCCACTCGAAGTCTGTCCCTGATAAGCTTCACTTTCTCTACTGCATCGACTACCATCTCTGGTCCTAATAAAGCTCTATTACCAACATTATCCTAGGATAACGGAGTACGGTACCTCCGTCCATACAACGCCTCGAATGGTGACATCTTAATGCTGGCTTGGTAGCTCTTATTGTATGAAAACTCTACAAAGTGAAGATGATCCTCCCAAGAACCTCCAAGATCCAAAATACAGGTGTGTAGCATATCCTCGAGAGTCTGAACAGTCCTCTCCGACTGTCCGTCCGTCTGAGGGTGATAGGCGGTATTGAACTTGAGTTGAGTACCCAAGCTAGCCTGCAAACTCCTCCAGAAATGGGACGTGAAGCGACTATCCCGATCCAAGACTATGCTTACTAGAACATCATACAATCTATCAATCTAGCGCACATACATATCTGCAAACTTCTCTGTAGATGTACCCACTTTAAATGGCAGAAAGTGGGCTGATTTGGTCAACCTGTCCACGATGACCCAAATCGCATCCTTGTATTTTGGAGAATACGTAAGTCCTGATACAAAATCCATAGTCACATGCTCCCATTTCCACTCTGGAATGGGTAAAGGCTAAAGCAAACCTCCTGGCCTCTGTCTCTCCGCCTTGACCTGCTGGCAAACTAAGCACCTGGACACGAAGCTAGCTACCTCCCACTTTATGCCATACTACCATATATTCTCCCTCATGTCTCTATACATCTTATTGGCACCTAGATGCATAGAGTATTGAGAATGATGCGCCTTCTATAGAATCTTCTCTCGTAATACTCCTCTCGGTACACATAACCTGGTACCGTGTCGCAATGATCCATACTCTGCGAAGAAAAAGTTTTCTGCCAGCCCGATCTGAACCTATGTTCTGATGCTCCTCAGAGACTCATCCTTATACTATCTGGCTCTGACTTGGTCCATCAGCTCCGACTGAACCTGAAGTCCCCATATCTGTGCTGCGACTCCAGGTATCAATACCTCAATGCCCAAACTATCAAGATCTGCTAATAAATATTTGTCCCTAGTCAAGCATATAGACACAAGATACCTGCTCAAAGAATTTGCGACTATGTTGGCCTTTCCTGGATGGTATTGTAAGGATATATCGAAGTCTTTTATCAGCTCCAAACATCGCCGCTGCCTCATGTTGAGCATTTTTTGTATAAACATATACTTTAAGCTTTTATGGTCTGTGAAGATCTCTACTCTCTCCATATAAATAGTATTTCCATAATTTGAGAGCAAAGATAACTACTGTCAACTCCAAATCATGGGTAGGGTAGTTCTTCTCATGATGGCGTAATTGCCTGGAAGCATAGGCAATCACCTTCCCGTTCTGCTGTAACAGACAACCTAAACCCTTCTCCGATGCATCAGTATAAATAGAAAATCCTCCTGTTCCTGATGGTAGTGTCAAGATGGGAGCTATAGTCAATCTCCTCTTCAGCTCCTCAAATGCTGACTGACAATCCTCAGTCCAGACGAACTCCAAATCCTTCCTGGTCAGCCTAGTCATCTGCTCTGCAAGTTTGGAAAAGTCATAAATAAACCTCCGGTAGTAGCCTGCTAATCCAAGGAAGCTCCTGATCTATGCTACTGAACTCGGGGTAGACCATGATTCAACTGCTGAGATCTTCTTCGGGTCCATCTAGATTCCATCTCCTGTAATAACATGCCCAAGGAATTCAACCTTATCAAGGAAGAATTCACAGTTTGATAACTTATCATACAGCTTCTCCTTCCTGAGGGTCTCTAGAACAATCCTTAAGTGCTGCTCATGCTCTTTTGGGGTCTTCGAATATATCAGAATATCATTAATAAATACTTCAAAAAACTGGTTCAGGTACTGATGAAACACCTTGTTTATCAGGTTTATGAACACTACCGGGGCATTAGTCAACACAAACGGCATCACCAAGAACTTGAACTGCCCATAACAAGTCCTGAAAGTTGTCTTCGGGAACCCTGACCTCAAGCCCATCTTGGAGAATACCTTCTCTCCGCTCAACTAGTCAAACAAATCATTAATCCGCGGCAACAAATATTTGTTCTTGATAGTGAGGATATTAAGTGCCCTGTAGTCGATACACATACGTATCGACCCATCCTTTTTTGGTACAAAAAGTATCAGAGCACCCCATAGTGATAAACTAGAATGGATAAAGCCTTTGTCTTGCAACTTATCCACTTGCTTCTTCAACTCTGCCAGTTTGCTATTGTTTACTTTATAGATGTACTAAGAGATCGACTCTGTGCCTGACACTAAATATATAGAGAACTCCACATCTCTGTCCGATGGTAACTCCGGCAACTCCTCTAGAAAGACATCCAAGAACTCTACAATCAATGGATGTAGCGGCTCATGCTTCTCGACCAACACTCCACACAAATTGCCTTGGCTCTGCTCTGCTCCTCGGATGAACTCGAACTCTGGCTCTCCTGGTGAATTAAATAAAACTCTGCCTCCATGATAATCGATACTAGCATGATGTCTACTCAACCAATCTATCCTGAGTATTGTATCATAACTCAGAAGTGGCATTATGAGTAAACATATGCTCAGCTCATGACTTCCCAAATAAACTCTCTAGTTCTTGCAAACATCACTGATTAAGATAATGCCACCCCCGGTCGTGATCTTGTAAGTCCGTGCCAACGGTTCAGACTCAAGGCGATGCTTTTAAGCAAAAGATAAAGATACAAAGCTATGAGAAGTACCCGAATCGAACAAAATATGAGCTGGAAAGGAGGCGAGATAAACTAAACCTGAGATAACATTGCCAATTGGCTCCTCATAGTCAAAGAAAAAGCTTGCCCCTGTTAATACGCTCCTTTCTGCTGCTGATGCTAGGCAAACTGCTACTGCTGTGGTAGAAGAGGTCCTCTCTGGTGGCCTACTGGTGGTCTAGCCGGTACTCTCTGTGACTGTCCTCCACCCTAAGCTGGACGAGCTGGGACCTTAGGACAAGCCCATAACTGATGATCTCCCGATTCACAGAATTAGCATTAGCCTAGCCTCATCCTGCATGCGTCCCATTCGTATCCATGCTACTTACAAAAAGTGCAACGAACTGCTGCCCTCTGGATCTGATGCATCTGCTGTGCTGGCGCCCTAGCTGGCCCGTGATACTGTTGTCTCTGGTGCTGGTAAGGCCTCTGGTGCTGCTGCTGGAAGTGGGACCTCTTCACTGGACCCGTATTATTGCTGGATCCTCCTATGTCCCTTTGCCTCTTAGAGCCAAGCTCTAAGTCATCCTTTGCTCTTTGTGCCTGCCTGAGTATCTCCTCGAAGATAGCAGTAGGATCTCCATTGGTGTAGGGTTTGACTTCTTGGTTCAGGCCCTTCCTGAACTTTCTTGCTCTACCTCTAAGGTTCTGACCCCCCATGAAGCGACTTAGACGGCAATACTCTGCCGTATACTCGTCCACTAACATACCTCCTTGGATGAGGTATTGGAACTGACTCTCCAAGGATGTAAGAGTCATGTCTGGAAAGAACTTCTCCTTGAAAAGCTCTTTGAAGGCTTCCCAAGAGAGTCTTGGTACTGTTATCCTTGGGTATGTTTAGAACCATGTCAATGCAATGTCGAACATCATACAACCCGCTGCCTCTATCTGTAGCACCTCTGGAATCTGCGCTAGCTGCAGGTTCTGCTCGATGTCCTCGATCCACTCATTCTCATAAATAATCCCCTCTGTGCCACTGAAGTCCTCGGGCCCATCCTCTTGAAGTCGATGATGGTACCCAGCCTCGGCTGATATAGAATAAACTGAGCTGGTGTTGTCTGTGGCTGGGCTATAGTAGTTCTCTCCACTGTTGTCAGTGCGATCTGGTGAGCGTTCTCCACGCTCTATCGCAGGACCTCTGATTATTGTTGTTGCGCCTCCGTCATCTGCTGGAAGGGCGCAAATATCTGAGTCTGATCAACTACTGGTGGTGGAGGTGGAAGATCCTCAGAAACTGTTTGTCCTGTCCTCGGTACTAGAGGTAGAGTACCTCCAAAAGCTGCTGTCGATACGCCCACCTGGACCGGTGAAGTTGACCTCTTGAATGTAGGTGCTGGACCATCATCTGAGGGTGCTACCCTCATGGGTGATGAAGTGACAGATTGCACTGTCGCGACACCTGATCGCTGGGAACGCATCTTCGGCGGCATCCCGAAGATAGATTAAAATACAGAATCAATATTGAATATGATACGATACCATTAAAAAAGGATATAACTTTATTCAAAGTAAAGCTGTCACGCCCCAGTCCCAAAATACCGAGGGACCAGATACGTGGCAATGGCCAGCAGTACGCACCGATGGACAAATCCAATTTAATGGATCCATCAGGGCATACTTAAGCTGTAAAATCAAGTCTACGATAATCAGGCACAACTAATCTCATCCACACAAAGTATAAAAGTATGATCCACAGAATATAAATAAGGAATGTAATCATCATCTGTCTCCACAAGGAACTTCGGGGAACAACCCAAAATAATATCTGATACATGGTTCAATAGACCAGAAAGTAAAAGACTGGAATAAATAAATACTGAGCAATAGACATGGATGCTCAGGAAAAGTCTTCGGCCAACACCTCGTCCTCGGATGGCGGTACAGCTCCTGGATCAGCTCCTGCTGCGGTCCCGTATACCTCGGGATAAATCTCGTCCTCAAATCCTGGGGACATAATCCGGATCCAGGTCCTCAGGGGACATAGCAAGGTACAAGAAAGCTCATGCCAAAATAAATGCAGTGCATCAAATAATGAAATAAATAGGGTAAGTATGTAACCATCTGTGTAAAATGCAAGAGAAAATATCAAAAGTACTCAAGTTGAACAACTACAAGCTCTATGTAGGGGAGCCGGTAGCAGTGATATCATGAGGTGGTCTAGCTCAGCGGGAGACTGAGTAGCCGGCATAACATAGTCAACCTGTAGCCTGTGGGTCTCTCCAGCGATAGATGGAACAATAAGGGAATATTAAATAACCAGCTAAGTGATATGCAAGATGAGAGCAGCACTAGAACTCAGGCTGAAGCCACTACAAGCTCTTTGTAAGGGAGCCGGTAGCAGCGGTAATAATGAGGAATGGGCCAAGCTCGGGCTTCAGAGTCTTGTGCCTCACAATAATAGGGGTGTATATATATGATCAGCCTGTAGCCTGTGTGTCTCTCCCCACCCAATGTAACCACGCATATCATGACCATAACGTCTCATGTCCATGTCAGCGGGATCATAACTAATGCACAAGTCATAATGTACCTAAAATATAGTATCTCTGTCAAGTCCTGTATCCTATACAGAATCACCACGAATATCTCGAGAAGATCCTGTCTCATGAACTATGTCAAGTGTCCTGGGTCAAAGTGTACTTGGTAAGACAAGTACGAGAAGATAAAGTGTCACGAATATCCATCTCTAGATGACAATACACAACACTGCGTGCAGTGTTGGCACCCGACTGATAATCGGACGCTAAGTACGTCACACGGTCCTAGGTTGAGCATGCACAGCAATATAAATGAATCAAGAAAATACATAACAATACTGCAGAGTTTGGCACGGTACACTTGCCTGATGTCCGAATACCAACAACTGTCCCTGTATCGGTGGATCTTGTGGGTACTCCTCCAAAAGCTGTAATAAACATCACCAACAGTCTCAGATGATGTCAAATAGCTAGAAACGCCTATCCTTACATCCAATTTGGACACAGGGGCGAAAAGGTCATTTTCGGGCCAAAGAGGGGTCCACATGTGGACCACTTTGCACCGAAAAGCGTGTCAGGGTTAAAGGTCTCCAAACTCCTCAAACTCAGTGTCTACAAGTCAGGAACGATGATACGAACCCAACGGAACTTCCAGAATTGGATTCCGATGAGCCGATCACAAAATCGCCCATCAAGTGGAGCCTGTGGGGCCCACGATACATGATTTTGTCAACGTTCTCAGAATCGGACCAAACTTGGGTCACAGGACCAGCGTATTGCTACGAGTCCGATGGCGTAAGTTTTGTCTCAATCCGACGTGTGTACACGAAGTTACCGCGTGTTCCAGAAAAGTCGGATACGGGGTGTCGTCGGCGGATACGCGTTGATTCTAGTGTGCACGCACATCCGAATCAACTTCTGTGAAATGCCACACGACCGTATCAACGACGCGCACGTTTCGATAAAGACCGCGTGCGACCAAGTCGTCCAGTTTGGCGGGGCGCACTCAGTTCCGGGGTAAAATATGGCGTTATTTTTCCTGTTTTTGGATCGCGGTGTGCGATCACCACAGGACGCGATGCACCGAGCGGGTTGCACGGGCACCGAGAGGGTTATATCGTCTACGCGTAGCAACTGACGGAAACTAAAATGAAGTTGCGAGTTGAGAGAAATCGGTACCTGAACAGGGCTCCGTGAATGCTGAATTCCACGTGTCCGAGAGTCAATCTTCGTGTCCTGGACGTGTCCTCGTGTCTGCCGTGAGTCCGAGCTATGGCTCTGACTCGGGGCAGCAGAGCGGTGAGGTCTACGGGGCTGTGCCGGTCTGTTGGCGGTCGAAGGACAGTCCGGAGTGGCTGCAGAGGACGGCTGAGCGGGTACCTTGGTCGGCCGGTCGGGCACAGCGATAGATGGCTGCTGTAAAGTCGGCCACGGAGGGAAGTCAGACGACGGCGGGGTCGAACTCCGGTCCTCAGCGGATCGGTGGCGTTCGGGGACGGCCGCAGGTTGGTCGTCGAGGCGTCTAGGGTCTGCTCGGTGCTAAGCCGGCGGGGTCGGGTCTGACTCCAGGCAGGTCGAGTCTTCGAAGAGGGATGGCCGGCGAGTTGGGCAGAGGCCAGTGGACTCCGGCGAGATCGGATTGGGGAGGATGAAGGTGAACAGTAGGAAAAGGGTAGGGGTCAGCTGAAATAAATTTTAGGTTAGGTTTGGGATTAATCTTTAGGTTTTGTTTTCTCCTCTACTAATATGAAAAGTTGTATTTATAACCAAGTGAACTAGGGTTTTGTTGACCTAGGGGTGGGCTTGGTCAACCCTCCTCGGGGTTGGGCCTAGGACTCGGGCTTGGGTTAACGCTCCTTGGGCTTGGCTTCGGCTCTCATGGGGATGTTGGGCATTTGGCACGGGTTTAATTCTTCATGGATTTATATGGCTTTTAAAAAGATTCCGGAGTCCAATAAATTCACCGAAAATTACTCTATGTCCGGTTTTCCATTGTACACCGTAAAATATTATTTCCATAATATTTTAACATCAATAATCTGTATTTAAAAATCCTTTGATCCCAATTACCTTGGTTCTTCATCCAGAAGAATACCGAAAAATTCGGGAAAAATTATATTAAAATTATTCTGAAAATTCGGGTGTTTACAATCTTCCCTCATTAAAAGGATTGCGTCCTCGCAATCAAAGAATAAGCTACTAATGAAAGAGTTATGGAAATACAAGGTTGCTTAGTTTACAACTGCCTCCTCGAACAAGTGGGGGTAACGCTGGTGCATACTATCTTCTCGTTCCCAAGTCGATTCGCCAGGAGAATAATGTTTCCATGCTACACGAACCAGTCTGATTGTCTGTCCCTGTAATGTCTTCTCACTGACATCGATGATGCCTACTGGTTGTTCTTCATATCTCAAGCTTGGGCCTACTGCGATCTCTGAATGATCGACTACGTGACTTGGGTCGGTCACGTACCTTCGCAGCTGTGAGACGTGGAATACGTCATGCACTCCTTCTAAGGATGGTGGTAATGCAAGACGATAAGCCACCTCACCAACGCGCTCTAGAATGTCAAATGGCCTAATATACCGTGGGCTCAACTTGCCTCTGCTTCCTAATCTGATAGTACCACGAGTGGGCAAAATCCTCAAGAACACGTGCTCTCCTTCTTTAAACTCTAGGGGACGTCTGTGGGTATCTGCCCAATGCTTCTGTCTGTCCTGGGCTGCTCGTAGATGATTCTGAATCTGTTTCACCTTTTTTACTGTCTGCGTTACCAGTTCTGGACCCAGTATTTGACGTTCACCAACGTCACTCCAACATACCGGCGATCTGCATTTCCTTCCGTATAATGCCTCGAATGGTGCCATCTGAATGCTGGCCTGATAACTGTTGTTGTAGGAGAACTCCACTAAGTGCAAATGATCTTCCCAAGATCCTCCAAAGTCCAGCATACATGATCGTAACATATCCTCCAAGATCTGAATGGTGGGCTCCGATTGGCCATCTGTCTGTGGGTGGTAAGCGGTGCTGAATTTGAGTCTGGTGCCCAGACTCTCTTGCATGCTTCTCCAGAAATGAGATATAAATCTCGAATCTCGATCTGATACAATACTAACCGGTACTCCATGTAATTTGACGATTTGTCGCATATATATGTCGGCTAGTACCTCTGTGGACTGTCCAACTCTAAATGGCAAAAAGTGTGCCGATTTAGTGAGTCGATCCACAATAACCCATACTGCATCTCTTCCGCTGGGGCTCCTTGGAAATCCTGTGACAAAATCTATCGTGATGTGTTCCCACTTCCATTCTGGTATAGGAAGCGGCTGTAACATGCCTGCAGTCCTCTGATGCTCGGCCTTTACTTGCTGGCAGACTAAACATTTGGCCACAAATCTTGCAATCTCCCTTTTTATTCCATGCCACCAGTAATACTGTCTCAAGTCTCGGTACATCTTGGTTCCTCCTGGGTGAACAGAGTACATAGAGCTATGTGCTTCAGTCATTAACTCCTGTCTCAATTCTCCATTTGGAACATACAGGCGATTTCCAAACCTCAATGTCTCGTCTTCGTGTATGCGAAGTCCTGTCTGCATGCCTGCTTCTGTCCTCTCCTTCAGTCTTCGGAATCTGGCATCGGTGGGCAAGGCCTCTTTAATCTTCTCCATGAGTGATGACTTGACTTCAAGATTAGCCATCAAGCCATTCTGTCCTGGTAAGACAACCTCTATCTAAAGCTCCTGTAGATCTCTCAATAACTCGGGCTGCATCGTCAAGAAATAAGCCGTAGGCTTCCTGCTTAGTGCGTCTGCTACAACATTCGCCTTTCCCGGATGATACTGCATATCGATGTCAAAATCTACCATCAATTCAAGCCAATGCCTCTGCCTCATGTTAAGCTCCTTCTGAGTATATACATACTTCAGACTTTTATGATCTGTAAAGATGTCTACTTTTTCCCCATAAAGGTAGTGCCTCCAAATCTTCAATGCAAATATAACTGCTGCTAACTCCAGATCGTGTGTTGGGTAGTTCTTCTCGTGGACCTTCAACTGTCTCGATGCATAAGCAATGACTTTGCCATGTTGCATCAAAACACATCCTAGTCCACTACCTGATGCATCACTGTAAACAATAAAACCTCATGACCCTGAAGGAAGAGTCAAGACAGGTGCTGTTGTTAATCTTCTCTTCAATTCTTCAAAAGCCTTCTGGCAGTCTTCTGTCCATATAAACTCCTGGTCTTTACGTGTCAGCTTCGTCATCGGTTCGGCAATCCTCGAGAAATTTTCTACAAACCTTCGGTAATATCCCGCGAGTCCGAGAAAACTTCTCACCTCTGCAACTGATGTGGGTGTAGGCCAAGTCTCTATTGCTGCAACCTTCTCTGGATCCACTGAAAGTCCTTCTCCTGAGATGATATGTCCCAAGAAAGGCACTTTGTCCATACAAAACTCACACTTACTGAGTTTGGCATATAACTTCTCCTGCCTCAAGGTCTCCAACACTATTCTGAGATGCTCCTCGTGTTCTTCATGGTTCTTGGAATATACGAGAATGTCGTCAATAAAAACAACCACAAATTTATCCAAGAACTGATGGAAGACTCTGTTTATTAAGCTCATAAACACTGCTGGCGCGTTGGTTAAACCAAACAGCATCATCAAGAACTCGTAATGTCCATACTTGGTCCTGAATGCTGTCTTCGGTATGTCCTCCTTCCTTACTTTGATCTGATGGTAGCCTGATCGAAGGTCAATCTTCGAGAATACCCTTGCACCACTCAATTGATCGAATAGATCATCAATGCGTGGTAAGGGATACCTGTTCTTGATGGTCACAGCATTCAGTGCCCTGTAGTCAATGCATAACCATACTGTTCTATCCTTCTTTGGCACAAACAATATGGGTGCTCCCCAAGGTGAAATACTGGGCCGAATGAAACCCTTCTCCAAAAGATCATCAACCTGTTCTTTCAACTCCACTAACTCCTTAGGTGCTAGCCGATATACTGAGGAACTGATAGGCTCTGCTCCTGGAGTTAAGTCTATTGTGAATTCTATTTCCCGATCAGGCGGTAAACTTGGAAGATCATCGGGAAATACATCCACAAATTCTGAGATGACTCTTGGGTAACCTGTCTCCCCTTCTACAGAGAGTACCCTAAGAGTAGGCTGAACTCCTTGCTCTACTGCTCCTCGAAGAAACTCAAATTCTGGATGTCCAGGCGGTCTAAATATAACCCGCCCAAGTTGGCAATCAAGAGTCGCATGATACTGACTTAACCAGTCCATACCAAGTACAACATCATAGTCCGGCATAGAAAAGATCAGAAATTGAGCTCGCATTTCTTTGCCACAAACTACTACAGAACATGATCTACAGACGTCACTAACTGGAATAATTCCACCTTCTGTAAGAATTCTCTTTATCTTCGGAAGGGGTACGGTAGCTACTCTATGGGTGGCTACAAAGCTAGCTGCTATAAATGAATGCGATGCTCCAGAATCAAATAATGCTACAGCTGGTAATGAAGCAACTAGAATAGTACCTACGATGACCTCGCCTGCAGTAGCCTCCTCCTCAACTGCTAACGTGAATGCCTGGCCTCGTCCCTGTGCTTGGCCTCTCTGCTGCTGCTGAGCCTGCTGAAATAGGGCTGCCTGCGGTGCCAGGGGTGGTCTCTGCTGATTTCCTCCTGGGGCTGGTGGCCTGACGCCTCCAACTCCTGCCTGTTGTGCTCCTACTACTGGATATGCGGGTCGTGGAGCAGGTAAAGCTAATCTTGGTGCTCCCTCTCTGCGCTCGGTGCAGTCCCTGGTCTGATGCTGGTTGGACCCACAAGCCAGGCAGAGTCTCAACTTGCGTCTGCATTCTCTCTCAATGTGACCTATCTTGCCGCAGTGGTGACAAGTAGGGAGAGATATGGCCCTGTGTGCTGTCCTCTCTGGCATACTCCTCTGGGTCTGTTTTGTTGAATCCCCATGTGCTGTCCTGGATGGTGCTGAGTTGATAGGCCTCTTCAGGTTCGACTCCCTTCTAGTGACGCGCTCCATGCGTCGTGCTGCGGCGAGAACGTCGGTATAAGATGTAGGTGCGACCGATCTAATCAATCTCTGAAGCTCGAACTTCAGCTCGTCAAAGAATTTCTCAGCCTTCTCTTCCTCTGTCGCAATCAAGGTTGGGGCAAAGCGACTGAGGCGAATAAATTCCGTATTGTATTCTTCCACTGTCATATTGCCTTGGATAAGACGGTTGAATTTGTCTCTGAGCTCTGACCGTGCTACTGCGGGAATATACATCTCTTTGAAGAGTCTGGAGAACTTTTCCCAAGTGACTCGGTCCTGCCCGAGCCTCCTCTCCTCTGCTAACCACCAGTGATGTGCATTCTCAGTTAACTGCATTCTGACTGCAGTCATCCACTTCTCTCTCGGAAGTTCAGCGGCTTCCAGCTGATGCTGGATGTTTGTGAGCCATTCATGAGCTTCTGTTGGCCCCTCTTTACCAGAAAAGGTACAAGGCTTGAGCTGACGGAAGTCGGTGATAGATCCCGTCGTCGATCGCCTCGCTGGTGGATTTGCCTGCTCCAATACGGATACCAGGCTGGTTCTCAGATACTCGGCCTCCTGCCAATGGGCCTCTTGCTGAATCTGCTGCTGGGCTTGCATCATAGCATACATCATCTGGAACATCTGTTGCCCGTCCATGGCTTGTCCTGGCGGGAAAACTGGCATCTGTGGAGTGAACTGTGGTGGAGGTGGGATATCATCTCTTCGGAACCTTGGATTAGGCTGACCGGTTTGATCGCTCTGCGATGCTTGTCCTCCATTCCCTGGAGTCACTCCGTCTATATAAGTAACCACAGCGTCGTATGGCGTATCCAATGGAATCTCGTCTCCGTTCCTGGGATCCATTTCTCTGCAACCAAAAGATAAACTATAAGAACGCACAGAGGAATCAATACAGGATGCAAATCAAGTGACAATTTTGAGTTTGATATAGAGTTCAACAATGGGTTAAATAATGGATGAGATCCTAGAACTTATCCTATCCTTAGGGCAGGCTGGTTCGGTCCCTAAGTTGAAACCGAACGATTTAGTTGTAGACCTGCATGGGCCACCACAAAAACCATGTCACGCCCCAGTCCCAAAATACCGAGGGACCAGATACGTGGCAATGGCCAGCAGTATGCACCGATGGACAAACACAATTTAATGGATCCATCAGGGCATACTTAAGCTGTAAAATCAAGTCTACGATAATCAGGCACAACTAATCTCATCCACACAAAGTATAAAAGTATGATCCACAGAATATAAATAAGGAATGTAATCATCATCTGTCTCCACAAGGAACTTCGGGGAACAACCTAAAATAATATCTGATACATGGTTCAATAGACCAGAAAGTAAAAGACTGGAATAAATAAATACTGAGCAATAGACATGGATGCTCAGGAAAAGTCTTCGGCCAACACCTCGTCCTCGGATGGCGGTACAGCTCCGGGATCAGCTCCTGCTGCGGTCCCGTATACCTCGAGATAAATCTCGTCCTCAAATCCTGGGGACATAATCCGGATCCAGGTCCTCAGGGGACATAGCAAGGTACAAGAAAGCTCATGCCAAAATAAATGCAGTGCATCAAATAATGAAATAAATAGGGTAAGTATATAACCATCTGTGTAAAATGCAAGAGAAAATATCAATAGTACTCAGGTTGAACAGCTACAAGCTCTATGTAGGGGAGCCGGTAGCAGTGATATCATGAGGTGGTCTAGCTCAGCGGGAGACTGAGTAGCCGGCATAACATAGTCAACCTGTAGCCTGTGGGTCTCTCCAGCGATAGATGGAACAATAAGGGAATATTAAATAACCAGCTAAGTGATATGCAAGATGAGAGCAGCACTAGAACTCAGGCTGAAGCCACTACAAGCTCTGTGTAAGGGAGCCGGGTAGCAGCGGTAATAATGAGTAATGGGCCAAGCTCGGGCTTCAGAGTCTTGTGCCTCACAATAATAGGGGTGTATATATATGATCAGCCTGTAGCCTGTGTGTCTCTCCCCACCCAATGTAACCACGCATATCATGACCATAACGTCTCATGTCCATGTCAGCGGGATAATAACTAATGCACAAGTCATAATGTACCTAAAATATAGTATCTATGTCAAGTCCTGTATCCTATACAGAATCACCACGAATATCTCGGGAAGATCCTGTCTCATGAACTATGTCAAGTGTCCTGGGTCAAAGTGTACTTGGTAAGACAAGTACGAGAAGATAAAGTGTCACGAATATCCATCTCTAGATGACAATACACAACACTGCGTGCAGTGTTGGCACCCGACTGATAATCGGACGCTAAGTACGTCATACGGTCCTAGGTTGAGCATACACAGCAATATAAATAAAGCAAGGAAATATATAACAATACTGCAGAGTTTGGCAAGGTACACTTGCCTGATGTCCGAATACCAACAACTATCCCTGTATCGGTGGATCTTGTGGGTACTCCTCCAAAAGCTGTAATAAACATCACCAACAGTCTCAGATGATGTCAAATAGCTAGAAACGTCTGTCCTTACTCCAATTTGGACACAGGGGAGAAAAGGTCATTTCCGGGCCAAAGCGGGGTCCACATGTGGACCACTTTGCACCGAAAAGCGTGTCAGGGTCAAAGGTCTCCAAACTCCTCAAACTCAGTGTCTACAAGTCAGAAACGATGATACGAACCCAATGGAACTTCCAGAATTGGATTCCGATGAGCCGATCACAAAATCGTCCTTCAAGTGGAGCCTGTGGGGCCCACGATACACGATTTTGTCAACGTTCTCAGAATCGGACCAAACTTGGGTCACAGGACCAGCGTATTGCTACGAGTCCGATGGTGCAAGTTTCGTCTCGATCCGACGTGTGTACACGAAGTTACCGCATGTTCCAAAAAAGTCAGATACGGGGTATCGTCGGCGGATACGCGTTGATTCTGGTGTGCACGCACATCCGAATCGACTTCTGCGAAATCACACACGACCGTATCAATGACGCGCACATTTCGGTAAAGACCGCGTGCGACCAAGTCGTCCCGTTTGGCGGAGCGCACTCAGTTCCGGGGTAAAACAGGGCATTGTTTTTCCTGTTTTTGGATCGCGGTGTGCGATCACCACAGGACGCGATGCACCGAGCGGGTTGTACGGGCACCGAGAGGGTTATATCGTCTACGCGTAGCAACTGACGGAAACTAAAATGGAGTTGCGAGTTGAGAGAAATCGGTACCTGAACAGGGCTCCGTGAACGCTGAATTCCACATGTTCGAGAGTCAATCTTCGTGTCTTGGACGTGTCCTCGTGTCTGCCGTGAGTCCGAGCTATGGCTCTGACTCGGGGCAGTGGAGCGGTGAGGTCGGTGGGGCTGTGCCGGTCTGTTGGCGGTCGGAGGACAGTCCGGAGTGGCTGCAGAGGACGATTGAGCGGGTACCTTGGTCGGCCGATCGGGCACAGCGATAGATGGCTGCTGTGAAGTCGGCCGCGGAGGGAAGTCAGACGACGACGGGGTCGAACTCCGGTCCTCAGCGGATCGGCGGCGTTCGGGGACGGCCGCAGGTTGGTCGTCGAGGCGTCTAGGGTCTGCTCGGTGCTAAGCCGGCGGGGTCGGGTCTGACTCCAGGCAGGTCGAGTCTTCGAAGAGGGATGGCCGGCGAGTTGGGCAGAGGCCAGCGAACTCCGTCGAGATCGGATTGGGGAGGATGAAGGTGAACAGTAGGAAAAGGGTAGGGGTCGGCTGAAATAAATTTTAGGTTAGGTTTGGGATTAATCTTTAGGTTTTGTTTTCTCCTCTACTAATATGAAAAGTTGTATTTATAACCAAGTGAACTAGGGTTTTGTTGACCTAGGGGTGGGCTTGGTCAACCCTCCTCGGGGTTGGGCCTAGGACTCGGGCTTGGGTTAACGCTCCTTGGGCTTGGCTTCGGCTCTCATGGGGATGTTGGGCATTTGGCACGGGTTTAATTCTTCATGGGTTTATATGGCTTTTAAAAAGATTCCGGAGTCCAATAAATTTACCAAAAATTACTCTATGTCCGGTTTTCCATTGTACACCATAAAATATTATTTTCATAATATTTTAACACCAATAATCTGCATTTAAAAATCCTTTGATCCCAATTACCTTGGTTCTTCATCCAGAAGAATACCGAAAAATCCGGGAAAAATTATATTAAAATTATTCTAAAAATCTGGGTGTTTACAAAAGCAATATTCAATAGATAAGGATTTGTGAAAATAAATATTAGAATTTTCCTAGGTGTGATTGAGTAAACTCTCAGCCTAAATCCTATTTTCTAAAGCAGGCTCATAGCAGTACTCTAGACGAGCATAACTACGAGACTACACTAATTATGAATCTAGACCTGCAAGGGCCACCACTAAAAATGTGTCATGACCCGCACCCAGATATTCGGATACGTGTACGAGGTTACGCCCACCCTACGCCGCAGAATCAACGATAGAATGCTGTCTGGGTCATTTCTAACAATCTAATATCTCAATAATATAATATAGTACTTGACAAATATCTCAACTCTGAACGGAGGAGCAATATGGTATCTCACATGAATAACTAACCTCAATCACAAAATAAACTAAGAAAGAATAATGCACGAATGGAAATAGTGAAGGAAAGAATAAGAATATAATCCACAGTCTGAATAATATACAAGATATGAATCCACCAAAAGGATAGTCTAATACAATCCAATACAAATAAACTAGACCTCCTCGGGCTCTGCAACTAAGTCCTCCTGGTCAATAGGAGTATCCTCTAAAGGTACGCCATCCTGTGGACCATAGAATATGGGACACTGCTCTAGAAGCCAGTCATCTAGAAAAATATATCCAGTCAGAATTAGAGCGAAGTACATACCTCTGAAAGCAGTTTCAATAGCATAATCAAGCATATAAACAGATATAGAAATAAAATACAAGATCACTAAATATATAAATGATGAATAATAGATATACAGGTAATGTACGAGAATATAGAATAATAATATGAATATCAACAATATAATAAAATAACTATAATCTAAACTAGCTAATGTGCCTCAGAATACAAGTTCATTATATAATTTGGTTGGGTGAACATTATCAGGTAAGACGAATTACAACTGAGGTATGTAACCAGAATGTACACGATGTAATAATGGCTTTGATCACATAATCAACTTCTACTCTCCCACCCCCAACTAATACTGATGGATCCAATCACGACACACTACGAACACAAAATATAACTATTGAACATGAGAAGTGGGTGTACACGAATATCATAACCACCGAACACAAATGGTGGGTATACATGAATAAGCACACTGAACACGAGCAGTATATGAACACGAAATATAATCAATACCCAATATACATGATGAGATACAATATACACGAGTACCCGCTGAACACGGTAGGGGATAACATATCATGACGAGATCCTTATAGCACCAGTCATTGAAATCACTATGTCAGAATTAATATATACAATTCTAGAACATGCATATATACAATATTATAAATTGAAAACAATCAGAGAAATATACTCACTTGACGTCCTAAGCAAGGTGTGTCGCTCGATGCCCAAGCTAGTGTCTCACAACCTATATATGGTATGTTGCATCAATACAATGTTCAAGAATGAAAATAAGTGAAGTTGATGCAATTCTAGGTGATACGCTATTTCTAATTCAAACCAATGAAATCTAGGTTACAAGAGTCTAATGCCAAGTCACTAAGTCGATACACTATAAAACTATACTATGTTAGCTAAGCTAAGAAACTATAATACATTCAAAAATGCCGTATCCTAAGATACATAAGTTTCTACTATAAAAATAATATTATATATATATATTTAAGTCCAATATCATAATATCATAACAAATTAATTTAAATAGGATAGCTTGGCCTTGTCCCAATGCGTATCGCACCTAACACGATACCCAAACTCAATACCTTCGGTATCGGCCCAATACCTTGGTATCTCAAGGTAACCCAACACCTCATAGCTAATACATATATAACCAAGCTAATACTAGCTATGCAACTACTATATCTACTATTATAGGATAACAACTAATACAATATATATATACACATGTACATATCAGTATAATTACATACTTATCCATATACCTAAACACATGAACCTTACACACACACACACACACACACACACACACACACACATATATATATATATATATATATATATATATATATATATATATACATGTACGTATAGGAAAAATGACCAAACAACAAATACGTGGAATGCATCGCACCCGTATCACACTTTCTCTATGATACGCTTGCGATACGGCTCTAACACACAATCAAACACATCCCAGAGGACAGAGTAAGTCTAAAGCACTAATTATGAGTAATATATATAGTAATTAGAGTATCTACGTGTCCGTGTCACAATATGATATGCACAAGGTCTCGTGTCGGAGGAAAACCCCCAAAATTTAACCTATTTCGTCAAATTGACAAGATACAGCCTATACGTATCCAATTATGGATACAATACTAGTCACAAGCAAGCAATCAAGTGTAATTTAGATCTATTAGATCCAATAACAAGTACTACATGTGCCAATCTCAGAATTCCTCCAAAATTGTCACCAAAATGGTTATAACTTCCACCGTAGGTCTTCGATGAGCCTAAAACTAATTTCTATGGGCAGCCTATGCATGTGGGTTGATTTCTTATGGTTAAAGCTCAGTTCTAGAGTCTATTAGAAGGGGAAAAACTGAATTATACTTATTAGGAGTTGGATTCCCAATAAAAAGTCTCCAATTTCTAACTAGCTCCTCTCCTTGTAGATCTTGGCCTCCCCCTCCTTGCTCCTTGCTTCCTTATTATAGATCCTTGATGTAGAAACCTCAATGATAAATTTAGAAAGAGATTGGTAAAGAATTGGTAGAGAATTGATGAGAGAATGGAGAGAATTTGGAAGAGGGAAAATTGTAGATCTAGAATTTGGGATGAAATGAAATACGAGCACTCTCTCTCTCCTTGCTATGTCCGGCTATGTAACCCCCTCTTCAAGCAATGTACAATGTCACAAATACCCCTTGGGGCCTCTAATAGAGAAATTAATTAGGGAGGGAAGGTTCTAGTCTAATGGTTTCTCTAATTAATCAAGCCTCCTAATCCATGGGCCTAATTCATGGGCTCAACTTAGACTCAAACTAAGAGTTGGTTCATGCATTCTAATAAATGGGTTTGGTCCACTCCACAAGTCTAGACTAAAACTAGCTATCAATAATTCATATAATAATTAAATACTTATGTATGCACAATTATTAAATACAATCAATCCTAAAATTAAATTTATCCATGTCAATTACCAAACTACCCTTGAGTAAAAAAGTGAGAGTGACAACAAAATAATGTGATTGGCCTATGGGGCACATCTAGTACTATCTGTGTATTAAACTTATATTACGCATGAGCGTTCATCTTTCCGAAATAGGAAAAGAATAAAAATAACAATAAAGAATTCAAGGAGGAGGTGATAGAATACAAGTACCGGGTTCAAGGCAATTAAAGAATTCAAAAGGGAGTTGTCAATGCAGTTGTGGATTAAAATCTTATTTTGATATTATATGCTCGAAACTGCCTAGAGGGCAAGTATATTCGTCTAATCGAATAAATTAACTATATCCCAATCCATGAAAAAATAGTCCTACGAAGAGAGAACCAAGTGCGTTAAGGTTGATCAGACCATAATACACTGATTCTAATTAAATAATGTATTAGTGTGGATGATCAGAACCCAATAACACATATGTCATGAACAAGCTTGATAAAGGATAAGCTTACAAAATTAGGCTTTAATAGAAGCATAAGTCAAGGTAGTCCAAAAATATAAGTACGTGAGATTATAATAAATAAAGGTACGAATAGGTTTTCGCGCATGAAGCACTTGCACCTAGAATCAAGCTTGAGAAGGAATACAATAGAGGAGATAATTAAATAAAGGAGAACATGTTGATGAGTTGAAGGATAACCGCTACTACTTGTGACACCCATAAGGTTCATGGGCAGGGTATCTATCTAAAAGGGCAATCCATAGTTGCTAGTCATCCTATTATACAAGCTTCTATATCTAGCCATACTTCTAAATTCCTATGACACAATGGAGAATCATGCTCCTGTTATGGTAGTGTTAACAGTAAGGTCATACCTGTATCTATGGCTTATGTATTTGTGCCCCTACCATTGCCATACTAATACTTGTCTAAGTGTTTAGTTGGCTAATTGGGGTATAGGCCTCTAAAAATCTATAATCTAGGTAATCCTATCCTCTTATACTAGCATATATTTAGTGTCATTAAATTATACTTCATTAATGGGTCATAAGGACTATGGGATGCTAGGTTGTGAGATATGCTACCCAACTTACAAGAACTCAACTAATATTGTAATTGAACAATAGAGTGTATATACCTAGTACGGTCACCTTTCTAACCCCTGTCAAGCACGAAAGAAAAGATAAGATTAACGTTATGAAATGATCAAGCAAGATGCAATGCAAGAAATCAAATAAGAATGCAAAATGAAATCAAGGGAGGTGATTGAATAAGTGGATGAGATCCTATACTCTAATCCTATGCGCTGGCTTGCTCGGTACAATAACGTAATCGAGACAATATGCTCTCGACCTGTACCACCATAAAAATATGTCACACCCCAATCTCAAAATATGTCGAACAAGGAATACATAAGCATACTAGCCGTATATATATGGCAACTCCAATATATGGAAACCATAACACATACGTACGCTGTATTATGAATAAAATTCATAAGTGGTATAGATTTATGTCATAAGTCACAAGACTTAACTAGATCTCATTCACAGAATCTAATAGAAATGAATAACCAATCAACTATATAACTTAATCAAGTATAAAATGCTTGATAAGAATAATTAGTTCGATGGAGATAAATCTACTACCAAACTAAAATATGAGAGAAAATATAATAAGTACACCTAACGATCAATAAGGCTCGAAGGAAAGACCTCCTCAAAAGAGAGGGAAGTAGCAAGTCTTGATCCGTGCTCCTGTAAATAGTCAAGATCGTCGACACCTGGAAAGGGACCAAGTCCTCAGAGGGACGTAACAAGATATATAGAAGCAAGCTATATAAACTGTAGTAAGTAATTTAATATGCAAAGGATTTTTTAGTCACCTAAAGTACAAATTAGAGTATAACTTTTGTACACATGGGTGGGATTTAGGCTCATATATATATAATAGTAGGGTATCTAGTTAAAGTAAGGTATCTCATAAACATATAATAGTAGGGTATCTAGTAATAGCAAGGTATCTCATAAACATATATCATCATACCAAGTTCCATCCGGAGACTTGGCTCACCGATTTGGCTTTCCATACACGTAGTCATTGTCCTCCCCCTTATTCCCATGCTCATATACATGTTGTATTAATAACACGTTTCATCTACTATGCCGAGATGGAGTGCAAGTATCGGTGTCTTAACTTTGGTTTATAGCCTATCGTCGTACAATAGTCCAACCCTACAATCAAACAAGGACAAGGGTTGGACCACCATACCATGATAATCCATGTTCTTGGACTACTAATAACTACTAAGTCTTCTAACATGCATCATTATTAGCAGTTATATCCTATCCGTCGTACGTCCCAAACGTACCAGAGGCCAGCCGAATACTCAATTTCGTGTCCAATATGAGACTCACAACTCGTGTGAGAAATGTGTCATGGCCAAATAAAATATAAAGATGTCTCAAAATTATGGGCTAGTCTCTTAACTCTAGGTCAACATGCATAGTAAAAATAAAGACAAATAACGATGTATACCATCGTTGCACCCAAGTTTTCCTGGACGCACAGTTTATATATAGAAATAATTTATATAATAATAAAATAAAATACTGAAATAAAAATAAACTGACAGTAGATATAACATGGTATCTTGTCTGGTGTCCGAGCAAAGTTTAGAAAATGTTCTAGCCGCAAACACTTTAAGTCAACAGTAGCACAAAGAGAAAAAGATGTACGAACATCTCCGAATGCTGAAATAAATATTATTAACGTTCCTAAAATAAGTGAGATAGTCAAAAAACTCTATCCTTTTATCCAATTTGGACCCAGGGATAAAATGGTAATTTGGGACTAAAGTAGGATCCATATGTGGGTTACTTTGCACCAAAATATGGATCAAACAGATCTCTAAGTGGGACAATTTATAGGTCAAACAGATCCTAAATAACGATATGAACTCAACGGTATGTCCAATTTTAGATTTTGGTGAGCCGATCACAAATTCACCCTTCAAGTCAAACCGTGGGGTCCGTAAATAGGCGGCTCGGTAAACTATCTCGAAATTGCGTAAAACTTGGGTCACAGGACCAATGTAATACCATGATTTCAATGGTGCAAGTTTTATTGTGTTACGACGAGCGCACAAAAAGTTGGTTAGTTATTTGCAAAAGTCATGATACGAGAACTTTTTACGAATACGGGTTGATTCCGGTGCGCACAAACTTACGTATCAACTTTTATGAAAGTTCGCATGTCAGGATATACCATACACTCCTTTTAGAATAATTGGTACATGACATGGTGGTCCTATTTGGTAGGGCGTACTCCGTATAGTAAGATTTTAGTGTTTTAAAAATAAGTTTTTGGTCATTTTGGAAGTAGAATAATTTAATCCACATTGCAAAATAATAGAAACTAAAGGTACAATAAAAATCTTGGTCATATTATAAAAAATTTATTTTAATTAGATTTTAAAATATTATACGAGTTGGTAGAGCACAGTACATGAACATGGGTGGTTGGATTGAATTTCAAAACAATATTTGAACAAATTTTCGGCCAACTTTCGGTCAATTTTTCGATTAATCCGGGGCTCCAAAATTCGTTACACTTGAAGGAATTCCTAAGGGGTTAGGTTTTGAGCATGTACGGACTAACTGCATGCAAAACTATTGAGAGATGAGGGAGATGTGTACCTGAGAAGGAAGCCTCGTGAGAGTGGGTATTGTAAGCGCGATCGCTCAATTTGTTGCACGAGTGCGGCAGCGCACGACCATGGCGGCGGCAGTCCGGGGTACAGGAGAGGAGAGGGAGAGATGAGAACTAGGGTTAGGGTTTACTAATTATATATATAGAGAGAGAGATTGCGAGAGGAAGTCCGCGGTTGGGAGTTCCGTGCGGGATCTGCTGCGGGTAGTTATTGGATTAGGAATAAATTAGGAATTGGATAAAGATTAGGATTAGGGTTAGTAAAGGAATGGATTAGGAGTTTTAGGATTCTATTTTTTAATCTCATCTTAACTCTCTCTATATATATATATATATATATATATATATATATGTGTGTGTGTGTGAGAATCTAAAACTATGGAAAACAATATATTTTTGTTCATGAATTAAATTCCAAAAATTTATAATACTTTAATAAAATATTTTTTAAATAAGAAAAATTAGCTTCATGAAATAATTATAAATAAATATTTATATAAGTAAATATATCAATAAATTTATTTTCTAATTAACTAAGAGAATACTCTAAAAAATTTAACACAAAATACATATTTTGGGTGAGGGGATTTAAAGTAGATGACGTGATATTTAAGAAAATTGATCTCGTTAGATGTCTTTACTTCTGCGAGTGGGAATGCTTCTTCCCATTTGAAAAAGTAGTCTGTGATTCTAGGATGAACCGATGCCTTTTAGACGAAGGTGGACTGATCGGTCCTATGATATCTATACCCTAGGCTTCGAATGGCCAAGACACAACGGTCGGGTGGAGGAACTCCGAGGGTTGGTAGATAAAATCTGCATGGATTTGAACATTCGACACTTTCTTACGTATTCAACAACATCGGCCACCATTGTTGGCCAGTAATAGCCCATACGTCAGAGACGATCTTGGAGCTTAGGACCGGGTTGGTGAGCACCAAAAAAATAGTCATGAGCTTCGTAGAGAGCTTGTTTTGATTCTACGTCTGATAGACATTATAGCAGAAGCCCATCATTGGAACGACAGTACAACATCTTAGTGGATGTATCATAATAGAATCAGAGGGAGAGTCTTCTGACAGATGTGGCCTCCTTCGGGTCGTCTAGGAGGATCCCATAGACCGCAAAGTCTATAAATGGTAGTCTCCAATCTTTGACATTGGTATCGATGTCCATAGAGTGGCTTAGTTTTAAGCATAAGTTGTTCTTAGGACAGACCAGTTCTTGACCCGCCACTGTGACTAATTGAAGGGTCTTGATTTGAGTCACTCAAGAGGCAGCGAGACCGACGAGCACGTCAGCTTCGATATTTTGTAGTTGCGGTACACGTTCTATAAAAACCTCCATACAAGTGGAAATTATGTCGATGGCGGCCTGATGATAAGGGAGTAAATCCTCGTGCCGGACTTTCTACTCGCCGCAGACTTGACTAACTATTAATTTGGAGTCTCCATAGGCTTTAAAGCAGTCAACCTCTAGTTGTCACCCTAACTTTTTTAAATAGGGGTAATTTTATTATTTAGCATAGTTATATTATTTTAATGATTTAATAATTAATTAGTATCCTATATTAATAATTGTGGTTGTTCTATATATTAATTATAGTTAGTGGACTAACCAATAATTATACTAGATACATGTGAACCAATTAGAATTTGTCATGACAACTTGTGAGCCCAACATGGACCAAGCCCAATAGACCCATTTCCACTAATTTATTAGAAGCTTTAGACTTAATTTGACTTATTAGCGACTTTCCAAATTAACTCTTCTCTAATCCTATCCATAACTAACTAGTAGGGATATATTACATATTGACAATAACTTGAAGAAGGGGGAATAGGGGCCGGCCACTCATATAACCTCTTCTCTCTCTCTCTCTCTCTCTCTCTCTCTCCTTATTATTTGCATTATTTTAGATTTTCAATTCTAGATCCCCAATTCTTTTTATTTTCTCCAAAACTTTCCCTCTCAATTACTTCACATTCCCTCTTATTCTCATCACCCAAGGAGCTTTCAAGCTTGAATAAGAAAGGAGCACAAGGAGGAGGAGCGTTGGTGAAGTGATAATGTCTGGATCGTGTCTAATTGTATTTTTATTGGGAATCCATCTCCCAATTGGTAAATTCTAAATTCTCTTGATTGTAGATTCTAAATCATATATTTGACTATTAGGAATCGCCCATGGCATATGACTACCAATAAAAATAAGTTATAGCCTCTTTGGTTGTGTATTATAGTTTTTACATGGTAATTTGTGTCCAAATAGGGGAAATTATGAGATTGACACATCAATTGGGTGTCATGGGACCAATTATATCTAATTAGACTTAGATCAGGGTTGTGAGACTAGATACATATCCAAAAATAGATACGTGTAGGCCATATTATGGTATTTTACGATTGAAGTGATACAAAGCCTATTTTGGGTGTTTTGTATGATTTTTCTTCAATACATGTTGTAATTAGTTATAACAGCTATTATTAGGTGTAATTGATATGTGGGAATGCCTATCATGAAGAATTGAGAGTTTTAGTATTTCAATTGAGTGTGTATAATGACACATTAGGAGTATCTTGATAGTGTACTTGTAAACCCCTCACCCAAAATAGATATTTTATGTATATTTTATATTATTATATTTATTATAGATTATTTTAAATATTAAATTTCTTTAGAGTATTCTATTAGTTAATCAGAAAATAATTTTTTTGATTTATTTACTTACGTAAATATTTATTTAGAATTATTTTTAGGCTATTTTAGAATTTTGGAGATTTTTCTAGAATTTTTGGGTTATTAAAACCTAGGAAACATAACTTTTTAGGGCTTCCATGATGTAATGTGTGGCCATGCATGCATATTTTTGTGACAAACTTTTACATTTGGATTAGAAGACTTAAATATATTATTTGTAATTTTATAGGATTTTCTGGAATTATTTAGGATTTATTTGGATTTTTTTGGGATTATTCAATATTTATTTGAATTTATTTCGATATATATATTCTTTATATTGGATAGATACTAAATTAGTGTTAATAGATATAAATAAGTTGTACTATTTTTATTTTATCTAAGATTATAAATTATTTATATAATTCAAACTATATTTTAAATTATTTCTAATCCTGAGCCTACTAGAAAAGCAATTTCATGCATATCCTATCCTTATTTGAACTGATCAAATACTATCCAAATTAGCCAATCACAGTCGTATTCAATTAAGTGGTTTGCACCATTATAAATACCTATTAGACTTATGGAATAAACTCATCTTTCATATTTTTCTTCCCCAAATTCCTCCCTTTTTCGTCCAAAAATATTCAAAATTCGTCATAAATTCAGCCTCATTTTCTAGTAGTTATGATGACTTAAAAAGACGATATCTCCTAGCTCCGGACTCCAAACGTGCTCCAGTTTTTTTGTTAGAACCGTATCAAGGTTAGTTTTCTAAATATATTAATTATTTTAATAATTTATGAAGCTATTTTTCCAAAATTTTTTAAAGTGCCAGCTTTCCGAATTCAGATACATCGGTATTTTTGAGATTTTGGAAGATCCCAAACTCAAAATTATGAGCCGTTTGAAGTTTCGAAAAGCTAACAAGATGAACTTCAATAAAATTATTTTTATAGATTTTAACATACAAGTTTAATCTACTATAAAATATGTGCAACATAGACGTAAATAGAAAATGTAACCTCCGTATCATTAGATTCTAGCTTAAATGTTGTTTTTAGGTTAATTTGGGGCTAGTAGGATTTTTCCATAATTTTTAGTTAATTAAAAACTAGTAACACTAATTTTCTAGGACTTTCAAAAATTTATTTTAGGTTCAAACTTAACTAAAAATATCCCAAACTTTTATTTTAGGTTATAAATAATCAAATATATTTTCTTGAATTTTTTGGAAATTTTCTTATTATTTTTAGCATTTATTTTGTGTTAATTAGGAAAAACTGAATTAAAAACTATTTTCTAAAAATAAAAATCCAAAAAAGTAATTATTTCTGCCTAGTCAGCAAACAGGGGCCCACCCATCAGCCTTCCGCAGCCAACGGGACGGGGCCCGCCTGTCGGTGACAACGAGCTGGGTGCGGGTGCAGCCGAGCCGAGCCGAGCCGACCCAGAGCCGAGCCGAGTTTGAGTTTGACTCGGGCTCAGCTGAGCCAAGTTGGGACAAATTCGGACCGTCCGATCTGGGCGGGGTAGCGCGGATAGCTGCCACGTGGCAGGATCATGAGCCGCGGCTTCCCCCTCTCCTCTATATATATAGGATATTTAGTTTATAATTCTAGGGTTTTCTTTGAGCCAAATTTTGGGGAATTGCCATCTTGGTTTACTTCTTCTTCTAGAAGCCATTGCGCATAGCTCGGAACTCCAAACAAGACCCAGTTTCTTGCGTTAGAATGATATTGAGCTTAGATTTCTGATTATATAATTTTTTTACGAAATTATGAGTATTAAATTCTAAAAAATTCGTAGAGCACAACATGTCCGAAAATAGACGTGTCTCAATGTTTTTGCGATTTTGGGAGAACCAGGAATCTGAATCATGAACCGTTCAAAGTTTCAGAAAGCTAATATCGAGATAATTGACATATATTTTTACCAAAATTTATTTTGATATATTTTTATACTGTTAATTCTGTAGAACTTCTAGGTTAGAATTTAACCATCGGTGCATGATATAAAATTTGTATGTGCCATAATTCCCAAACAAATTTGAATTCGGATGAGCCGTAAATTACAGCATATTTTTGATGCTAAAATCTATAAGAAATCATGCATGAAATTCGAGTTTGTATTGGTTGACTTTTTGGTCAACAGATCGCCTCGATTTGCGTGTTATGAGTCTCGAGTCGATAAATTTTAGGTTCTCTTGGACAAAATTAGGATTTGACCTAAAAATAAGAATAATAAAATTAAAATAGGATTTTAGAGTAATTATTCCAGAATTAAATAAATTAAAATAAATTATCTTTTGACATGATAAATTTGTAATACATAGGCTATTTGGACTGTGACTGAGATTCTGATTCATACCAGCTAAGGACCACAAGCGAGTATAATTCCGTGATTACTTTCAGTACTTGATAGTCTCTATAATATATGCTTAGTATTAATTATTTAATTTTTGACACTTGTTACACGGATTGGTATGATGGATTCTTATTATGAGATAAGTGATTGTTCTGAATTATTTTTATTTCTTCGTGACTGATTTGGAATCCATGTGTACTTGTGGGGAGGAGAAATACTTAGTGGACATTTGAACTACCCTTTCTATCCAATGGTCTTTTCTGGAATAATAGCAGCTATGCACAACACGTGTGGTTTGCCGGATATATGATTAGTTATTCCTATGTCAACAAGGTATTTCAAATCACATAGAGTAGTTATTCCTATCTATTTTTCCATTCATAATAGTTATTTCTTTTGTTGTTTGGAGATATTGTACTATATATTGCCATGACAGGACTTCAGCATTTGGTTATTCTAGTTACTTTATTGTGAGTTCAGTTTGTTGCTATGATATATTCCTTGTTATTTATTGTCTTATAGCTTCTACCATGTGTTAAAACTATTTTTATTGTGATGTACTCGTTCCTTTCCTGACTAGATAAACATTTTAGGTGACTACATTGAGGATGAAATCCCTACACATTATGGACCGTATGCTAACGACATAATAGAGCCTGATCTTGCCCTTCCGGACGATCAGGGAGAGTTAGCAGCTCAGATACCGTCTGCGATGGAGTAGTTTATTAGTAGTTGATTTTGGTAGTTATTTGGATCGAATTATTCTCCGACATTTTTCTAAAGTATTTTGAACATTGTATTTGGATAATTAGTTTTGGGAAAGATTAATTGTACCCACATCAAGGTTATTATTTTAATATTATCTTGGTGTATTCTTTTAAACTAGTGCCTGTGATTGAGTATAATTTAGAGATATATATGTTATGAGTTATAGATTATTTGTGGCTTATTGTACAACGTTCTACGCCGACACTGTGGCGTAGGCTGGACGTACTCATGACTCATGCCCAAATCCAGGGTGCGGGTCATGACACATTTTTAGTGGTGGCCCATGCAGGTCAGATTTTGCACAAGGTTGCGAACTCGTGGTAGTACTCAATTTATATATATGATTGCGAGCCTTCCATAGGATATACATACTAGGAATAGAAAAATACTCAATCACAACTAGGGATCCCGTATACTCAACTTGCTAACCCTTAATAATTCCTTTCGAGCAATTGAACTTCTTTCATAGTTGATCATCCTTTTTGAATACTTCCTTATCTTATGCCATATCAACTTTATTCTTGTTGTTTTTAACCTTTCAGAATGCTACCCAAGACTAGAACATGCGGTGCCAGAGCCAATGGTGCTTTCCTCGCACCATCCGCATCGCAGCGCTTTATATTTGTATCCATTGTGCTTAAGCATAGTTTAGTATCTGAACCCTTGAGTAGGAGTTGCAAGATCACGAATGATGGAGGCACTATCATAGTCATTGATACTTGTAAGGGGTGTCGTGTTACCTTGGGAGGCCATAATTTGGATGCTAGTTTACTCATAATGCCACTTTCGAGTTTTGACATTGTCCTTGGAATAGATTGGTTGAGTATGCACCATGCTAGCATAGACTGTCATGGAGGATGTGTACTGTTTCACCCTCCAAGAAAGCTAAAATTTGAGTTTGTTAGGGGAGGAGTTGAGCAGAGTGATAGAATTATTTGTGGAGCCATGGTAGCAGATACGGACTTGCCACACCCGATTATTACAGAATTTTTAGACATATTTCCTCAGGAGCTTCCCGGATTGCCACCACACAGATATCTGGAAACTTTTATAGACCTAGTGCCTGGGGCAGAACCAGTGTCACGACCCGCACCCAAAAAATCGGGCATGAGTCGTGGGTACGTCCAGCCTACGCCGCAGCATCGACGGTAGAACGCTGTCTAGGTCAACTATCTATCTAACAATCTCACGCAATCAATATATAAACCTGTCAAGATCTCAACTTCAAACGGAGGAGCAATATCATAATGATAATCACAATGTACTCAATCACGAATCTAAGCACGATAAGATAACAAAGAATACTAACAACTACAAAGTCTAAACAACTACTACTAAAAACAACCACCATAATAATAGTAATACAAAAATATCCAAAATCATATACAATACAAGGTCTCAATCCAAAACCGGAGACAAATCCGGTGCTAAAAGCTAATAAAAACAATAACAAGGTCTTAGTGATCCCGGCTACCAACCCGAAAATCATTCCTAAACTAGGGGGTCCATGTCTGCACCATCGACAGGCTGAGGTCCATAAAACGTCGAACACCAATCCTCCGGATACTCTAAAAAAAATATGTCCAGTCAGGACTGGAGCAAGTACACCTCTAACAGCAGTTCCAGTTAAATGATAAAAACTATAAAACAGTTATAGCAAGTAGCAAGGTGAAGGAAATGGAGTATAAACAAGGAAATATACATATCACTGGTGCATAAAGGTAAAGATGCATGAATATCAGAAGCAAGATAGTAATGACTGTAAGATACACGAAATCTAAACTAATATCAAGTATGTGCACAAGAACGTATAGTGAGTCCAGCATGAAATACATGTAATGAGTCAAGTCCAGAAACTATAAGTGAGACTAGTAAGAAATGCAAGAGAGTCCAGAATATAAAGAATGAACTCGTGTCTTTGAAATACCTATTTTGACATGTAAACGGCTAAGGGGTAAGTACTGCTCACCGCGCACTGGGTGCGCGACTGCTATCATTCCAGATAAGACCAGAGGGGGTGATTCCTGATGATTCCAGATAGGAATGTTTACATATCTACTCGAGTATTTCCCCATCCCGACTAGTACAAGTGAATCCAAGACCCGACACGTAAATCAAGTATGAGTCCAGCCTGAAACATGAGTGATGCCTATAGTGATGCCTGTAGGTGATGTCAGTAGTGATTCCAGAATAGAGGCCAGTAACATAAAATATACGTGTCGTAAGTAAATGAATCCAGAAATACCAGTCCGTGTCGTGCCAGAAAAATCAGATGATCCTATACTAGAAACTGAATCATAATAATCATCAGATAATAAAAACTATCAGAGAATGTACTCGCCTGGCGTCCTGAGCAATTGGCGATCCGAACTGGTGTCGCAATGACCTATTGTGAAAAGCAAGGTTAAACAGGTTTCTAATGAGTCAAAAAAATATAAAATAACTAAAAATAGGCTTCTAGGATCGTTCTAGGTCAAACGGGTCAAACCGGTAAAATCTGGGTCAAAAAGTCAACTCTGGGTCAAATCTAGGTCAAAAGTTGACTTTGGTGGTCAACCGAGTCAACTACGGTCAACTCTAGGTCAAACTAGGGTGCCCCTGAAATTCTAGGTCAAAACTAGGTTATTAAGCTAATAAACCCTCAAACTCGCCTCCTTGAGATACCAGGATATCCTCGATATCCGATACCTCAACCTAGGCTACGCACCCCGTATAAACCTGCTAAAACCTATGCTAGCACGCGTAAATATATACACATATACATAAAAACCTATCTCTAAACTCAAACCTAGGCAATTGCTCAAAAACCCCGCTCGAAACTCAATACCTTGGATATCTCAAGGTATTGAGATACCTTGATATCTCAAGGTATTGAGATATCCTCCAATACCCCTCTAACTACCCCTCTAGTTAGCTATTTAAGTATATAGATATATATCTAGCTATATATATAGGCTAATATATATATATACAACACACACATATGCATATATACCTAGATATCTATATATATACATCACACAAACACAATACATATATATATTCCTTACCTTATACATATATATTTACATCTATATCTAGTTATATCTAAACTATCTATCTAGCTATATGTATATATATCTATACATATAGATAGATGTAACTATCTATCTATTTATCTATCTATCTATCTATCTATCTATCTATCTATCTATCTATCAATCTATATCTTATCTATCTATCTATCTATGTATCTATCTATGTATTTATCAATCCATCTATCTATCTATCTATTTATATACCTATATATCTATCTAGATATCTATCTATCTATATATTTATCTATCTAGATATTTATCTACCTAGATATCTATCTATTCATCTATCAATCTATCTATCAATCCATCTATCTATCCATCTATCTATTTATGAATCTATCTATAGATCTATCTATCTATCAATCTAATATCTATTAATCCATCTATCTATTTATATATCTATAGATCTATCTATCTAACTATCTAATATCTATCTATCTATTTAGATATCTACCTATCTAGATATCTATCTATCTAATATCTATCTATCTATTTATCTAGCTATCTAGATATCTATCTATCTATTTATCTAGCTATCTAAATATCTATCTATCCATCCATCTATCTATCTATTTATATATCTATCAATCTATCTATCTAACTATCTAATATCTATCTATCTATCTATCTATCTATCTATCTAATATCTATTTACCTATGTATCTATCTATAGATATCTATCTATAGATATCTATCTATTTCTAGCTAGATCTCTCTCTAAACTCTCTACCTACTACTACCTAAGGCTACCTGCGATGCTAGGCTACCCGCACGCTAATGCAAACGCTGCTGCGGCTGCTAGAGGCTGCTGCTGCTGCTGTTGCTGCTGCAGCACTGTGCTGCAGCGAGATGCTGTCGCGGCGCTGCGGTGCCTGCTGCCTCGCTTTGCTGGCTGCTGCTATGCTGCTCGCATCGCTGCACTGCTGCTGGCACTCCCTCGCTGCCTCGACGCTCCACACACACACATGAACATGCACACACAATCACACACACACACGACCACACACACACACACACACACATATATATATATATATATATATATACACACACACACACACCAACATACATACATATATATATACACACAACTATATATATATATACACACACACACACACACACACACACACACACTAATACATATAGGTACATACACATATATACACACACATATATATAAATACAAACATACACATATATATATACACACACGCACACGTATATATCTACACAAACACATACATATATATATACATACACACACACACTCATACTCATACATATATATATATATACACACAAACACTCACTCTCAAAAATGCGCACGCACATAGAATCGGCGACGACGAAAACCCCTAAAATGCCCAAAATGCCCATTTCTCCGCGACATGACTTCACGTGTCCGAACGGAGACATGCACTAACCCTCAAGACACCCGACAAAGTCTACCTAGGTCCGTCTAACCTAGGGCATCACCCAAAATTGGGCCAATCTCGGATTTTACCCGAAATTGACACAAAATCTAGTGTTAAAGTCTCCAAACACTACCAAACTCGTTCCAACTTCCTCCCATGGTAGACTTAGGGTCTAGGAAGGTTCTAAACTACTAATTACACTATATAAGAATAATTAGTAAGGGAAAAGTTAGGGTTTACCTCTTGGAAGTTGGAATCCCAAGGCCAAAGTCTCCAATCCACTTGAAATCACCTCCCTTAAGCTCAAAGCCTCCAAATCTAGCCTCCACACTAAGTCTAGTCTCTAAACACCTAGGTTGGGGAAAAATGTAGGATTAGGGTTTACATAAAAGTAAGAAATAGAAGAAGGAAGAGAAGGAAATGTGAATACTTACTTGAAGTGGGAAAATTGGAAAAAGAAAGGAAGAAGAAGAAGGAGTGGAGAAGAAGAAGAAGAAGAAGAAGAAGAAGAAGTGATGAAGAAGAGGGGGGGCTGTGGTTTGATCGGGTCTGGGAAGGGGGGCCGGCCACAAGCAAGTAATAAGGGTTAACAATAATACAAAAGTCCAAAATGCCCAAAATGCCCTCTCCTAACTTGGGTTTTGGGTTCGGGGTTCCAAAAGCACTCAAACTAACTCCCAATCTCTCCAACTAGCCTATTAAAAATATAATAAATATTTTAAACCCAAAAATAAGTCTCACAAGGGTGTGGGTTGGGTCGGACATGGGTCCACTAGGGTCTGACATGGGTCCAGGCTAGCCAAAACCCTAAAACAATCAATAAAAAATAATACAACCATAAATTAAATATAAATACAATTATTTATAAATAATACACAATTAACCAAATTAAAATTAAAAAAATACCCGGCTCTGGAAATGGGGTAGTGACAAGCCTATCCTCCTTAGAAAATTTCGTCCTCAAAATTTAAAGTCAATTGCACTCCCTCTAGGTCAAACCCCCAACAATCATAGTCAAGAAATTCTACCTAAACAACATACAAGATCATGGTCCTACTAATCGTGTTATCATAGTCTCAATCAGGGTCACAACACTATCTACCACAGCACAGAGAAAAGTCTAGCAGGTACTAATGAAATACACCACAAGGAATGGAAAAGGACAGAAAGAAGAACAAAGAGACAGACCTGCTAACCCGACACCTGTAGCATCGGCCTCCTCGACCGTCAACGCATAAGCCCTGCCCTGCTGGGGTATATCCCTCTACAGGTGCGGGGCATGATGTTGTGCCACAGATGGCCTAGCTCCAACTCTCCGATCCTGGGCTCCACCCAATGGAGGTACAGTGGGGCAATCTCGTATCTAGTGAGCACCGGATCCACAGAACAAACACACCTTCAGCTTCCTCCTACAAACATCCCAAGTGTGTCCTGCCTTCCTGCAGTAGGAATAAGTGGGCACCCTCTGATTCTGACCCTGCTGCACTGTCTTCTGCACATAAGGACGCTTAGCCGGTCCCGCACTGCCACTCGCTCTACCTGAATCATCCCTGCCTCTCTTGGACTTGAGCTCCAAGTCATCCTCTGCTCTCTGAGCGTCTCCTACTATCTGCTCGAAAGTCGCCTCGCGATCGCTCCTTGTCAAAGACTTGACCGCCATGACCAAGCCCTTATAAAACTTCCTTGCCTTTGCTGCCTCACTCAAGCCCTCCACAAATCTGCCCAGACGGCAGAACTCTGCTGCGTACTCATCCACCATCATGCTCCCCTGGATGAGTGCCTCGAACTGGCTTTCCAAAGCACTGAACGCCACATCTGAGAAAAATTTCTTCTTAAAAAGCCTCTTGAAAGCCTCCCAAGTAAGCCCTGGTGCCGCGATCATCGTATCAGTGCGATACCATGTCAAAGCAAGGTCGAACATCTGACTGCCCGCTGCCTCTATATGCATGCTGTCTGAAATCTGTGCCAGCCTGAAGATGCCCTCAATCTGCTCTATCCAGTCATCCGTGTACAGGATTCTCTCTGTACCCCGGAACTCCTTGGGCCGTATCCTCTGGAAGTCAATGATGCTGCCCAGCCTCGGATGCTGTGCCTGATCTGCCTATGGCTGAATCTGTGCCACCCTATCTACTGCCGTCATGGCCACCTGATGGGCGTTCTTAATGCCCAGCCTCATCACATCCACCTGACGGTACTGCACGTCCATCATCTCCCTGAAGAACACAAACAACTATGTGGCATCTACTGGTGCAGGAAGTGGTAGAGGAACCACCGGAACGACTGGGGTAGTCCTCGGATCAACATGTGAAAAAGGATTTCCGAGAGAAGCAGATACTCCCTCAACCGCAGGAGTAGTGAGTGGAGCGGTAGCAGCTGCCTGAATACGAGCTGGACGAGAGGTAGCAGACTGTTTAGGATAATAAACGAGAAAAGATTTGATAAATGCGGAAAATGAGGTCTTGTACGAAGACCCGCCCTTCTTTTATGTTTACAAACAAGATTGTACAAATTTGATCCTACACGAGGATATCTAAGTACAATTTATTTAATCTGGGTGAATATTGCTATAGGTGTCTGATCTGCAGTCGATCACTTTAGCCCTTGGACCACACAATGTTGAAGAAGTGCCGTGGAAGACAGGTAGCAGCTTCGAAGGTTGCTAAAGAGGGTGGATGCCCGATGCCAAAGTCGTCGATCCTTTCTCTTTGCCTGAGCTCTGGATTCTCCTCTCTCTCTCTCTCTCTCCTTTTTTTCTCCAATTTGTCGACCTATATCTGATCGTTCGACCAATTTTTGACCTTTTTTCCCTCGTTGATAGAGGTCTCTATTTATAGAGTTTTAGTGACAGTGACCACTCAGTCGGTGTAAAAACCGAGTAGTGGAAAGTACAGCACCCTTTTACACAACGATTAAAATAACCTAATGCCTGCGTATAGATGATCCTTTGAATGAGCATGTGACGCAGGTCCAACTAAGGGACAAAACGCGTATAACCGCTACGAAGATCACGGCATAGAAGCCACGTAGGTAGGTATCCCTCGTGTAGAAGAGGTTGGCATAGAAGCCAATGGCTGTCACCATGGCATAGAAGCCAAATAGTTATCAAACCGGCATAGAAGCCGAATAGGCGTAGAAGTCGAGTAGGCGTAGAAGCCGAGTGGTCATAGAGGCCGAGTGGGCGTAGAAGCCAAGTGGTCATAGAGGCCGAGTAGGTGTAGAAGCCGAGCAGGCACCGAAGCTGAATAGGTGTAGAAGCCGCTGCGTAATGTGCCAGAGTGATTATGTGGACGTCTTAGCCGGAATTACGGCTCTTGGAGATAATCAGATCTCTTGCATTAAATGCAGAGATCTGCCCCCATCCTGTGCATTAAATGCAGATGCTTGTCTTTAAGATTTGCATCATTCTGCACATTAAATGCAGATACGCGCCTTAAATCCTGTGCAAAGAGTAACCGCTGTCGTGGCAGTCTGTTCGTCTTCTGCGGAGCGTAAGGAGCTCGTGTTTGCCTGTGTAAAACTAGGCAGCGTATTCCCTTGTATGCTTAGGAGCAGCTCTCGCAAAGGGGATGTTACTAAACGACGGTTTGGTGATATTTAATCAAATCTCCTGCATTAAATGTGGAGATCCGCCATCATCCTGCGTATTAAATACAGAGGCGTGTTTTGAAGGTCTGCCACCCTTCTGTGCATCAAACGCAGAGACGTGCCTCAGGCATCTGTCAATATTTGGCGCATTAATTGCAGAGACGTGCCTTGAGGGCCTGTCACCACCCTGTGCATGAAATGCAGAGACGTGCCTCGAGTCCCGTACGGAGTGCAGTTTTTGACGTGGCAGGCAGTTTGTCTTCCGCGGAGCATAAGGAGCTCTTATCTGCCTGTGTAAAACTAGGCAGCGTATTCCTCTGTGTACGTAAAAGCGATTTACGCAAGGGAAATGACACTAAATGACAGCCTGGGTTGCAGTGCCGCGCCATCATTATAGCTGTCGCCTGGGTAGTCGAGCACTATCTCTTTGTCAGAAGTCGAGATGTCAGGTTCAGTGTAGGATCTGACATATTCATTGCGGAGAATACGAAGGGTCCCTCGTACACTTTAATGCTGCATTGAAAGAGGATAAGTTTTACGCCATAAAGGTGATGAAGCACCCTGTTTACGCTGAAGCAGCCTGGACATACTGCCCTACGCGGATGGTCCTTGAGCCTATATTTCACGCTGTGTTTGGCGAAGAAGCTCTGTTTGCACGTTGAGGGCTCTGAAGTCCTCTGTTTACGCTGCTTTGTATCAATATGCTGCGTAGAGCTATCTAGCATATTTTTTATGCTTCTACAAGACCCCCTTCAAAGCTTTTAAATTCTTCGTAATTTGAAACGCTTTGAATGAAGCATGAACCGCTCCTTGTAACTCGAAACGTTTCTGAATGGAGTTTTGAAACGGTCGAGGCTGACTTTATGGAGGATTTATTGGGGATCGGTGCTCTCTCTCGCCTATAAAAAAGGCTGAGGAGTTCTCCTGTTCTTTCCACACTTCCTTCATCATACAGAGATGATGGCCGGAGTTCGTCGGGTCGACTTGAGAAAGAAGGAAATCATCCTCTTCCAGCATGTAAGGAGCCAAAAAAGACGGTGTCTTCAAGCAAATGTCCTCTGCAACGATGGATCATGGAAGGATATCATAGCCTCCTTTGCTCGGGATAATCAGCATCTTTGCATGGTGGTTCTTCAGGAGAGAAGAAGGGTCGCATTTCGCCATGCCGCTTGCAAGCGGTGTCTTCTCCCGTTACCTTCGTGGCGCGGGATATATAGGCAAGCAGATTTACTCTGCTTTCCTTATGTTGGAGGATGGGTCTATGCCCAGTTTTGTATCCTTCTGCCACTGATCATCTTCTTGTTCATCGACTGTGGATGTCGACGAACCGTCGTGGAAGAAGAGGAAGACCTTCACCAATGTGAGAACCTGGCAGAACAGCTTCTCGGTGCGATCTTCAGACGATGATGAGGAAGCCCTTTGTAGACGGGATTTCCCTCATATGTAGTCATAAAAAATGAAGAAAAACCCTTGTAGACTGGATTTCCCTCATGTAATCATGCTTTTAATTTTAATAAAATCGTCTTTCTTCTTCATATGATCATGTTGCCATACTTTGCTGTGAAGTCTGAATATGTGTAGCTTTGACACGTCTGATTCTTTACGCCGACTCTGTTTAGAAAGAGTGCTAGGTCCTGTCCTGTCTTTTACGCATAACTAGGGATGCGTAGAAAGCCGCTTTAGCATTTGAGTGTTCGAACTGTCTTGCTGTTTAGGAGTGAGGAACCGCGTAGAATTCTGAACAGAATTTCTTTGTTCAGACATCATCTTCAAGAATGATTTCTCAAAAATCCCTTTGGGGCAGGGCAAGAAATGGCTGTCAAACTGATTTGCCATCTTGGTAGATGAAATATTCAGACTGGAGTCTGGATGAACTTCGAATTGACCCATGAAGAAGAGTAATTTCTCAATGTTGAACTCTGTATGCTTCGGGTACTTGGGATATCTTGAGGTCAAGAAGGAGTATCTTTTGTGTGAACTCCTGTAATTGACCGCCTTGAGGATCGTTCAGATGTACGCGTATTCTGGCCTGCATATCTTTTAGATGTGCGGGAAGTCATGGAGCACGAAATCATGAGTTGGTAGCCTCTGAGCATAAACTAAACACCATCGAGCGTGAAATCATAGACTTATAGTTCCTGAGCGTGAAGTCGTAGGTTTGTAGCCTCTCGAGCATAAAAGCTACCGAGCACAAAGGCATTCGGGCGTAAAACCCGACTTGTAGCTGTCGAACGTAAAGCCGTAGATTCGTAGTTGTCGAGCGTAGAAAGCTCCTTAGCGTAGAACTGTAGATTTGTTGCTTTTGAAAAGAAAATTTTCCGAGCGTGAAGTCATGGATCCGTCGCCTCTGAGCGTAAACTATGCGCCACCGAGCGTGAGATCATCGATTTGGTATCTGCTGAGCGTGAAGTCGTAGGTTTGTAGCCTCTCGAGCATAAAAGCTACCGAGCACAAAGGCATCCGGGCATAAAACCATAGACTTATAGCTTGCGAGCGTAAAATCGTAGATCTGTAGCTGTCGAGCGTAGAAAGCTCCTTTGCGTAGAAACCACGAACCTGCTTTGCGCGAAAAACTTTTTGAATTCGCTGACTGTCCGTCTCCTCTGAATAAATAGGCTGACGTAGGACCCAATCATAACCGAATATTAATTAGGGGATTTGGTCCGGGGTCCGAGGAGTCCATCCGAACTCTATATATATCCCAAGTTTCTGAGAGAAAAACTTTCCATCCGTCTTCTGCGAGAGAAAGATTTCGACTGTTCGAGTTCTTCTCTGTTTCTTCTTCGAGTCTTCAAAGTTTCCAGTAATGGCTTCGAAATAATCCTCCTCCACTAAGGGAAAGAAGGTTGATTCTTCTTCTCGTTCCTCCGCTCAAGCGAGAGCGTCTCTGGTTGGATAAGGCGAACTTTATTCTGAGCGGAGCATCCCGCCGACGAGTAGTGCACCCGGCCTGGAAGGTAGAGCTTTTGGGATGAATAAGAACGACTGAAAATCCTTCGCACACGTTGAACGTGACCGCGTTAAGTCATCTTCTGTGCTGATAGCCTCTTTGAGGAAGATGATGCACGGAGACGTTTCATTTTTTACGCCTACATTTCTAATGTGTCAGCGTAAAAATTCTATTTTTCCGCAGTCGAGCGTAAAAGCTTTGACCGCCGAAAACTTGGTGTATACTATTTAAAATTTGAGTTTTATGCTTGTGGATGAGAGTTCTGGCATAACAACTTAATTTAATCAGTTTGGCGTAAAGCACAGACCGTATACTGCCAATCTTGAATTTTACGTTAAGGAAATGGATTCCAGCGTAAAGGCTCAAGTTTCACAGTCTCGGCGTAAAGCACGGACTGTTGATTTTTTTGCGGATGCTGCAAGTCCTAAAATGTCTAGTTAGGAACTGACGTATTTCTTTTGTACTTTTGCAGTTAACTTGCATGAGTCTCCGCTAGCTGAAGTGATGAGTTCTGCCGCCGGGATGCTGCACTCCAACTATTTGGAGGATCTGTCACACGTGACATTTCCTATCTCCGGGCCTCAGTATCCCGAAGGAAGGGCAATTCTGATATCGGCTCAGGGCGAGCGAATGCTGCTGAGCATGATCAACGGGGAGCCCCTAACGTACGTAGACGGGGAGCAATACCTGAAGCCGGCTTTCCTCTTCGGGGACATGATTGACAAGCAGTCCCAGACAAAGCCCAAAAGAGAACTCTGGGTTTTCCCAGCCGAGGGTTTGGTCTTGTATCTGCCCAATATGCCGAGAGATTACCCCATCTCGGCCTTCTTCCATGCTACGCATCCCAGGAAGATGTTATGGACGCTGACCTCCGATCTTCACGGCAAGCTAGGGAAGATCTTTCATCTGAGAGAAGCTGACCAGGTGTCGTTTGTCAGCCGCCCTTCTGGCTCTGTGACGCTGTTCAGGGGGCTATACCCGGGCAGTGTCCCGAGTGAAGACAGTTTGGTGATCCAGCCGGTCCAGTTGCCGACTTTCTGTAATGATTTTATGGGGCGTGGGAGAGTATACCCTAAGATGAACCCTCGATGTGGCGGGTGGATCACCGCTTCAAACCTTCGGTGGGCTCGCTTAGTTGATTGGGCCTTGAAGCATTTTCAGACCGAGTTAGAGAACATCGGTCTGTTTGCAGCTGTGAGTGCTACCAGTGTTGGGTTACCTCCTAACCCTAACCTGTTTTTGGCACTGATGAAGCGATATATTTTGCTCACCGGGACTTTTGCCACTCCACTGGGGGAGTTGGGATTGGCCCTGCATGAGATGGCAGAGATCTCAAGACTGCCAATGGGGGACACTCCATACGAAGAGTATGTTCCCACGAACCGGGAGCTGGGGGGTTCAGACCCTCGGGTAGTGGAGGTCTATCAGGAGCTGATGTGCCACTACCTTGCTTGCACCGCTTTTTATGATGAGACCTCAGATTTGGCTCACATTAGCAAATGGACGTCCTATCTCTTCTTTCACCGGTCCAGGACTGCTAAGCCGGAGAAGGTATTGGAGGGCAAGGATCTGCCTGTGAATCCCCTGAGTGCGCTTAATGCTCAGGTAGTCGACGATCTCATAGTGGATGCTGGTGCTCCGGACCGGTTCCTCGACGAAGGGACGGGAAAGTATCCTGAAGGCACTAAGGCCTATAGTTATTTGAGGCGCTATCGTAGGCCTCTGTCCAGGGAGGCTCAACTGGCTGGCTTCCTCTCTATATGGCTGCGCCGAGTAGTAGTGCCTGGCGTCGCATCTGCGGACCGTATTCACCGCAACACGCTATGGCCTGCAGTGCGTCTGGTGTTCGGGGCAAGATTGGGCTTGCTCCCTGCCATGGTGTGTCGTATACAAGCTGGCCTGAGGGCCATGACTGACGGGCTGCTCGTCGATGAAATTCAGCGCTAGGCTTCAGTCATAGTTGGAAGCTTTTCTGCACCGTCCTTTCTGTACATCGCAATCAATCAAGGATCAAGCTCGAGGATTCGGTTAGAGAGAAGACCATTCTCTCTCCCGAAGCTTTTAATTGGTTGGTCTGTATCAGACCATCCCATCTGCTGTACAGAAGCGAAGATCATTGTTTCTTGGAGCCCTACTTGCCCAGTCGGTTCGCCCAGCACTTTGGGTATGATCAGTTGCACGTGGACAACACCATCACCAGCTTCAGGTCCAGAGGTGGACTCATTGATGGAGCGAGGGGATGGCAATATTTTATCATGGGCTGTACTGGGGCAATTTTTATTATGCCTGTCATTACACTCTCCACGGAGTTGCGCATCCTGCATTCGTATGCCCAGTTCTATGTGGCAACGAACACCTTCCATCGCGATTTTGATATGCATAGAAGCTTTAGGGTGCCCTCTTCCAAGCCTGGGGGAAGAGTTGAAGTCCCCTCGGTTTCTTTCGACGAGGGTGAGGAGTTCGTTAATCCAGATGAGCCTCTGGTGTCGGTCCCTAGGGGTGAAGTACCTCCGCCTGCAGGGGCTTTGGTAGTTCCTGGGAAGCGAAGGGCTCCTACTCCCAAGGAGACTTTCCCTCGTAAGAGGAAGAAGAAGACGGTAAATTGTTCTCTCCAGATTCCTGGCATTGATGCTCCTGGAGGTGAGCTTGCATCTCCCCGTGTCGGGGACGATTCTTTGATTGGAGGTTCCTCGCCTTTTAGAGAGGGACCTTCTAGAGTCCCGGCTGGTGGTGCCGGAGAATCTCAGGTGGACGCCGGTGCCGCTGCTATTGCTTCAAGTAGTGGAGCGAGGTTGCCTTCGGGGCTGAGTATAATAAAGTTTCGTATACCTCTAGCCGGATTGGCATCGGGAGGGACTTCTGTCGCGCTTGCGAGCGCACCTAGTGCGATTCCAGCCGATGAGCCTCGGTTGGATTTTTAGGAGGACTTGGAAGACTATTGGTCAGCTTCTGTTAGCAGACCCCTTTCCCCGGCTATGACAGCTTGCCTAGCATCATTAAGAAATGATTTAGCTGTACAGGCTGCGGATGCGACATATATGCCGTCGGCCATGGATAAATGTCGTCTTTTATGCCTCTTCTTTAGGGAAATTATAATTATGTTGATATTAACTTCCTTTTGCCTTCATTTCAGGGGAAGATCTCTTCGGGGCGGGTGATGTAGATGTGCCCTTCGACTCTGTGTCAGGTCCTGGCGGTGACACGGAGGTACCCGATTTTGAAGAGGAGACTTCTTCGGGTGCCGGCTCGCCTGTCGACGAGGTTTCGATATCTCAAGAGGAGGACGAGCCTGTCATTGCGACAATCCCTCCTTTGAGCACGCCGGTCACTTCGTCCGGTGTTGGCAATTCTTCTTTCGTCGTACCTCCTGTTGAGGCGACGGCCGTGGCGACATCGTCTGTGGTTATTCCTGGAGGGGAAGTCGCCACGATCGCGGACACTCCCCGCATTCATGCGGACCTAGTTGCGCTGACCGAGCAGTACACCGGTATCTTCTATACCACTTTGAGAACGCTAATGTCAATGGTGTTGGCGAAGAAGCTGGACTTTGCGTCGCTGAAGAGGTCCTCTCGGTTCTCAATAGAGGCGATCAGGGAATTCGGTGATACCGGGGTAGCTGACGCGCTGGAGACGATGGTTAATGGTTTGGAGCAACCCATTAACGAATACCTGTAGCTAGCTCGAGGCAATATTGAAGCTCTGGTCCAGGCCAGATACGACTCCTTGACTGCACATCTTGTTGAAAAGAAGGAAGGTCTGAATAAATTTATCGAGACTAACCAGCAGGAGATGGACAAAGGAAAAGTCATTTTGGAGGAGACTATCGCCCTTCAAACGAAGTGCCAGGCCGAGCATGACGACAATATAGCAATGGTCCACAAACTGGAGACAAAGCTTGCTCAGGCCAAGGAGTGGGCTTCTCAGTCGTCGGAAGGTCTATATGTGGTGAATGACCGACTGGTCGCAGCACAACAGAACTTGGCGAGTGCAGGAGTTGCCCGTGCCGGTTTCCTTCGGGCTAGAGCCGAACTATTTCTCCTGATAGATGACGAGGCACGGTTGGAGCGGGTCCACGCTGATGTCTTGGATTCCAGGGCTGAGAGGATGGCCGTACTGGCCAAGCAGCTTCGCGACCTGACCGCTCCCCTTTCATGATGTACTTTTGCTTTTCAATGTACTCTTGCTCTTTTCTGGGAATAATAAAGAGGCTTTTTATCTGACTTTGTGGACCCATCATTTCGGAATATAAATGACAGGTTTGGGTGAAAGTGATATCAGAGGTAGTATGGACATGATATACTTTCGGTAAGCTTTAGCAGAGCATATCTATTCAGAGGTCATATGGACATGATAGAATATGATCCAACTAGTTTCGTTTTGGAAGTAGTTTTGTCAGAATTAGATCACCTTATTCCACTTGAGCAGAGAAGGTTTAAGCATAGTACCTTTTCAGGAATTTGCCATTGATAGGAGCCTATTAGCAGGTCTCCATTAGGCTGGGCTAACCTGTAAGCATCGTTTGAGAACGTTGTCTCGATCATGTAAGGGCCTTCCCATTTGGGCTAGAATTTGCCTTTACTCCTGTGAGTAAGAATCATCGGCCTTCTTACAGCCAAAACTAGCTCACCGACTTTGAACACTCTTTCCTTTACTTTTTGATTAAAAGTTCTGGAAATGCGTGCTTGGTAGAGCGCGATGCGCTGCTGAGCTTGGAGGCATTTCTCGTCTAATCCTTCTAGCTCTTGAAGCCTTAACAGGTCATTCTTTTCTTGAGTTAACTCGTTAGCCACGACTATCCTGAGTGACGAAATTTGAATTTCGATAGGAAGAACTGTTTCACTCCCGTAGACCAATGAGAATGGCGTACAACCTGTCGGTGTTCGTACCGTGGTGCGGTATGCCCAGAGACATTCTTTCAGCTTCTCATTCGAATCTCTCTTATTCGAAGAGACGAACTTCTTCAAGAGTTTGATAATAGTTTTGTTGAAGGCTTCCGCCAACCCATTAGCAGCTGGATAATATGCCGTGGAGGCCACATTTTGTATCCGATTTTTATCGCAAAATCGGTGGAACGCATGGCTGATAAACTGAGGCCCATTGTCATGGATTATCCTTCGGGGAACCCCAAAGCGGTAAATGACGTGATGCTTGATGAAGCTGGTCACATTAGATGTCTTTACCTCAGCAAGGGGGATCACCTCTGCCCATTTAGAGAAGTAATCCATGATGGCCAGTATGAACCGGTGACCTCTGGAAGAAGACGGGTGAATAGGACCGTTGATATCCATACCCCATGCTTCAAAGGCCAGGATGCAACAGTAAGATGTAGATGTTCGGATGGTTGATGCATGAAGTCTGCTGAACCTGACAGGCTCTGCATCGTCTGGCATACTGGATTGCGTCTGCGATCATAGTGGGCCAGTAATAGCCTATTCTCCTGATACGATCCTGTAGCTTAGGACCGGGTTGATGCGCCCCGCACACGCCGTCGTGAGCTTCACGGATAATCTGCTGTGCTTTATCATCAGAGAAACATCGTAATAATAGCCCGTCATAAGATCGGCGATATAGGTATTGTGATGATGCGTCGAAATAGAAGCGTAATGATCGTCTTTTGACAGATATTGCTTCTTTAGGGTCCTCCGGCAAGATTTCGTATGCTACAAAATCTATAAAGGGACTTTTCTAGTCTCTTCTGGGCGGATCTGCGTCCACCGTGTAGCTATGTTCTATGTGAAAGTTATTTTTTACACAGAATAAATCTCTGTTAAGAAGGATTACCGAATTCTGCCTTCTTATAGGAGTAGCTAAATCTGCAGCTAGACTTGCTAGGGCATCAGCTTCCAGATTCTGAAATCGAGGTACATGCTCTAGGAAGAAACCTTTGAACGTCATGGCTATCTCGACCGTTGCTCGGTGATAGGGGATGAGGTCGAGATTCCGGATTTCATATATTCCTCTGACTTGATTAACGATTAGCAGAGAATCACCGAAGGCTTCCAGAGATTCGACCTCCATCTCTTTAGCGACTTGGTGTCCGATTAGTAGGGCGTTGTACTCCGCCACATTGTTAGAACAGGGCTCGCTAAGAGAATATGCTCGGTAGATAACGAGTTTATCATGAGTGACTAGGATGATCCCTACTACTGAAACCACGTTTCCCCTGGGACCAGTCCTGGAGGCGCCATCGAAGAACAATTGCCATGCATTATCTTCCGTTGCGGAATTATACTCTGCAACTTCGTCAGGAATGTCCTCGTACAGTTTGGAGGCCTCCGGGATCGGATGAGCAGCCAGAAAGTTAGCCAATGCTTGGCCTTTGACGGACTTCTGAGGGACGTATACCATGTCGTATGGCGTTAATAATATCGCCCAAGTCGCGAGTCGGGAATTAAGAACACTTGGCTTGATCATCAGTACCCGAAGAGGATTGATCCTGGAGATGATATGAATGGTTTGGCCCGTGACATAGTATCGCGTTTTCTGAATAGCGAACATCAGAGCCAAGCATTCTTTCTCCACAAGGTTGTACCAGTATTCGGCTCCGACCATCATCCTGCTGAGGTAGTAAATAGCCTGCTCGTGGCCCACATCGTTCTTTTGTGCAAGAAGAGCTCCCAGAGAATGATCCATTGCTCGAACATATAGCACGAATGGTCTTCCTATTACGGGAGGTACCAGAATTGGTGGGCTAGTGAGGTAGCGCTTGATATCTCCGAACGCTTGCTAACAGGCTTCGTCCCACACGAAGGATACACCTTCCTTCATGAGGCACGAAAAGGGTTGGCATCTCCCGAAGAGGTTGGATATGAATCTCCGGATATAAGCCAGACGGCCTTGAAATCCCCTGAGTTCCCTCAGATTATGGGGTGGTCGCATTTCTAAGATGGCCTTGACTTTATCAGGGTCCACTTGAATGCCTTTGGCGGTATTGACAAATCCCAGAAATTTGCCGCTAGATACCCCCAGAAAGGACTTTGTAGGGTTTATTTTGAGTTGATGTTGGCGCATCAATTCAAATACTGTCTTCAAGTCTTGGATGTGATTATCCCTGAGGCGGCTTTTGACAGCTACATCGTCCACGTAACACTCCACTATCTTGCGTAAATGCTTATGGAATTCTTTAATCCGAAGGGCATGACCGTATAGCAATATACCCCCAGTGGTGTCCGAAAGGCAATATGCTTCTCGTCTTCAGGATGCATCTTGATCTGATTGTATCCTGAGAATCCGTCCATGAAAGACATACGTTCAAAACCGCATGTATTGTCGATCATGACGTCTGTGATGGGAAGACGGAACTCATCCTTGGGGCAGGCTGCGTTCAGATCTCGGTAATCGATGCAGATACGTACTTTCCCATTCTTCTTCATGACTGGGACAATATTGGCGACCCAGTCGGGATATTGTTCCTCACGGATGAAGCCGCAGGTTATCAACTTCTTGACTTCAGCTTCAATGGCGTCCATCATGTCCGGGCGGAACCCGGTCGTTTTGCTTTAGAACAGCAACAATTAATTACAATCATGTGACTATTACAATAGTGCTCGCTAGGAGGCATAATAGCCACGCTGGAAGATCCCCTCTCCTTGTATTTCTGGATCAGATACTTGCGTAGGTCAGGAGGAGTCGTAGAAGAAGAAGGTGATATCTTGTTCCTTCTGCTCCCATTGGTGGGCATGCGGATGATGGGAACCATAGTCTTCCCTGTGCCACCCGTATACAACAGGTTGGCCATCTGGGTGGCGGATAATCCCCGAGGAGGGTGTCTTTCCGCAACTGGAGCCTTCTTTATGCTTAGGGACTTCGCCTGGCATAATTTGGAGCTTCGCTCTAGTTGGCGTAAAGATGAGGATGTCCTCAGGCGGCCATCAGCGTCTCGCGTAATTCGGAGGGCGTGCAGATTGTTCCCTCGCTGGCGTAAAGGCCGAGAAGTTGAGTAGTCTGCCGCTTGCATTCCCTTGCGGAGATCACAGGGATCATCTGGTTCTCCGTAGAGGTCAGATGTTGTTTTACGCGCGGAGCGTGTCTTGTACTTCTGATTTGGTGCTGAGGCTTTATCAGAAGTTTTGTCTATTCCGCCAGGGACGGGAGACTGAATTTCACGCGCGGAGCGCGGAGTATACTTCTGGGTTAGCGCTGAGGCATTGCCAGAAGTTTTGTCTGTTCCGCCAGGGACGGGAGACTGAACTTCACGCGCAGAGCGCGGAGTATACTTCTGGGTTAGCGCTGAGGCATTGCCAGAAGTTTTGTCGGTCCTGTCAGAGACAGACGACTGAATTTTAAGCGCAGGGCGCAGAGGGAGCAGTGCTACAACCTCATTGGTCGGAGAGATCGGAGAGTCCACAAGAATGGTAGAGGATGTCTTGGGCATCCAGACCTTACGCAGCTTCCTGTTGTTTTCGACAGAGAGAGAGTGAGAGCTGCTCCTTGTTCGGAGCATATCTTCGTAGGCAGACTGGTTGAACTGGACGACCAGTGTCTTCTTCACGGATCTCGCAGATACCGTATCGTGTTGAGCAATAGCTTCCTCATCAGAAGAGAAAGATGTCCCCAGCAGAGTCGCCATCTTGTTTAGGATAATAAACGAGAAAAGATTTGATGAATGCGGAAAACGAGGTCTTGTACGAAGACCCGCCCTTCTTTTATGTTTACAAACAAGATTGTACAAATTTGATCCTACACGAGGATATCTAAGTATAATTTATTTAATCTGGTGAATATTACTATAGGTGTCTGATCTGCAGTCGATCACTTTAGCCCTTGGACCACACGATGTTGAAGAAGTGCCGTGGAAGACAGGTAGCAGCTTCGAAGGTTGCTAAAGAGGGTGGATGCCCGATGCCAAAGTCGTCGATCCCTTCTCTTTGCCTGAGCTCTAGATTCTCCTCTCTCTCTCTCTCTCTCTCTCTCTCTCCTCTTTTTCTCCAATTTGTCGACCTATATCTGATCGTTCGACCAATTTTTGACCTTTTTTTCCTCGTTGATAGAGGTCTCTATTTATAGAGTTTTAGTGACAGTGACCACTCAGTCGGTGTAAAAATCGAGTAGTGGAAAGTACAGCACCCTTTTACACAATGGTTAAAATAACCTAATGCCTGCGTATAGATAATCCTTTGAATGAGCGTGTGACGCGGGTCCAACTAAGGGACAAAACGCGTATAACCGCTACGAAGATCACGGCGTAGAAGCCACGTAGGTAGGTATCCCTCGTGTAGAAGAGGTTGGCATAGAAGCTAATGTCTGTCACCATGGCATAGAAGCCAAATAGTTATCAAATCGGCATAGAAGCCGAATAGGCGTAGAAGCTGTAACCTCCGATTTCCAAATTTCCGAAATAATTAGATTTTTAATTTATTTTAAATATCAAGTTTATAAAATATATTTCTCCTTGAAATTTTATTAGATTTTGAACAATGTTTGATTTTAGAAGGTGATTTAAAATCTTTTATAAAAATCATTCTTCCTAAATGTCATTTTATTATAAAATAAATAAATAATGATATATATATAATACTCTAGCTTCGAATGTTTATTGACTTGAAATCATAAAATTATTTGTTTAATAAAATTATTGAAGGACTAGTTGTTTTCATAATAAATTTTCATATCCATTTTGGATTAGTAAATAAATAAATTACATATTTTCTAGGGTTTGAAATATGGGTTTAATTAGTAGCTAATTTGGAAGCAGTTAGCCTTGGAAGCCTCTTAAAACATTTTTCTTAAATTATATTTTTCTATTAATTTACCAGTTACCGTCTCCCATTCACACCCTCATTTTTCCCACATGAAAACTCATTCATATCTTATCTGGGCCACTCATTATTTGGGCCAATCCTCACCCTTTATCCCACACCCTCTCTCCCTATTTAAAGTCTCTCATCACCATTCCCAAGAAACCCTAGCTAGCCCTCACAAATTTCCACAAGCCAACAAGCCACCACCATTCTCTGTACTCGTGTCCGTGTGTCCAGCATTACCGTGTCAGCTGTGTTGGCCTCGGGTCCGACCCCGGGTGTCCTACCATATCCATTCATTTCCTGTGTCCAGATTTACAACATTACAACCAGATTTTCGTGTCCGACACCGCCTGGACACAACCCCCACACCACAGTACATTCAAACCCCTGTGTCCAACACCCGGACACGTCCACAGTACTTTAAATCCATCGTGTCCAGCCTCGGACACGATCCACCCCGACACAGCAAACCCAAAACCTAACCTAAATCCCGCTGTCACCGGCGACTGGGACTTCCTCCTCGAGCCGAGCACCCGCCGTCTCAGATCCGGAGCCGACGCCGCCGCTCTCGAGTTCCACCGCCGCCACCTCGGATCCGTCGACCACCGCCGAGTTTGACAGCCGCCGCCTCGAGCCAAGCTTCGTCGATCCATCGTCGAGCTCCGCTGCCGCCGTCGAGTTCGACCGCCCTGCCCGGCGAGACTCCTCCGCCGACGCCGGAAAACCCCGACGTGAGCTCCCTCTCCGACTTCCTTCTTCCCTCTTTTCCTCTTTCCCTTTCTTCGATTCAGAGAGGATTTAATCATTAGTTAATTTATAATTAGATTAGTTAATTATATTCTTAATCAGTTAATTAAGTTATTAATCATTTAATTATTATTAATCAGTTAATTATTCTTAATCAGTAGTTAATTAATCAATTAGTTTATATGTAATTAGTTTAGTAATTTCCTGTAATTAGTTTAGTAATTAAATATAATTAGTTTAGTAATTTTATGTAATTAGTTTATTTTTATGTAATAAATATAAGGGTTTTGACTATGTAAAATAATAATTTCTGGTTTATATTATTAATTAAGGAATAGTTTCAATAATCTAAATTAGTTCGAAATTGGTTATTTGGACTGGTAACTAAAATTACTAGAGATATATAAATATATTGGCTTTTACGTAAATTCTAAATTTGTATAAATAAACTTTTAAATTGGAGTTATATTCGAAAGAAAGTTGTAACAATTATTGCTCAAAAAATTCAAATGATTTTCATTAATTAAGGTGTTACTTTAATTACAAACAAATGACCCTTTCCCCTATTAGCCTAGTATCCTTATCTCGATTTTCGTGCAACTCCGATCTTGGACTTCTTTATATAGTTTCTAGCTATTTGGACTGCTCCAGATTCATTGGAACTAACTGCTATTTCATTTAGGATCACCTTGAGGAGGGTGGCATTATATACATTCTTTGATTGTTAATATACATATATAAAAATATTTGATTAATATATATATATATATAAATATGTATTTTGGTATAAAAATACATATTTATATACATCTATTAGTGTATATACACATATACGTATTTTGTACAATTACTAATAGACACTTATATATATTATATACATTTTTATTGGTATAGAATCTGAGTGTAAATGTGTATTATATACGTATCCCTACTAAATGACCCTAGTTGACTAGAGCCATGCCTGGCATAGCCCTGAGGCCAGTGTATTTCTATTGTGTGTTAGTGTAGCATCTGATACAAGTGATATTATTATATGTTTATAGGACTGTCAGATTCTTCAGACGATACTCTGGGACAGGACATTGGTATTGACAGCTAAGGACCCAAGGCGAGTACATTCTCTGATTAGTTTCTAATTTATGATATCTCCTATGTTCACTGTATCTAGTGTAAATATCCATGTTCTTGACACGTTGGTTATACGGATTGGTATACACGGATCTCGTCATGAGATATTATTCCTTATTCATGGTGTAGCTTGTACAAGACTTGTTTCCTTGTTATCTTGTACATGTACAGACACTGATTTTCGGGGAGATTTGCTACCTTCCTAGGGAATCCCGTGCCATAGCATACCATGATTGGATCTACTATACCGGTCGGGGGTGGGGAGTATTTTAGTGTAGATATGTGATCATACCCAACTTTTCATGCATCATAGCTCATCCCACATCTCACGTCGGGTGCGGCCTGACCATCTCCATGCTTCATAGCTGTTACGTGTGATTAGCCTGACCTCTACATGCATCATAGCTAACCAACGGTTAGCCTGACCTTACATGAATCATAGCTAATCATATGTAACCAGCCTGATCAAGTTCCCAAGCCGATCACATGTTAAAGCTAGTACTCACACACTTAGTCATAGGATTCTTGCTCATTGACATATTGTTTCTTTTCCTGTATTTACTTACAGTATTTTCAGTATTTCTTTTATTGTACATTTTTCGTACCTATACATGCATCTCGTATATTTCCATCTAGAACTGCTACATAGTTTATGTCATTAATATAGAACTGCTATTTAGAGATGTACTTGCTCCTTCCTGACTGGAAAATATTTTTCCAGACTGTGACCTTAGTAGACTGGTTTCCTACACACTTGGGGATTGGAAGTTAATGATTGCAGGTATAATTATTTTATCGTTAGACTTGTCTTGTATTTCTTGTTTGCCTTGATATCTCATCGTGCTTTAGTTTATGTGATTGAGTATTTCTAGCATTATTTTATGATATCCACGTCTCCTTATGGAGTAGGGTATTCACGTGAGTTGTTTAGATAGTTACATGACCTAGACAGCGTTCTACCGTCGATGCTGCGGCGTAGGCTGGACGTACCCACGCACTCGTGCCCCTAAACCGGGTGCGGGTCGTGACAGAAGCCGAGTAGGCGTAGAAGCCGAGTGGTCATAAAGGCCGAGTAGGCGTAGAGGCCGAGTGGGCGTAGAAGCCGAGTGGTCATAAAGGCCGAGTAAGCGTAGAAGCCGAGCAGGCACCGAAGCTGAATAGGCGTAGAAGCTGTCACTACCACTTTTCCAGGCAAGGGCAATCGAGTAATTTTACTATTTTGAATAGTTATGTATTTCAATTAATCTGCTGAGTTATATAAACTATTTATATATTGTTAGTGATGTTTGGTTTTAGGTCAACCCTAGAATGCATTAAGACAAACCCTATTGACTAAACCCAAATTTGAAGACCAATCCTAGAGAAACCCTAGAATTCAAACTTTAGGTTGGACCTCAAACCCTGGACTGACCAAACCTTAGTAACTAGGTTCTACATGACTTAACATAAAGGTTTAACCTAAAACTAAGCTTGGAAACCCTAACCTAGTTGTTTATATAAAAGGGAACTCTCTCTTCCTTCATGTAGAAAGGAGAAACCCTAGCCTCCATCAAGAGAAACCATCTCCCCAACCAATTTTCGAGATTTAACCCTAGGGCTTCCATCTTCCTCCTCCAAAGCAAGGAAAGCAAGGAACGTGGGTCAGGAAGCCTTGGAGAAGAAGAACCTCCATTGAAGAAGCCATCTCCCTAGGTAAAACTCTATTTTTATTCATTTTAATCCTGTTTTCAGATGTTAATGGCCATTAGGAAACCACCCTTCTGAGTAGAGTTTGATTTTAAGGTTTTGATTAGGTTTTGGTGTTCATACGTGGTTATTCCCCAATTATCAGGAACCCTAACCCTAGGTATTTGTATGTAGACTGATTTCATCATATATGTGTAGGTTGAACTCGATTCTTAGGGTTTTGATCGAGAACTTAGGGGTTTGTATGTGAATTCATTTCTGCACTGCATACGTTTGATAAAATGTTATTAGGAACTTACCTATCTAACTTATTTAAATTTTGCATAGTTGATATATGAATCTATATGTATATATATATATCTATTGTGTTGTAAATAGGTTGTGTACAGTCGGGTATATGTATTAGGGAATTCTGGGCAGTGTGTTCGGGTTGTGTGCTGTGTGCATCGATGGGGAAGGTTCTGTGTTCAGTCGGGTATGTACAACTATGTGTTTTGGGTTTCCATTGTGCATCCAGAATTCTGTGGTTGGGTGTAATTAGTTTAAATCAGTGTTGTGTGTAATCCCTGTAAGTGAGCTAGAGGTGAGTCCCAGATTTCAGTTTGTGTAGCATGTGAGTGAGTGCAGGCATGTTACACAGCAACATTGCTGAGCACTGCCAGTTACCTTGTGTTGATAGTATTCAGCAGTGCAAATTGGTAGACAGGGGAGCACAGCAAGTTGGTTGGTCACTGCTGTGCACTTGTCCACAAGTGCATCTGTTGCACATAAAGGATGGGGGAAACACTGGTGTCAGAGATGGGTGTGCAGCAGACAGATGTGGTGTGCAGCAAGAGTGATTATGTATCAGTATGAACCAATGTGCAGATGGGTAGCTGTGCAGTTATGGCCTGGGTGAGCAGTCAATTGCTGTGCATGAGCCTAGCTATATGTACCTGTGTGTGTGTGTGTGCCCTTGTTCAGATGATATATCTGTGTGTTAACTGTGTCTGTATGTATAGCAGTGTATCAGGGAATTGTGTGTGTGGGTGTATGTAGTGTATCAGTTCCAGTGTATATGTGTAGTTGTGTATTAGCTAGGTGGAGCACTGTGTTGTATTTAGTTGAGTATCAGTTATAATTTGTTTGATGGTTGCCTATTGATCCTGCCAGTAGCCATATTGCTTGTCTCAAAGTTTAAGCCATGTATGTGCAAGTCTGAACAATTCCAGACTGTAAAACTGTGAATGGCTCATTAAATCAATATCTTGGACCAATGCATTTGTTAGCTTTTGGTGTACTCTCTTTGAACTATGCCTCAGTGAGGGAGAGGTGTAGTGAGTGTTAGCTTTAGACTAGAGTTTGTATTTGATATCAGTATACAGTGCTAGGCAGTGCACCATTTAAGGAAATATGTAAGGATTTTAGTGTATCAGTGTCAACATTGGGTGAAGCAGTGTAGGTACAATAGCAGTGAATACCTATGGGTGTGTCCCAGTCTAGAGTATCAGTGAGTAGAATTATGTGTGTACTGTGGGTATCAGTTAGAACATTTTATGAATGCTGTGTGGGTGAGTGAGCAGTTGTACTGAGACTGTGTGTCCCTGTTATTGGTTATGTTACAGTGTTCAGTACCAGTTGAAGTGCTCAGGTTTTGAAGTATTGACTTCTCCTTAAGTATAATTTCCATCTTCACTGTGAAGTGGCATCCCTTACTAAGCAGGTGTAATGTTCCAGATAGAAGGAAATTAGGTAGTATTAGTGAGTATGGTGTATCAGCACAGCTAGGGGAAGAGGGGAAATTTGAGTATCTTGCTGTGTGTAGTCCAGTAGTGTGTAGGTAATGTACCAGTATTCAGTGGCTGTGTCTATGTATTTAGTTCTAGAGTGCTAGTGTTAGATAACTGTGTGTGCAACTTATGTATCTTTAAGTGAGTACCTATGTGTATGAAATCAATTGTATTTAGCATTGGTTAAATTGGTATCATGTATAATAGGTAAGGTTAGATACCAAATAGGTATTAGGTATTAAGTTACTAGTTAAGTTATTAACTAGTATAAGTTAGGTATCCTTAGTATGATATAAAATTGGACTAGTGGACCTAGTATTGACCAGTAAACCTCAAAAATGACCTAGAAACCTTGTATTTAAATTGTTAAACATGTTATTCTTTGATTTAAATATCTGACATTAATATTCCATAAATAGGTCATTGTGATTCCACTTTGGACATTGATCCTCACACCTTGCTCAGGACCACAGGCGAGTACATTCTCTGACAGTTTTCATTGTTGATTACTTCTATAAATTGTAGTGTATTATATACTTGATTCCGACACTATGGATACACGGGTTAGCACCCTAGATCCCCATCATGAGGAGTCGTGATTGGAATCCATCGTGCTAGCTGGGGGATGGGGAACTATTAGTAGATTATGTGATCATATCCAAATCCTTTACATGCATCATAACTCACCCTACTTCTCACGTCGGGTGCGGCCTGACCATCTTACATGCATCATAGCTGTTATATATGATTAACCTGACCACTACATGCATCATAGCTAACCATATGGTTAGCCTGACCTACAAGAATCATAGTTAATCATATATAACCAGCCTGATCAAGTCCCAAGCCGATCACATAATAAACTAATAATTCAAACACTTAGCTAGATGTCTATTTTATTCAGATTTACCTGTTCTAGCATTCACTACTTATTGTCTAGCATTCACTATTTATTGTTCATTGCTAGATGCTCTATTGCCTATTTCTATTTTCTCCAGTACTTTACATTTCCAGCAATTACTTCCATCTTGTATTTCTTACACTGTTTATAGTCTTTGTCAATTTAATGAAACTGCTGTTAGTGCTTGTGCTTCGCTCCAATCCTGACTGGATAACATTTTTCAGAGGACCTGGAGAGCTTGTGCCCCACTCATTATGGCCCAGGATTAGAGGGAGATTTTACCCCGGAAATCCCAGAGGAGTTGCCTAGCCTAGAGGAGAACGTACCTGGCTGCTCTTAGACTACTTTTTCTGCATTATTGTTTTAGACTGAGACTGAGTTGTATTTATTATTTGTGATTTTTGTGAGGTCATTTAGACCCAGGATTTGAGTTGGATTATTGTGGTTGTTTTTATTAGAACTCTTTTCTATTCCCATCGTGCCATTATTTCTTATAGCTTGTGATTGAGTATATCATAGAACTGTGGATTATTTATCATTGTCCTCCGTACGGAGTTGAGACTATTGACAGGATATTATATGTTGAGACCTAGACAGCGTTCTACCGCCGATGCTGCGGCGTAGGCTGGACGTACCCACGACTCATGCCCAAATTCCGGGTGCGGGTCGTGACACGTTTTTAGTGGTGGCCCATGCAGGTCAGTAGTCGAGTCCTAGAACAGCATTAGAGCGATATCGTAGTGGTGCTCGCTTAGAGTATTACTACGAGCCTGTGTTAGGAAATAGGAATTAGGCCGAGGATATGCTCAATCACAATTAGGGAATTCTGATTCTTATGACATTACTCTTAATAATATTTCCATTAGAATTTTTCTGTCCTACCTTGATGATATCGTATCTATTGCCTTAATTAAATCTTTCGATCTGTCTTCAGGATGCCGCCAAGAAGGTCCCAGAGACTCGGAGCAGCAGATTCGGAGAGGTCTGCCACCTCTCGCCCTGCCGGACAGACATTCGCAGCACCTCCTACATCTCCAGTACATGTGGGAGTGTCTGCAGCATTCGGGGGTCCTCCACCACCAGTTCAGAGGGTCCCCATAGCTACGACGCCTCCACCACCACCAGTTCAGCATCCAGGAGGTGTGCCCGTCGATGGAGCACAGATGTTCGCTTTGATTCAGGGCATGGTCGATGCCCAGAGGACGTCGGCAGAGGCCCAGAGAGTGCAGGCTGAGGCACATCAGGCCCAGACAGAGATGATGAGGGTGAACATGGAGAATGCTCACCAAATGGCTCTCCAGGCTGTGGAGAGAGTCACTCAGCAGCAGCAGCGTTCTGATCAGCACCACCAGAGGCCGGGCACCATTGTGGATTTCAAGAGGATGATGCCTCGGGAGTTCAAGGGGACAGAAGGGATACTCTACGCCGATGATTGGCTAGAGGACATCGAGAGGAACTTGCGCTTGGCGCAGCTTCCGGAGGCCCTCCAGATCGAGGCTGCTGGCAGCCAGATGTTCGATATTGCCTTGACGTGGTTTCGTACGGAGCCGAGACTCTTGCGCAGGGGACTCACTTGGGAGGATTTCAAGGAACTCTTCAAAGAAAAGTTCTTTCCTGATGTTGCCCTGGGAGCTTTGGAGAGTCAGTTCCATGACTTAGCCCAGGGGAGCTCGTCCGTCGATGAGTATGCCGCGGAGTTTTCCCGTCTGAGCCGCTTTGCGCCATCGATGATTAGAGATCCGGGGGACAGGGCCCGAAAATTCAGAAAGGGGCTGACAAGGGAGATCAAGTCTCGCACGTCGGGACGTCGCACAGCTACCTACGAGGGCATATTGATGGATGCCCAAGTAGCCGAGGACGACTTGGGCCTCAGGCCCAAGAGGGGACGCGATGGTTCCGGAGGAGCAAACAGTAGTACGGGACCGGGCAAGCGTCCACACTTTCAGCAGCAATAGCAGAGACCCTTTCAGCAGCAGCATCAGGCACCAGCCCGAGGACAGGTCCAGCAGCAGCAACAGAGACAGACTCAGCCCGCCATCCAGTGTGCATACTGCGGGAAGATGGGACATACTAGAGATATCTGCAGGAAAAGATTGGGCTCATGTCTGTCCTGCGGATCGACGACACACCAGCTGAAGGATTGCCCTACGATTCGTTCAGGTCAGGATGGAGCAGCCGCCCAGAGGGGACCAGACAGGGTACCTACCATACCAGGAGGCCAACAACAGAGGGGACCACCTCCACCACAACATCAGAAGTTTGCCCAGCACCAGCAGCAGAGAGGTGTACCCCAGGGGCGAGCATACGCCATGACAGTCGAGGAGATCGAGCCAGCAGGAGACTTGATCACAGGTTCGGTTCTTCTCGATTGTATTCCCGTATTTACCTTATTCGACTCTGGTGCTTCCCATAGTTTTGTGTCTGTATCTTATGCACTTCGACATCATTTAGACACAGAACCATTAGCTAGGACTTGCAAGATCACGACTAGTGGAGGTATTATCCTAGTCCGTGATCACTGCAAGGACCGGAGAGTGTCAGTAGGAGGCCGAGAGTTGAGCGTGAGCTTACTCGTCATGCCACTTCCGGGGTACGATATTGTACTCGGAATGGACTGGTTGAGTAGGCATCATGCTACTATAGATTGTCATAGAGGCAGAGTATTATTTAGACCACCAGGAGATCAGGAGTTTTCTTGGGCTAGCAGGATACTACAGGAGGTTTGTACAAGACTTCTCCAAGATTGCAGCGCCAATGACCAGACTGACTAGGAAGGATATGGATTTTGTCTGGACGGAGGAGTGCCAGGCTGCATTTGATGAGCTGAAGAAGAGGTTGACAACAGCTCCAATTTTGACGTTGCCAGCAGGGACAGGTGGTTTCACCATATACAGTGATGCTTCAGGGAAGGGTCTGGGATGCGTTCTTCAGCAGCACGGGAAGGTAATTGCCTATGCTTCCAGGCAGTTACGCCCTCATGAAAAGAACTATCCCACCCACGATTTGGAATTGGCAGCAGTTATCTTCGCTCTAAAGCTGTGGAAATATTACCTGTACGGAGAGCGTGTGGAGATCTTCACAGACCACAAGAGCTTGAAGTACGTATTCACACAGAAGGAGCTGAACATGAGGCAGAGGAGGTGGTTGGAGTTGATGAAAGACTTTGACATCTCATTGTAGTACCACCTAGGGAAGGCCAACGTAGTCGCCGATACCTTGAGCAGGTATCCGATGGCTATGTACTTGACGACAGATAGACATTTGTTGGCCGATTTGGAAAGCTTGGAGATTGAGGTGTTAGTTCCCGGTACTGAGATTCAAATGTGGGGATTGCAGATACAGTCCGAACTAATGGACAGGATCAGAGCTGCGCAGTACGAGGATGAGGCTCTGAGGAGTATCAGAGCACAAGTTCAGATAGGATTGTCGGACGACTTTACTATCGCAGATGATGGTTCTTTACGGTACGGCACGAGGATGTGTGTGCCGAACGGGGAGCTGCGCGAGGAGGTTTTGCAAGAGGCACACCGCTCTCAGTACTCGATGCATCCCGGTGCCAACAAGATGTACCGAGACTTGAGGGAGCACGTATGGTGGTATGGAATGAAGAGCGAGGTAGCACGCTTCGTATCTCGGTGTCTAGTGTGCCAGCAGGTAAAGGCAGACCGGCAGAGGCCAGAAGGTTTGCTTCAACCTTTACCGATTCCAGAATAGAAATGGAAGCACGTGACCATGGATTTCGTTTCAGGGCTTCCACGTTCTCCAGGAGGGAAGGACGCGATTTGGGTCATCGTGGACAGGTTGACCAAATCAGCCCATTTCTTACCTTTCAAGGTGGGCACGTCGACAGAGAGGCTAGCAGAGATGTACGTGCGACAGATTGTTAGGCTTCATGGAGTTCCTGTGAGCATCGTCTCGAATCGGAATAGTCGTTTCACTTCCCACTTCTGGAGGAGTCTGCAGGCTAGCTTGGGCACTCAGCTCAAGTTCAGTTCCGCATATCACCCCCAGACAGACGGGCAGTCTGAACGGACTAATCAGACTCTCGAGGATATGCTACGCACTTGCGTTCTAGATCTCGGAGGTTCTTGGGAGGATCATCTGCACCTGGTAGAGTTCGCTTACAACAACAGCTATCAGGCCAGCATCGAGATGTCACCATTTGAGGCTCTTTATGGACGAAGGTGTCGTACACCGTTATCTTGGGACGACGTTGGAGAGAGGGCCTTGTTAGGACCAGAAATGGTCGTGGATGCAGCAGAAAAGGTAAAACTCATCAGAGACAGACTGCGAGTGGCGCAGGACAGACAGCGGCATTGGGCCGATAGCCACCGTAGACCCCTTGAGTTTCAGGTATAGATTGTTACTTTCTGGTTTGTGTTGTTGTTTAGACTGCGTGTTGAGACTGTTTTGTTTTAGGTTGGCGATCTAGTATTCCTACGGATTTCTCCGACGCGTGGCACGATTCATTTTGGTAGAAGCGGGAAGCTTAGCCCACGCTATATCGGACCCTTTGGCATTCTTGCGAGGGTAGGTGCAGTGGCGTATAGACTGGACTTGCCGCCTGCATTGGAGGGAGTGCATGATGTGTTCCACGTGTCGCAGCTGAGACGGTACGTGGCAGACCCTAGTCACGTACTTGACCACTCGGAGATTGAGGTTGGTCCGACGCTCAGCTACCCCGAGCAGCCCGTAGAGATCTTGGACCGCAGAGAGAAGGTGTTGCGGAACCAAACCATTCCTTTGGTTCGTGTTGCATGGAGACATCACTCTCCAGGGGAGTCGACCTGGGAGAGAGAGGACGAAATGCGCGAGCAATACCCGTATCTCTTCTAGACTTGAGGTATTTCCTTTTCTGATTTCATTCTTGTACTAGTTAAGTCTAATTTCGAGGACAAAATTTCTTTTAGGAGGGTAGACTTGTCACTACCACTTTTCCAGGCAAGGGCAATTGAGTAATTTCACTATTTTGAATAGTTATGTATTTCAATTAATCTGCTGAGTTATATAAACTATTTATATATTGTTAGTGATGTTTGGTTTTAGGTCAACCCTAGAATGCATTAAGACAAACCCTATTGACTAAACCCAAATTTGAAGACCAATCCTAGAGAAACCCTAGAATTCAAACTTTAGGTTGGACCTCAAACCCTGGACTGACCAAACCTTAGTAACTAGGTTCTACATGACTTAACATAAAGGTTTAACCTAAAACTAAGCTTGGAAACCCTAACCTAGTTGTTTATATAAAAGGGAACCCTCTTTTCCTTCATGTAGAAAGGAGAAACCCTAGCCTCCATCAAGAGAAACCATCTCCCCACCCAATTTTCGAGATTTAACCCTAGGGCTTCCATCTTCCTCCTCCAAAGCAAGGAAAGCAAGGAACGTGGGTCAGGAAGCCTTGGAGAAGAAGAACCTCCATTGAAGAAGCCGTCTCCCTAGGTAAAACTCTATTTTTATTCATTTTAATCCTGTTTTCAGATGTTAATGGCCATTAGGAAACCACCCTTCTGAGTAGAGTTTGATTTTAAGGTTTTGATTAGGTTTTGGTGTTCATACGTGGTTATTCCCCAATTATCAGGAACCCTAACCCTAGGTATTTGTATGTAGACTGATTTCATCACATATGTGTAGGTTGAACTCGATTCTTAGGGTTTTGATCGAGAACTTAGGGGTTTGTATGTGAATTCATTTCTGTACTGCATACGTTTGATGAAATGTTATTAGGAACTTACCTATCTAACTTATTTAAATTCTGCATAGTTGATATATGAATCTATATGTATATATATATATCTATTGTGTTGTAAATAGGTTGTCTACAGTCGGGTATGTGTATTGGGGAATTCTGGGCAGTGTGTTCGGGTTGTGTGCTGTGTGCATCGATGGGGAAGGTTCTGTGTTCAGTCGGGTATGTACAACTATGTGTTTTGGGTTTCCATTGTGCATCCAGAATTCTGTGGTTGGGTGTAATTAGTTTAAATCAGTGTTGTGTGTAATCCCTGTAAGTGAGCTAGAGGTGAGTCCCAGATTTCAGTTTGTGTTGCATGTGAGTGAGTGCAGGCATGTTACACAGCAACATTGCTGAGCACTGCCAGTTACCTTGTGTTGATAGTATTCAGCAGTACAAATTGGTAGACAGGGGAGCACAGCAAGTTGGTTGGTCACTGCTGTGCACTTGTCCACAAGTGCATCTGTTGCACATAAAGGATGGGGGAAACACTGGTGTCAGAGATGGGTGTGCAGCAGACAGATGTGGTATGCAGCAAGAGTAATTATGTATCAGTATGAACCAATGTGCAGATGGGTAGCTGTGCAGTTATGGCCTGGGTGAGCAGTCAATTGCTGTGCATGAGCCTAGCTATATGTACCTGTGTGTGTGTGTGTGTGCCCTTGTTTAGATGATATATCTGTATGTTAACTGTGTCAGTATGTATAGCAGTGTATCAGGGAATTGTATGTGTGGGTGTATGTAGTGTATCAGTTCCACTGTATATGTGTAGTTGTGTATTAGCTAGGTGGAGCACTGTGTTGTATTTAGTTGAGTATCAGTTATAATTTGTTTGATGGTTGCCTATTGATCCTGCCAGTAGCCATATTGCTTGTCTCAAAGTTTAAGCCATGTATGTGCAAGTCTGAACAATTCCAGACTGTGAAACTGTGAATGGCTCATTAAATCAATATCTTGGACCAATGCATTTGTTAGCTTTTGGTGTACTCTCTTTGAACTATGCCTCAGTGAGGGAGAGGTGTAGTGAGTGTTAGCTTTAGACTAGAGTTTGTATTTGATATCAGTAAACAGTGCTAGGCAGTGCACCATTTGAGGAAATGTGTAAGGATTTTAGTGTATCAGTGTCAACATTGGGTGAAGCAGTGTAGGTACAATAGCAGTGAATACCTATGGGTGTGTCCCAGTCTAAAGTATCAGTGAGTAGAATTCTGTGTGTACTGTGGGTATCAGTTAGAACATTTTATGAATGCTGTGTGGGTGAGTGAGCAGTTGTACTGAGACTGTGTGTCCCTGTTATTGGTTATGTTACAGTGTTCAGTACCAGTTGAAGTGCTCAGGTTTTGAAGTATTGACTTCTCCTTAAGTATAATTTCCATCTTCACTGTGAAGTGGCATCCCTTACTAAGCAGGTGTAATATTCCAGATAGAAGGAAATTAGGTAGTATTAGTGAGTATGGTTTATCAGCACAGCTAGGGGAAGAGGGGAAATTTGAGTATCTTGCTGTGTGTAGTCCAGTAGTGTGTAGGTAATGTACCAGTATTCAGTGGCTGTGTCTATGTGTTTAGTTCTAGAGTGCTAGTGTTAGATAACTGTGTGTGCAACTTATGTATCTTTAAGTGAGTACCTATGTGTATGAAATCAATTGTATTTAGCATTGGTTAAATTGGTATCATGTATAATAGGTAAGGTTAGATACCAAATAGGTATTAGGTATTAAGTTACTAGTTAAGTTATTAACTAGTATAAGTTAGGTATCCTTAGTATGATATAAAATTGGACTAGTGGACCTAGTATTGACCAGTAAACCTCAGAAATGACCTAGAAACCTCGTATTTAAATTGTTAAACATGTTATTCTTTGATTTAAATATCTGACATTAATATTCCATAAATAGGTCATTGTGATTCCACTTTGGACATTGATCCTCACACCTTGCTCAGGACCACAGGCGAGTACATTCTCTGACAGTTTTTATTGTTGATTACTTCTATAAATTGTAGTGTATTATATACTTGATTTCGACACTATGGATACACGGGTTAGCACCCTAGATCCCCATCATGAGGAGTCGTGATTGGAATCCTTCGTGCTAGCTGGGGGATGGGGAACTATTAGTAGATTATGTGATCATATCCAAATCCTTTACATGCATCATAGCTCACCCCACTTCTCACGTCGGGTACGGCCTGACCATCTTACATGCATCATAGCTGTTATATATGATTAACCTGACCACTACATGCATCATAGCTAACCATATGGTTAGCCTGACCTACAAGAATCATAGTTAATCATATATAACCAGCCTGATCAAGTCCCAAGCCGATCACATAATAAACTAATAATTCAAACACTTAGCTAGATGTCTATTTTATTCAGATTCACCTGTTCTAGCATTCACTACTTATTGTCTAGCATTCACTATTTATTGTTTATTGCTAGATGCTCTATTGCCTATTTCCATTTTCTCCAGTACTTTACATTTCCAGCAATTACTTCCATCTTGTATTTCTTACACTGTTTATAGTCTTTGTCAATTTAATGAAACTGCTGTTAGTGCTTGTACTTCGCTCCAATTCTGACTGGATAACATTTTTCAGAGGACCTGGAGAGCTTGTGCCCCACTCATTATGGCCCAGGATTAGAGGAAGATTTCACCCCGGAAATCCCAGAGGAGTTGCCTAGCCTAGAGGAGAACGTACCTGGCTGCTCTTAGACTACTTTTTTTGCATTATTGTTTTAGACTGAGACTGAGTTGTATTTATTATTTGTGATTTTTGTGAGGTCATTTAGACCCAGGATTTGAGTTGGATTATTGTGGTTGTTTTTATTAGAACTCTTTTCTATTCCCATCGTGCCATTATTTCTTATAGCTTGTGATTGAGTATATCATAGAACTGTGGATTATTTATCACTGTCCTCCGTGCGGAGTTGAGACTATTAACAGGATATTATATGTTGAGACCTAGACAACGTTCTACCGCCGATGCTGCGGCGTAGGCTGGACGTACCCATGACTCATGCCCAAATTCTGGGTGCGGGTCATGACAGAAGCCGCTGCGTAACGTGCCAGAGTGATGATGTGGACGTCTTAGCCGGAATTACGGCTCTTGGTGATAATCAGATCTCTTGCATTAAATGCAGAGATCTGCCCCCATCTTGTGCATTAAATGCAGATGCTTGTCTTTAAGATTTGCCATCATTCTGCACATTAAATGCAGATACGCACCTTGAATCCTGTGCGAAGAGTAACCGCTATCGTGGCAGTCTATTCGTCTTCTGCGAAGCGTAAGGAGCTCATGTTTGCCTGTGTAAAACTAGGCAGCGTATTCCCTTGTATGCGTAGGAGCAGCTCTCGCAAAGGGGATGTCACTAAACGACGGTTCGGTGACATTTAATCAAATCTCCTGCATTAAATATGGAGATCCACCATCATCCTGTGCATTAAATACAGAGGCGTGTTTTGAAGGTCTGCCACCCTTCTGTGCATCAAATGCAGAGACGTGCCTCAGGCATCTGTCAATATTCGGCACATTAATTGCAGAGACGTGCCTTGAGGGCCTGTCACCACCTTGTGCATTAAATGCAGAGACGCACCTCGAGTCCCGTACGGAGTGCATCTTTTGACGTGGTATGCGGTTTGTCTTCCGTGGAGCGTAAGGAGCTCTTATCTGCCTGTGTAAAACTAGGCAGCGTATCCCTCTGTGTACGTAAAAGTGGTTTACGCAAGGGAAATGGCAGTAAATGACAGCCTGGGTTGCAGTGCCGCGCCATCATTATAGCCGTCGCCTGGGTAGTCGAGCAGTATCCCTTTGTCAGAAGTCGAGACGTCAGGTTCATTGCAGGATCTGACAGGTTCATTGCGGAGAATACAAAGCGTCCCTCGTATACTTTAATGCTGCATTGAAAGAGGATGAGTTTTACGCCAAAAAGGCGATGAAGCACCCTGTTTACGCTGAAGCAGCCTGGACATACTGCCCTACGCGGATGGTCCTTGAGCCTATATTTCACGCTGTGTTTGGCGGAGAAGCTCTGTTTGCACGTTGAGGGCTCTGAAGTCCTCTGTTTACGCTGCTTTGCATCAATATGCTGCGTAGAGCTATCCAGCGTATTTTTTATGCTTCTACACAGACCTCTCGGTGGCAACTACTGGAACGGTATGATGAAATCGGGTCTTCGGAGGCATCCTGAACACAGATCGAAAAGTCAATACGGCACAAGATATAAAATCATCAAAGAAGGACAGTAAAATTTCAAAAGAAGCAATTTCAGAATAATTAGATTGGAATTGTTCATAGTCATGATTGAGTACACTCTTATCCTAGATCCTATATCCTAGAGTAGGCTCACAGCAGTACAACTAAGTCGTTGTACCACCACGATATCGCACTAATTGCGAATCGAGACCTGCATGGGGCAGCCACCAAAAACGTGTCATGACCCGCACCCAGAAAATCGGGCATGAGTCATGGGTACGTCCAGTCTATGCCGTAGCATCGGCGGTAGAGCGTTGTCTAGGTCAACTATCTAGCTAACAATCTCATGCAATCAATATATAAACCTGTCAAGATCTCAACTCCAAACGGAGGAGCAATATCATAATGATAATCACAATGTACTCAATCACGAATCTAAGCACGATAAGATAACAAAGAATACTAACAACTACAAAGTCTAAACAACTGCTACTAAAAACAACCACCATAATAATAGTAATACAACAATATCTAAAATCATATACAATACAAGGTCTCAATCCAAAACCGGAGACAAATCCGGTGCTAAAAGCTAATAAAAATAATAACAAGGTCTTAGTGATCCAGGCTATCAACCCGAAAATCACTCCTAAACTAGGGGGTCCCTGTCTGCACCATCGACAGGCTGAGGTCCATAAAACGTCGGACACCAATCCTCCGGATACTCTAAAAAAAATATGTCCAGTCATGACTGGAGCAAGTACACCTCTAACAGCAGTTCCAGTTAAATGATAAAAACTATAAAAGAGTTATAGCAAGTAGCAAGGTGAAGGAAATGGAGTATAAACAAGGAAATCTACATATCACTGGTGCATAAAGGTAAAGATGCATGAATATCAGAAGCAAGATAGTAATGACTGTAAGATACACGAAATCTAAACTAAGATCAAGTATGTGCACAAGAACGTGTAGTGATTCCAGCATAAAATACATGTAATAAGTCAAGTCCAAAAACTATTAGTGAGACCAGCAAGAAATGCAAGAGAGTCCAGAATATAAAGAATGAACTCGTGTCTTTGAAATACCTATTTTGACATATAAACGGCTAGGGGGTAAGTACGGCTCACCGCGCACTAGGTGCGCGGCTGCTATCATTCCAGATTAGACTAGAGGGGGTGATTCCTGATGATTCCAGATAGGAATGTTTACATGTCTACTCGAGTATTTCCCCATCCCGACTAGTACAAGTGAATCCAAGACCCGACACGTAAATCAAGTATGAGTCCAGCCTGAAACATGAGTGATGCCTGTAGGTGATGCCAGTAGTGATTCCAGAATAGAGGCCAGAAACATGAAATATACGTTTCGCAAGTAAGTGAATCTAGAAATACCAGTCCGTATCGTACCAGAAAAATAAGATGATACTATACTAGAAACTGAATTATAATAATCATCAGATAATAAAAATTATAAGAGAATGTACTCGCCTGACGTCTTGAGCAACTGCGATCCGAACTGGTATCACAATGAACTATTATGAAAAGCAAGGTTAAACAGGTTTCTAATGAGTTAAATAGATATAAAATAACTAAAATAGGCTTCTAGGGTCGTTCTAGGTCAAACGGGTCAAATCGGTGAAATCTGGATCAAAAAGTCAACTCTTGGTCCATAAAGTCAACTTTGGGTCAAATCTAGGTCAAAAGTTGACTTTGGCGGTCAACCGAGTCAACTACGGTCAACTCTAGGTCAAAGTAGGGTGCCCCTGAAGTTCTAGGTCAAAACTAGGTCATTAAGCTAATAAACTCTCAAACTCGCCTCCTTGAGATACCGGGATACCCTCGGTATCCGATACCTCAACCTAGGCTACGCACCCCGCCTAAACCCGCTAAAACCTATGCTAGCACGCGTAAATATATACACATATACATAAAAACCTATCTCTAAACTCAAACCTAGGCAATTGCTCAAAAATCCCGCTCGAAACTCAATACCTTGGATATCTTAAGGTATTGAGATACCTTGATATCTCAAGGTATTGAGATATCCTCCAATACCCCTCTATCTACCCCTCTAGTTAGCTATTTAAGCATATAGATATATATCTAGCTATATGTATAGGCTAATATATATATATACAACACACACATATGCATATATACCTAGATATCTATATATATACATCACACAAACACAATACATATATATATTCCTTACCTTATACATATATATTTACATCTATATCTAGTTATATCTAAACTGTCTATCTAGCTATATGTATATATATCTATACATATAGATAGATATAACTATCTATCTATCTATCTATCTATCTATCTATCTATCTATCTATCTATCTATCTATCTATCTATCTATCTATCTATCTATCTATCTATCTATGTAGTTATCAATCCATCTATCTATCTATCTATTTGTATACCTAGATATCTATCTAGATATCTATCTATCTATATATTTATCTATCTAGATATCTATCTACCTAGATATCTATCTATCTATTCATCTATCAATCTATCTATCAATCCATCTATCTATCCATCTATCTATTTATGAATCTATCTATCTATCTATCTATCTATCTATCTATCTATCTATCAATCTAACATCTATTAATCCATCTATCTATTTATATATCTATAGATCTATCTATCTAACAATCTAATATCTATCTATCTATTTAGATATCTACCTATCTAGATATCTATCTATTTAATATCTATCTATCTATCTATTTATCTAGCAATCTAGATATCTATCTATCTATTTATTTAGCTATCGAAATATCTATCTATCCATCCATCTATCTATCTATTTATATATCTATCAATCTATCTATCTAACTATCTAATATCTATCTATCTATCTATCTATCTATCTATCTATCTATCTAATATCTATTTACCTATGTATCTATCTATAGATATCTAACTATAGATATCTATCTATTTCTAGCTAGATCTCTCTCTAAACTCTCTACCTACTGCTACCCAAGGCTACCTGCGATACTGCTACCCAAGGCTACCTGCGACGCTAGGCTACCCGTACGCTAATGCAAATGCTGCTGCTACTGCTGCTAGAGGCTGCTGCTGCAGCACTGTGCTGCAGCGAGATGCTGCCGCGGCGCCTGCTGCCTCGCTCTGCTGGCTGCTGCAGCGGCTGCTGCGCTGTTGCTGGCACTCCCTCGCTGCCTCGACGCTCCACACACACACACACGAACACGCACACACAATCACACACACACACGACCACACACACACATATATATATATACATACATACACCAACATACATATATATATATATACACACAACTATATATATATACACACACACACACACTAATACATATAGGTACACACACATATATACACACACATATATATAAATACAAACACACACATATATATATATACACACGCACACGTATATATCTACACAAATATATACATATATATATATACACACACTCACACTCATACATATATATATATACACAAACACTCACTCTCACACACCCTCACACACACACTCTCACACACGCTCACAAAAACACATTCACTCTCACACACGCTCACAAACACACACTCACTCTCACACACCCTCACACGCACACACTCACACACGCTCACAAACACACACTCACTCTCACACTCTCACACACGCTCACAAACACACACTCACACGCACACACGCTCACAAACACACACTCACTCTCACACTCTCACACACGCTCACAAACACACACTCACTCTCACACTCTCACACACGCTCACAAACACATACTCACTCTCACACACCCTCATACAGATACTCTCACACATGCTCACAAACACACACTCACACACATAAATATATATATATATATACACAATACAACACAACACAACACAACACAACACAACACACAACACCCCACCAACGCACGGCCAACGACCCCTACACGCACAAACACGCATATATATATATAAAATATAATCCGAGAACTCTAGCACACACCCTCCGAAGCTAACCCAACGCACGCACAAGCCCGAAACTAAGAAACCAAGTCGAAATGGCCGTTCGGTCATTTCGACGAACACGTGGTGTGCGGTTCGCAAAACCTCCTGAAACGCACACCAAACCAAGTCAGAATCGGCCCAAAATTTACCCACTGATTCTAAACGATATCTAGATGCTAGAAAAAAATACTAACTCGTCGATTCTAGGCCCGTGGCAAAAATGCACACGCACATAGAATCGACAACGACGAAAACCCCTAAAATGCCCGAAACGCCCATTTCTCCGCGACACGACTTCACGTGTCCGAACGGAGACACGCACTAACCCTCAAGACACCCGACAAAGTCTACCTAGGTCCATCTAACCTAGGACATTACCTAAAATTGGGCCAATCTTGGATTTCACCCAAAATTGACACAAAACCTAGTGTTAAAGTCTCCAAACACAACCAAACTCGTTCCAACTTCCTCCCACGGGTAGGCTTAGGGTCTAGGAAGGTTCTAAACCACTAATTACACTACATAAGAATAATTAGTAAGGAAAAAGTTAGGGTTTACCTCTTGGGAGTTGGAATCCCAAGGCCAAAGTCTCCAATCCACTTGAAATCACCTCCCTCAAGTTCCAAGCCTCCAAATCTAGCCTTTACACTAAGTCTAGGCTCTAAACACCTAGGTTGGGAAAAAATGTAGGGTTAGGGTTCACACAAAAGTAAGAAATGGAAGAAGGAAGAGAAGAAAATGGGAATAATTACTTGAAGTGGGAAAATTGGAAGAAGAAAGGAAGAAGAAGGAGTGGAGAAGAAGAATTGATGAAGAAGAGGGGGGGGACTGTGGTTTGATCGGGTCTGGGAAGGGGGGACGGCCACAAGCAAGTAATAAGGGTTAACAATAATACAAAAGTCCAAAATGCCCAAAATGCCCTTTCCTAACTTGGATTTTGGGTTTGGGGTTCCAAAAGCACTCAAACTAACTTCCAATCTCTCCAACTAGCCTATTAAAAATATAATAAATATTCTAAACCCAAAAATAAATCTCCCAAGGGTGTGGGTTGGATCGGCATAGGTCCACTAGGGTCTGACATGGGTCCAGGCTAGCCAAAACCCTAAAACAATCAATAAAAAATAATACAACCATCAATTAAATATAAATACAATTATTTATAAATAATACACAATTAACTAAATTAAAATTAAAAAAAATACCTGGCTCTGGAAATGGGGTAGTGACAAGCCTATCCTCCTTAGAAAATTTTGTCCTCGAAATTTAAAGTCAATTGCACTCCCTCTAGGTTAAACCCCCAACAATCACAGTCAAGAAATTCTACCTAAACAATATACAAGATCATGGTCCTACTGGTCGTGTTATTATAGTCTCAATCAGGGTCACTACACTATCTACCACAGCACAGAGAAAAGTCTAACAGGTACTAATGAAACACACCACAAGGAATAAAAAAGGACAGAAAGAAGAACAAAGAGACAGACTTGCTAACCCGACACCTGTAGCATCGGCTTCCTCGATCGTCAACGCATAAGCCCTGCCCTGCTGGGGTATATCCCTCTACTGGTGTGGGGCATGATGCTGTGCCACAGATGGCCTAGCTCCAACTCTCCGATCCTGGGCTCCACCCAATGGAGGTGCAGTGGGGCAATCTCGCATCTGGTGAGCAGTGGATCCACAGAACAACCACACCTTCAGCCTCCTCCAACAAACATCCTAAGTGTGTCTTGCCTTCCTGCAGTAGGAACAAGTGGGCACCCTCTGATCCTGACCCTGCTGCACTGTCTTTTGCACATAGGGATGCTTAACCGGTCCCGCACTACCACTCGCACTACCTGAATCATCCCTGCCTCTCTTGGACTTGAGCTCCAAGTCATCCTCTGCTCTCTGAGTGTCTCCTACTATCTGCTCGAAAGTCCCCTCGCGATCGCTCCTAGTCAAAGACTTGACCGCCATGACCAAGCCCTTACGAAACTTCCTTGCCTTTGCTGCCTCACTCAAGCCCTCCACAAATCTGTCCATACGGCAGAACTTCGCTGCGTACTCGTCCACCATCATGCTCCCCTGGACAAGTGCCTCAAACTGGCTCTCCAAAGCACTGAATGCCACATCTGGAAAAAATTTCTCCTTAAAAAGCCTCTTGAAAGCCTCCCAAGTAAGCCCTGGTGTTGCGATCCTCGTATCCGTGCGATACCATGTCAAAGCAAGGTCGAACATCTGACTGCCCGCTGCCTCTATCTACATGCTGTTTGGAATCTGTGCCAGCCTGAAGATGCCCTCAATCTGCTCTATCCAGTCATCCACGTAAAGGATTCCCTCTGTACCCCAGAACTCCTTGGGCCACATCCTCTGGAAGTCAATGATGCTTTCCAGCCTCGGATGCTGTGCCTGATCTGCTTGTGGCTGAATCTGTGCCACCCTATCCACTGCCGTCATGGCCACCTGGTGGGCGTTCTCAATACCCAGCCTCATCACATCCACCGGACGGTGCTGCAAGTCCATCATCTCCCTGAAGAACGCAAACAACTGTACAGCATCTACTAGTGTAGGAAGTGGTGGAGGAACCACCGGAACGACTGGGGTAGTCCTCGGATCGACATGTGAAGAAGGATTCCCGAGAGAAACAGATGCTCCATCAACCACATGAGTGGTGAGTGGAGCGGTAGCAGCTGCCTGAATATGAGCTGGACGAGAGGTAGCAGACCTCTCGGTGGCAACTGTTGGAACGGTATGATGAGATCGTGTCTTCGGAGGCATCCTGAACACAGATCAAAAAGTCAATATGGCGCAAGATACGATATCATCAAAGAAGGACAATAATATTTCAAAAGAAGCAATTTTAGAATAATTAGATTAGAATTGTTCATAGTCATAATTAAGTACACTCTCATCCTAGATCTTATATCCTAGAGCAGGCTCGCAGCAGTACAACTAAGTCGTTGTACCACCACGATATCGTACTAATTCGGAATCGAGACCTGCATGGGGCCGCCACCAAAAATGTGTCACAACCCTCACCCGAAAAATCGGGCATGAGTCGTGGGTACGTCTAGCCTACGCCGCAGCATCGGCGGTAGAACGCTGTCTAGGTCAACTATCTAGCTAACAATCTTACGCAATCAATATATAAACCTGTCAAGATCTCAACTCCAAATGGAGGAGCAATATCATAATGATAAACACAATGTACTCAATCACGAATATAAGCACGATAAGATAACAAAGAATACTAACAACTACAAAGTCTAGACAACTGCTACTAAAAACAACCACCATAATAATAGTAATACAACAATATCCAAAATCATATACAATACAAGGTCTCAATCGAAAACCGGAGACAAATCCGGTGCTAAAAGCTAATAAAAATAATAACAAGGTCTTAGTGATCCCGGCTACCAACCTGAAAATCACTCATAAACTAGGGGGTCCCTGTCTGCACCATCGGCAGGCTGAGGTCCATAAAACGTCGGACACCAATCCTCCAGATACTCTAGAAAAAATATGTCCAGTCAGGACTGGAGCAAGTACACCTCTAACAGTAGTTCCAGTTAAATGATAAAAACTATAAAACAGTAAGGACTGGAGCAAGTACACCTCTAACAGCCCCGACAGTCTTCATGAACTTGATGAACAAGGTGTTCCACCAATACCTTGATAAGTTTGTAGTAGTATTCCTAGATGATATTCTTGTCTTTTCGAAGACACCAGAAGAACAGGAGAAGCATCTAAGGATTGTGCTAGAGACCCTCCGAAAGGAGAAGCTCTATGGGAAACTCTAAAAATGTGAGTTCTTTCTGGATAAGGTAGAGTTCCTTGGACATGTGGTAACTGGAGCCGGGATATCGTTGGATCCAAAGAAGATTGCTGCTGTAGAGTCTTGGACCACTCTGAGTTCTGTGGCAGAGATCAGAAGCTTCTTAGGATTGGCCGGATATTACCGAAAATTTGTAAAGGACCTTTTACAGATTGTGGAGCCGTTGACTAGACTCACTCGGAAGGATGTGCAGTTCAAGTGGACCGAAGAAAGTCAGGCTGCATTTAATGTGCTAAAGAAGAGATTGACCACAATGCCTATTTTGACGGTGCCATCGGGGACAGGAGGATTTGTCATTTATAGCGATGCTTCAGGGAAGGGTTTGGGGTGTGTTCTAGAGCAGAACAAGAAGCTGGTGGCATATGCTTCTAGACAGTTATGGCCACATGAGAGAAACTATCCTACTCATGACTTAGAACTAGCAGAGGTGATCTTTGCTCTAAAGTTATAGAGACATTATCTGTACGGAGAGCGTATGGAAATATACACTGACCATAAGAGCTTGAAGTACGTCTTTACACAGAAGGAGCTGAATATGAGGCAGCGCAGGTGGCTAGAACTGATGAAGGATTTTGATATTTTACTACAATACCATCCAGGGAAAGCTAACGTAGTTGTCGATACATTGAGCAGATATCTAGTAGCGATGTACTTGACAACGGATCGTCACTTATTAGCAGAATTAGATAGCCTGGGCATCGAAGTTATTATTCCAGGAGTGGAGATGCAGATAATGGGCATTCAGATTCAATCAGGATTGATGGAGAAGATTCGAGAGACGCATTACTAGGATGAGGGTCTACGAAGCCTCAGATCTTAGGTACAGGCAGGATTGATAGATGACTTCTTTATTGCAGAGAATGGTTCTCTAAGGCATGGGACTAGATTATATGTGCCTAGTAGGGACCTGCGTGAAGAGATCATGCATGAGGATCATCGTTCTCAGTATTCTATATACCCGAGAGCTAACAAGATGTATAAGGACCTGAGGGAACACGTGTGGTGGTATGGAATGAAGCGGGAGGTAGCATATTTTGTCGCCAGATGTTTAGTGTGCCAACAGGTCAAAGCTGAGAGGCAGAGACCAAGAGGGTTTTACAGTCACTACCAATTCCTGAGTGGAAATGGGAGCATATCACGATGGATTTTGTTTCCGGACTTCCACGCACTCTAGGAGGGAATGACACAATTTGGGTCATTGTGGACAGGCTGACAAAATCATCCCACTTTTTGCCTTTGAAAGTAGGATTGTCCATGGAGAAGCTTGCTAATTTATATGTAAGACAGATAGTCAGGCTGTATGGAGTTCCAGTAAGCAACGTGTCCGATCGGGATAGTAGATTTATGTCCCACTTTTGGTAGAGTTTGCAGGCTAGCTTGGGTACCCAACTCAAATTTAGCATGGCTTACCACCCTCAGACGGATGGACAGTCAGAGAGGACTATTCAGACGCTTGATGATATGCTTCGGATATGTGTACTAGATTTTGGTGGCTCGTGGCAGGATCATCTTCACCTGGTAGAGTTTGCATACAACAATAGCTATCAGGCTAGTATCGAGATGTCTCCTTTCGAGGCTTTGTATGGTAGGAGATGCCGAACTCCATTATCTTGGGATGACGTAGGAGAGAGTACTTTTGGGACCAGAGATGGTTGTTGATGCTGCAGAGAAGGTGAAGCAGATTAGAGAGAGACTTCAGTTGGCTCAGGACAGACAGAAGCAGAGGACCGATAGCCACAGGAGACCGCTAGAGTTTGAGGTATCGATTCGTTCATTTAAATAGTTATTATGTTCTTAGATCATGCGTTAAGTTCCTGTTTTGGCATAGGTTGGTGACTTAGTATTCTTGAGGATCTCTGATACGTGAAATAATTTGTTTCGGTGGAGGTGGAAAGCTTAGTCCAAGATTCATCGAACCTTTCAATATTCTAGAGAAAGTCGGAGTAGTAGCTTATCGACTAGCCTTACCACCTATATTAGAAGGAGTACACAACGTGTTCCATGTATCCCAGTTGAGACGATACGTGGCAGATCCTAGCCATATATTAGATTATTCGGAGCTTGAGGTTGGACCCAGCCTCTGTTATCCGGAGCAGCCAGTGGAGATCCTTGATCGCAGAGATAAGGTGCTTCGTAACCAAGTAATCCCCTTGGTTCACATTGCTTGGAGGCATCATTCTCCCGGTAAATCAACTTGGAAGTGGGAAGAGGAGATGCGAGAGCGTTACCCCTATCTTTTTGCACCATGAGGTAATTTTTCTTCTTATTTGTTCTGCCTTAAATTTTGAGGACGAAATTTTTCTTAGGAGGGTAGACTTGTAACCTCCGTATCCTGAGATTCTAGCTTAAATGTTGTTTTTAGGTTAATTTAGGGCTAGTGGGATTTTTCCATAACTTTTAGTTAATTAAAAACTAGTAACACTAATTTTGTAGGACTTTCAAAAATTTATTTTAGGTTCAAACTTAATTAAAAATATCCTAAAATTTTATTTTAGGTTCTAAATTATCAAATATATTTTCTAGAATTTTCTGATTATTTTTAGCATTTTTTTTGAGTTAATTAGGGAAAATTAAATTAAAAACTATTTTCTAAAAATAAAAACCCAAAAAGTAATTATTTTTGCCCAGTCAGCCAAAAGGGGCCCACCCGTCAACCTCCCGCAGCCAACGGGGTGGGGCCCGCCTGTCGGTGACAGCGAGCTGGGTGCGGGTGCAGCCGAGCCGACCCCGAGCCGACCCAGAGCCGAGCCGAGTCCGAGTTCGACTCGGACTCAACTGAGCCTAGCCGAGACAAATTCGGACCGTCCAATCTGGGCGAGGTAGCATGGATGGCTGCCACATGGCAGGCTCACGAGCCACGACTTCCCTCTCTCCTCTATATATATAGGATATTTAGTTTATAATTCTAGGGTTTTCTTTGAGCCAAATTTTGGGGAATTGCCATCTAGGGTTCCTTCATCTTCCAGAAGCCATTGCGCATAGCTCCGAACTCCAAACAAGACCCAGTTTCTTATGTTAGAACGATATTGTGGTTATATTTCTAATTATATAAAATTTTTACAAAATTATGAGTATTAAATTCTGGAAAATTCTTAGAGCATAGCATATTCGAAAATAGATGCATCTCGATGTTTTTATGATTTTGGGTGAACCAGGAATCAAAATTATGAACTATTTAAAGTTTTGGAAAGCTAATGTCGAGATCATTGAAATATATTTTTACCAGAATTTAATTCGATATATTTATATACTATTAATTCTGTAGAACTTCTAGGTTAGAATTTAACCATTGGTGCACGATACAAAATTTGTATGTGCCATGATTCCCAAACGAATTTGAATTCGGACGAGCTGTAAATTCTAGCATATTTTTGATGCTGAAATCTACAAGAAATCATACATGAAAGTCGAGTTTGTGTCGGTTGACTTTTCGGTCAATAGATCGCCTCGATTTGCGTGCTATGAGTCTCCAGTCGATAAATTTTAGGTTCTCTTGGACAAAATTAGGATTTAACCTAAAAATCAGAATAATAAGATTAAAATAGGATTTTAGAGTAATTATTCCATAATTAAATAAATTAAAATAAATTATCTTTTGACATGATAAATTTATAATACATAGGCTATTTGGACTGTGACTGGGATTTTGATTCATACAAGCTAAGGACCACATGAGAGTACATTTCCGTGATTACTTTCAGTACTTGATAGTCTCTATAATGCATGCTTAGTATTGATTATTCGATTCTTGACACTTGGTACACGAATTGGTATGATGGATTCTTATTATGAGATAAGTGATTGTTCTAATTATTTTTATTTCTTCGCGACTGATTTGGAATCCATGTGTACTTGTGCGGAGGGGAAATACTTAGTGGACATGTGAACTACCCTTTGTATCCTATGATCTTTTCTGGAATAATAGCAGCCATGCACGACACGTGTGGTTTGCCGGATATTACCCCCTAGTCGTTCACATATCAACAAGGTATTTTAAATCATATAGAGTAGTTGTTCCTATCTGTTCTTTCATCCATAATAGTTATTTCTTTCGTTGTTTGGAGATATTTTACTATATGTTGCCCTGACAGGACTTTAGCATTTGGTTATTCTAGTTGCTTTATTATGAGTTCAGTTTGTTGCTATCATATATTTCTTACTATTTATTGTCTTATAGCTTCTACCATGTGTTGGAATTGTTTTCATTGTGATGTACTCATTCCTTTCTTGACTGGATAAACATTTTAGGTGACTACATTGAGGATGAAATCCCTACACATTATGGACCATATGCTAACAACATAATAGAGCCTAATCTTGCCTTTCCGGACGATCAGGGAGAGTTAGCAGCTCAGATACCGTCTGCGATGGAGTGGTTTATTAGAAGTTAATTTTGTTAGTTATTTGGAGCAGATTGTTCTCTGACAGTTTCCTAAAGTATTTTAAACATTATATTTGGATAATTAGTTTTGGAAAAGATTCATTGTACCCACATCAAGGTTATTATTTTAATATTATCTTGGTGTATTCTTTTAAACTAGTGCCTGTGATTGAGTATGATATTGAGATATATATGTTATGAGTTATAGATTATTTGTGGCTTATTATACAACATTCTATGCCGATAGTGTGACGTAGGCTGGGCGTACTCATGACTCATGTCCAAATCCATGGTGCGGGTCATGACAGAAAACCACAAAAAACTATCATCTGTGCGGCCTTGTGGCCATAACTCTTTACCGACTTAAGATTTTATGAAACCGTCAGTTTTGGCATTCATATAGCACTAAAATCTGTAGGATTCCATACAAAAATCTAGGATTTGAGTTGGTTGACTTTTTGGTCAATAGATTGTCTCAATTTGCGTGTCACAGATCCCAAATTCTTAAATTTGACTTTCTTTGGACTAAAATTAGGGTTTAACAATAAAATCAGATTATATAAGATTAAAATAATATTTTAGGTTATTTTATTCAGAATTAAAATAGATTAAAATGGAGGAACCTATTCAGCCACTTTTGTAACCTAACTTGTTTAATTTATGTGACGGGTAGATCGGACGATGCCTTAAGTTCTGACTTTATCCTTTTTTGGAGCAGACAAGTATACCTTACCAATGTAATGTGATTTATATTCCATATGGTGCATGCATTTTATTTTTGTTATTTTGTTCATATATTTTAACTGCTATATAAAATTATGCGTCCAAGAATAACTTGGGTGCAACCATGGTTGCGTCGTCTTTTGTCTCTTATTTATATTATGCATGTTGACCTAGTTTTATGAGACCACCCCATTATCATGAGGTATTCTTATGTTTCATTGGCCGTGACACATTTCTTACACGGGTTGTGAGTCTCATTTAGGACACAAACTTACGTATTCGACTTGCCACCTGTACGTATAGGTCGTGCGACGGATAAGGTATAACTGCTAATAGTGATGCATGCTAGAAGACTAAGCAGTTATTAGTAATCCAGGAACATAAACTATTATAGTACGGTGGTCCAATCCCTGTCCTTGTTTGGTTGTAGGGTTGGGCTATTGTACTAACGATAGGCTATGAACCAATGTTACGATACCGATACTTACACTCCATCTCGGCGTAGTAGCTAAAACGTCTTGTGGATACAACATGCATAGAGCATGGGGTAGGGAGAATAACAAGTAAGATATTTGGGCTCCTTTGTACTTTTTTTTATGTAACCCGAATGCTCCACCGGAGATGCATAATCAGATGACCCTTATATTACATTATTTACAAGCGGCCTCAGATGATTGAAAGATGTTACGCTTTTTAGGCTCCTGATTCTCCAAAAGAATTATGCCAATCCCATTTTAGCTAGATAGACCACGTGTTGGAAAGTTATTCTCAAAGTGCATTCACATAGAAGGTTAGGTGACCCTTTGGATATTTATTTTCAGTACTTTATTGGCATGCTTTTATATATTTTGTTATGTCCCTCTAAGGACCTGGTTCTTTTCCAGGTGTAGACGATCATGACTATTCGCGGGAGCACAAATCAGGACTTGCTACTTCGTTCTCTTTCGAGGAGGTCTTTCCTTTGAGCCTTTATGATCATTAGATGATATACTTATTATATTTACTTTTATATTCTAGTTTGGTAGTGGATGTATCTCCATCCAACTATTAGTTCTTCTCGACTTGTTCATATTTGATCATTTATTTCTTTATGATTTTTGTGGATGAGATTTAGTTATGCCCTTTGACTTGTGACAATTATATACCACTTATGAATTATTATTCATAATACATCATACGTATGTGTTATGGTTTCCATATATTGGAGTTTTTATATACATACCGTTGACATGCTTATGTATTTCCAGTCCTACGTATTTTGGGATTGGGGTGTGACAGTACTCAAGTTGTTTGACAACTTGACTATTATTGGAGATTGGTCTTTAAGATATTATATTCATTGTCAGTATATATATATATATATATATATATATATATATATATATATATATATGGGAGGATATCTGTGAGTGCATATATGGATGTATATATGTGTTTATTTTGAGTACATAGTGTTGTGACTATGTGATAGTGAGGTAAGGTTGGGTTCTTAGCAACATGGAGAAACTGGAGCTTGAGGGTTGATATCTGAGCTGTAGTCTTGAAAACTGATGCCAATTGTAACCTACAGGTAAGTGAAGTGAATGAGTAAGGATGCACACTTGTGCAATTGTGTGTGAAGAGGGGAGTAGAAGGAGATTGACTATGAACTAATATGCATAATGGGGGGACCTGGAGTTAATTATAATAGTAGTAGCTAGTCAGACTAGAGGGGAGTCAGGTATTGACCACAACAGCAAGTAAGTAGTCTGTTCACTGGTTACAAGTTTAACCAGTTGGGGAAAATTTGGAGTTAGTTTTGGATATAATAGTTGGAAATAGATGCAAGTGAATGCACAAGGTAGTAGACAACAGAAAGAAAGTAGTGGTATATGTTGTTGCAGTAAGGTATTTAGAGTTGGGGGTGAACTATGATATTCTATGCAGTAGTATGGTTTGTTGTTGGTATTGGCAATGAATGGCTCAGTTGCAAGCAAATAAAGAAGTAACAACAGCAGGTAGCAGTAGCAACATCACCTGCATTAAGAGGACAAATAATAGTAGCTTAAGGCAGCAAGAGGGGGGATTAGACACTTGTAAGGCTCTGGTAATAATGTTATCAACAACAATATCAAGAAGGGGAGTTCAGAAGTATCTAATCTGGAGGGGATCAGTGAAGAGTGACCTATGCACAAGTGTGCACAGTGTAACACTGAATCTAGAAACATGTGTATGTATGTATATTGTTAGTAGTTTGATATGCAAGGGGTGGCAGTTGATGATAGTTTGTGTATTAGCTTTGGAGTTAGCTGATGCTATAATATATACATCACTATGTATCAGTGAGAGTTGGAGGGGAAGTGACAAGTGAGTTGGTAGGTTCAGATCTATAAGAGTTATACCCTTTGTGTAGTGCATTCATGCATGCATAGGTTTAGCCAAGTAAGTATCTGTGTGATGCACACAGGGTAATACTACCTTTGGTTATGTGTTAATGCAATATGAGACTTATGTGATTGTCAGGGAGAGTTGGGTATTAGTGTAAGCTCATGTCAGTTATGGGTGAGGTGTATCAATGTGTGGTATCACTGATATTTGCCCCAAATTAAGTGTATACTAAATTGATACCAAGTGTATTAGTTAGAGGAAGATTGATACTAAGATAACTGGTAACAGCTATTAGTGTTGGTTTAGAATCTAAGTATAGCTTCAACCAAGGTTTTAGCTATTTAGTAGGAGTATTAGTGTAGGTACTAGGATATAGTGATAGTATGGTAAGTGTATTATATAGATTGCATTATATTAACTAGTATAAGGTAATACGTATATTAACTAGTATTATTAACTAGTATTTGTTTATACCTAAGTGTTAATAGCTAGTATAACTACTACTCTCAAGGTATTGACCTAGTATCACCTAGTGCCAACTAGTACAACCTTGTAATGGACCTAGAAGCTAGGTATGGACCAAAAATCAAGGCTTTGGTCTAGTTTGACTAGTATGACCTAGAAATGGCCTAGAATTTATATCTTAGCATATTTTAACATGTTTATCACTTTATTACACCCAAGTGACATGATATTCTTATATAGGGTTATGTGACATCAGCTCGGACACCTTGTCATCCTTATTGCTTAGGACCACAGTCGAGTACATCTCTCTGCTAGTTTTTATTTTATGATAGTATTACTTGTTGTAGAATTGTTTACTTAATTCTGACACAGTGGCCACACAGATTGGTACTGAATGGATCATGATATAGGATGTTATCCCCTACCATATTCAACGGGTACTCATTCCATATATTTTATCATGTATATCGGGTATTGATTATTATGTACTTTGTGTTCACACACTGCTTGTATCCAGTGTGCTTATATTCGTGTTTGTAAAGTATCATAAATGGATCCATGATTATTGGTTGGGGATGGGGAAGTAGGAGTTGGTTATGTGATCAAGCCCAAGTGTATTAGTATACATATCGATTACATATCATATGTGTAATCAAGTTGCTATATTGTATTCAACCCAAACTGATCACATAATGAACTGGTATTCCAAGTCACATTAGCTAGTTTATATTATTCTTTACTTGCAGTGATTCTCTATTGCTCGTTCTTTACTTTCCAGTACATTATCCGTTCACTCTAGTTCATTTTATTTCCTATTACGAGTTATCTTGTATTTTTTCTATTATTTGTTATATATGCTCTATTATGTATTTGAAAATGCTTTCAGAGGTATATACTCCACTCCAATCCTGACTGGATATATTTTTCAAATAATTTACTAGTGGAGCAGTGTCCCACTTACTACGGGCCGCAGGACAGTGTACCATTAGAGGATTCTCCCATAGAGCAAGAGGACCTAGTGCTAGTCACCAAGGAGGCCTAGTTTTATTTTTTGGATATTGTATTAGTCTCATTTATAGACTCATGGCATGTATATATATTATTTTGGTGTTGGTTATGTCTAAACTTATGGATTTAGACTAGTGGATGTGTTATAACTCTTTTTCTCTCTTTTATTCGATATCGTGCTTTTATCCTCCTTTAATTATATTTTGTGATTGAGTATTGTTTATAATTATCAGCTACCATATTGTTCGTTCTTTTAGAGTTGAGATAACGTTGACAGGTAGCATATATATATTGTGTGAGATATCTAAATAGTATGGATAACCCAGAAAATGTTCTACCGCCGATGCTGTGGCGTAGACTGGCCATTGATCTCTACTCGTGCCCTTATTTTGGGTGCGGGTCATGACACATTTTCAGTGGTGGCCCATGCAGGTCTAGAGTCACAATAAGTACAATATCGTAGTAGTATACTAAGTTTGAGATACCGCTACGAGCCTGCTTTAGGATATAGGGTTTAGGCTGAGGGCATACTCAATCACAACTAGGAAACACTTCCAAATATTTACTTTTGCTATCCTTATCTATCTGAATGCTTACTTTACTTTGAATAATTATGTTATTATTTGATGATATCGTATCTTACTTGATATTGATTCTTTTGTTTCAAATCTATCTTCAGGATGCCACTAAAGATGCGATCCCAGAGCTCAGGTGCAGTGTCAGCGATGTCGGTTACTTCGTCGCCTTTGAGGGCTGCACCAGCAGACACAGTTCCAGCAGCTTCAGTTCAGAGGTGTGCTTCACCAATCCAGGTGAGCATTTTTGCAGCAGCTTTTGGGCGTGCTCCATCTCTAGTACATAGGACAGTGCCCTCTCCAGTACATAGGACAGTGCCCACAGCTTCAGAGGAGCTTCCACCTCCACTACCCATAGTTGATCCGATACAGATATTTGTGCTCTTTCAGCAGATAATAGAGACACATCAGCACCAATAAGAGGTTATGAGGTAGGGCATTAAGAATGCCTACTATCTTGGACTCATCGCAGTCGAGAGAGTTGCCTTGGTCCAGCCACAGGTAGCTCCACCTCAATTTATACCACAGCAGACGAGGCCGGGGACTAGCATAGACTTCAAGAGGATGGGGCCAAAGGACTTTAAGGCACCAAGGGATAATCATTGGATAGAAGAAATTGAGAGAAACTGGCGAGTGACACTTATTTTAGATAGCCTACAGGTAGAGGCAGCAGGGAGCATAATGTTTGACATCGTATTGACTTGGTTCTGGACAGATCTCATGATCTCAGTCCCAGAACTTACTTGGAAAACTTTTAAGAAGCTTTTCATGGAAAAGTTTCTTCCTAGATGTGGCTCTGATAACTCTATTGAGCCAGTTTTAGTATCTCGTCCAGGGCAACATGACGGTGGACGAGTATGCAGCAGAATTTTATAGATTGGGTCACTTTGTGGAGGGAAAAAATCTCCAGGGAAAGGCCTAGAAGTTTAAAAAGTGTCTGAATAGAGAGATCAAATCTCATATTATCGATCATCGTACTACGTTGTCTAGGTCTCAAGACTATCAAACATAACTCATAACCTGTTAATGATCTAAGCTCCATAGGGAGGACAATGATAATAAATTGATCAACAATTTAATATATACTCAATCACAAGACTATTGGAAAATAAATGACACGATAAGATATAAGGATAAAGAGTACTAACAGAAGTCAAGCACAAATATAAATACAACACAAGTCTAGAGTCTAGTTGTCCACATAAAGTCTCAACAAAATATACAGCCCAAGCCTCAGTTTTAGAACAATGATACATAAATATGACAGTCTAAATGCCTGTAGGTGGTGTCTCCTCTAAGGTGGGGAATTCCTCTAGGATTTTTGGTACAAAATCTTTCTCTGCTCCCGGGCCATAGTGGGTAAGACAGAAGTCCTCCAAGTTTTCTGAAAAATGTTATCCAGTCAGGATTGGAGCGAAGCACAAGCACTAAATAGCAGTTTTATTTATATTGACAAAACTATAAAAACAGTGTAAGAAAATACAAGATGAAAGTAATAGTGGAAATATGGAATACTAGAGAATATGTAATAAGAAATAGGTCATCTAGCAATGAATAGAAATATAAGTGAATGTTAGAACAAGTGAACTGAAATAAATAATAAAATATCTGGCTATGTGTTTAAAATATCAGTTTATGTGATCGGCATGGGACGAGATCATGCTTGTTATATATGATTGGCTATGATATATATGAGGTCAGGCTAATCATCTGGTTAGCTATGATGTGAGCAATAGGTAGGCTAATCATATATAACAGGTTATGAGGTATGTAAATGGTCAGGCTGCACCCAACGTGATGTGTGGGGTAAGCTATGATGCATGTAAGGTAGGGTATGATCACATAATCTTCTAATATTTCTCCATCACCAGCTAGAACGATAGATTCTAATCATGACTCCTCATGACAGGTATCTATGATGCTAATCCGTATATCCACAGTGTCAGGATCAAGTATACTATGCAACAAAAATTATAGAATTAATTAACAAGAATAAAAACTATCAGAGAATGTACTCGCCTATGGTCCTGAGGAAGGTATGAGGATCAAAGTCCAAGGCAAGATCACAATGACCTAATTATGGAATATCAATATCAAAATAATGAATTAAAGGAATAAGCATGTTTAACTAATTAAATAAGAGGCCTCTAGGTCATACTAAAGTCTATTGGTCAATACTAGTCTCACACTAGCTAATTATTTGTCATTCTTAGTTATAAACACTAGGGTGTACTCATAACACCTCAATCTGGGTTCAAATCTAGTTTTTAGGGTGATTACAAGTATAACTAGCTAATACTAAGTGATACTATATATATATCTTATAATATAATAGTTAAATCTATCATCTAGTATTATCTTAGTTTTTATACTTTAATACCTATACTCAACTCTACATATTAACCCACACCAATACCCCATATCATTTCCTAATTGCTAACTGATACCCTTGTACCTCCAATCCCCAGTATCCCAAATACTTTAGTTTACTTATACCAACACTTATACTTTTCCTATAAGACACTGAATACTTAATACCCCGAGGTATACTAGTTATATTCCTTACACACAGTTTTTAAATACCTAGGTCCTCATGATTGAACATTCTACTATTGGTACATAATACATAATTCATCGTATCTTATTCTAACTCATCTACTCAATATAACCCTCACTCACAACTCCTACTTACATATCTACCTATTGCTGCCACTTGACCTATACTCGATCCCCCTTCTAGAGCCATTGTTGTAAGGTGATGGCCCCAGGTTACATGTTCCCCCTATAGTACATTGCTGTTGATACTGACTTAACCCCAGATACTGGCTTGCACGAAGTCGTGCACGGCCTCACACACATCTACTTATACTGGAGTCCATTACTGTACCTCAAGAATTCTCACCTTACTTATTCAATCACATCATAATTTACTAGAACTGCTACCTCTCATTCACTTAACCTGGTATTGAACACAAATAATTCACTGCACTTACATTCTACTGCTATCCCTATATAGATACGTTCTCTTATTCCAGGCACCCACATTCCTAGTGAACAAGTCATCACCATACTATAACTGACACTAACACAGTGATACATGATACATTGGTCATATATTCCCTACACACTACTATATGTGGAACCTGATACTAAATTTCCCCCTTCTATGCTGATACACAATACATAAACACTAGAAAACTCTGATACTGGCCCACTGAAACTCAGCAACCACAGTGGGGAATCTGATACTAAATTCACTCCCTCTCCTACACTCTGTGCACACACATATATATATTGCTCTTTAGTGACATTGATACATACATATAACCAACTTACCCTAATGATACACTTCACCATTTACTCTAAAATCTGATGCACTACTAGCTGCCAAATACTGCTCTGGAATGAGCGCTGTGGCACACCTAGGGCAAACACCTGATACTCATCCCCTCCTCCACACAACTTCCTCTCACTGATACTGAGACACTGCTCAACACTCACTCACTCTTACGACTGAAACACTGATACATACAGGGAATCAACTGCTACCCAATCCTCTCTAAACCGAGGTCCCTATACTAGCTTTTAAAATATGTGTTGCGGTCCTATTATTGCAAATCAGTGCACCAAAAACTGATAACTATCCCCCATCTGAATCCTATAGACAGGCATAAACACCTCTAATCACCCCCTTCAAAACTGACTTAGTGCGTACAATGCACAAACCCGACTGTAGAGACCCGACTGTACAGGCCCGACTTCCCATGTAGTAATCCCCTCTCCAGAATGACACAAATCTATCATTGCATATACGTGCATATACATATATATATTATACATCAAAATATGTAAGATTAGAATAGATTAGATAGGTATTCACCCTACTAAACATATTATCAAACACTTAATGTGCTAAAATCGGGTTCCACATGGTATTCAAGATTACCCACTCTTAAAACCCCAAATCAAAATCAAACCTCTACGTACATGATGCAAACGTGCATGAATATATATATATAATTAGGGCCCACAAAAATTGGGGAAGAATGTATCATAGGATCACAAAACCCTAAAATCACCTATGACTCCATAGAAAATCCTTATGACACCTAGAGAGTCATTCCTACTTCATATGGTGGGCTCCTAATGGCCAAACAATAATTAAAACAGAATTAAATAAGGTTTTAATTTGGATTCTCACCTATTGGGAGATGGATTCCTAATATAGTTCCTCTTTCTCCAAGCCCCCTTGGTCCAAGCTCCTTGATCTCTCTTGATGGAGAAGGAATGAGGGTATTTAGGGCTAGAAATCCTAAAATTTGAGGAAGGGAAATTGATTTCTATATGGAGGCTATATTTAGGGTTTTTTTCAGGAATAAAGAAGCTTGAGGGAGGCTCCCTCCCATTATATAGGACTAGGGTTAGGGTTAGGGTTAGGACTTATAATGCAAAGAGCCTATTTTACTCTTCATGACTTGTCATGAAGAACTAATTAATTAGAGAGGTTTTAGTCATACATTGAGGGTTTCTAAATGCTAATTTAAAAATAGAGATTTGTCAAAGGGTTTATGTCACGACCCGCACCCGGAAAATCGGGCATGAGACGTGGGTACGTCCAGGCTACGCCGCAGCATCTGCGGTAGAACGCTGTCTAGGTCAACTAACTAAATAATAATCTCACACAAAAATCGGCCATGACCTCTCCAAAAGGAGGGCAACCACACAAACAATATAAACCTGTCAAGATCTCAACTCCAAACGGAGGAGCAAATATCTCAATGATAATCACAATATACTCAATCACGAATCTAAGCACGATAAGATAACACAGAGATCTAACAACTATAAAGTCTAACCAACAACAACTACTACAACAACCACAACATCAATAGTAATAATACATCATCCAAAATAATATACAAACAAGGTCTCAATCTAAAACCGGAGACAAATCCGGTGTTAAAAGCTAATAAATCAACAAGGTCCTAGTGATCCCGGCTACCAACCCGGAAATCACTCCTAAACTAGAGGGTCCCTGTCTGCACCATCGACAGGCTCAGGTCCATAAAACGTCGGACACCAATCCTCCGGATACTCTGAAAAATATGTCCAGTCAGGACTGGAGCAAGTACATCTCTAACAGCAGTTCCATTTAAATGATAAAAACTATAAAACAGTTATAGCAAGTAGCAAGAAGAATAAAGCAAGTATAAAACAGGAAATATATAAATAACTGGTGCATAAAGGTAAAGATGCATGGATATCAGAGCAAGATAGTAATAACTACAAGATACAGGAAATCTAAGCTAAGATCAAGTCCGTGCATATGAACGTGTAGTGAGTCCAGCATGAAAAACATGTAGTGAGTCAAGTCCAGAAACATGTAAGTGAGACAAGTCAAGAAATGCATGAGAGTCCAGACTATAAAGAATGAACTCGGTGTCTTTGAAATACTTGTTTCGACATGTAAACGGCTAGGGGTAAGTACGGCTCACCGCGCACTCGGTGCGCGGCTGCTATCATTCCAGATTAGACCAGAAGGAGTGATGCCTGATGATGCCAGATAGGAATATTTACATGTCTACTCGAGTATTTCCTTGCCCCGACTAATACAAGTGGATCCAAGACCCGACACGCAAATCAAGATGAGTCCAGCCTGAACATGAATGATGCCTGTAGTGATGCCTGTAGGTGATGCCAGTAGTGATTCCAGAATAGAGGCCAGAAATATAAAATGTACGTGTCGCAAGTAAATGAATCCAGAAATATCAATCAGTGTCCCGTGTTGTGCCAGAATAATCAGATGATACTATACTAGAAGCTGAATCATAATAATCATCAAATAATGAAAACTATCAGAGAATGTACTCGCTTGACGTCCTGAGCAACTGGCGATCCGAACTGGTGTCGCAAGGACCTAATACGAAAAGCAAGGTTAAATAGGGTTCTAAAGAGTTAAACAGATATAAAATAACTAAAAATAGGCTTCTAGGGTCGTTCTAGGTCAAACGGGTCAAACCGGTGAAATCTGGGTCAAAAAGTCAATTCTTGGTCCAAAAAGTCAACTCTAGGTCAAAACTAGGTCAAAAGTTGACTTTGGCGGTCAACCGAGTCAACTACGGTCAAGTCTGGGTCAAACTAGGGTGCTCCTGAAATTCTAGGTCAAACCGAGCTCATTAAGCTAGAAAACTCACAAACTCGCCTCCTTGAGATACCGGGATACCCTCGGTATCCGATACCTCAACCTAGGCTATATACCCCGCCTATACCCTCTAAAACCTATGCTAGCACGCGTAAATATATACACATATACGTATAAAAATTACTCCAATACTATTCCTAGGCTATTGCTCAAAAACCCCGTTCGAAACCCAATACCTTGGTTATCTTAAGGTATTTAAATACCAAGGTATCTCAAGGTATTGAGATACCGCTCTAAAACCCCTCTAACTAGCTATCTAGCTACTAATAATTACATACCTAGATATTAATCTAGGCTAGGTAATATAGATATCTACCATATTTATATATATCTAAGTATGTATATACCTATATATATATATATCCACACACATATACACAAATACCCTTTACCTTACCCAACTCTTAAAAATATAAATATATCTATCTAGATATCTAATTGTCTATCTACCTAAATAACTATGTAGTTATCTAGCTATCTATCTAAGTATCTATATATATAACTATCTATTATCTAGTATCTACCTATCTAATATCTATCTAACTAGATACCTATCTATTTATATCTAGATATCAACTACCTATCTATCTATCTAACTATCCATCTATTATCTATCTATGTATCAAACTATTTACCTATCCATCTAATATCTATATAGTATCTAGATATCTATCTATTCATAAATCTATCTATCTATTTATATCTAGCTATCTACTTACCTATGTATCTATGTATCTATGTATCTATCTATTTATTTATCTAACTTATCTATCCATCTAACTATAGATATACATATTTATACATATCACTCTCTCCCTCGCTCGCTGCTAGCTGTTGCTTACCCTGCTGCTGCTGCTGCTTAAAACTGCTGCTGCTGCTGCTTTTTATTGCTGCTGTTGCTGCTTTTCACTGCTGCTGCTGCTGCTTTTTACTACTGCTGCTGCTGCTTTTCACTGCTGCTGCTGCTGCTTATTCTGCTGCTGCTGCTGCTTTTCATTGCTGCTACTGCTGCTGCTTTTTAAATGCTGCTGCTGCTGCTGCTTTTTAAATGCTGAAGGCTGCTTTTTAAATGCTGAATGCTGCTGCTTTTTAAATGCTGAATGCTGCTTTTTAAATGCTGAATGCTGCTGCTGTTCAATCCACCCCCCTCTCACTCTCACACACACACACACACACAACCACATACAGACACACATATATATACATATATCTATATATATATATATACAACCATACATATATATATATAAATATATATACATAAACACACATACAAATATATATACAAATATATATATATATAGACACTAACATAACACAACACAACCCCCACGCCCCACACACGCCCAACGACCCCGACACTCACCAACACCCTAAAATATATATAATATAACTCGAAAACTCTAGCACACACTCCCCGATACTAACCCAACGCGCGCACAAGCCCGAAACGAGGAAACCAAGTCGAAATGGCCGTTCGGTCATTTCGACGAACACGTGGTGCGCGGCTCGGAAAACCTCCTGAAACGCACACCAAACGAACTCGGAATCGGCCCAAAATTTACCCACATGCTCTAAACGATGTCTAGATCCTAGAAAATGCGCTCCCACATCGATTCTAGGCCCGTGGCGGAAACGCACACGCACTTAGAATCGGCGACGACGAAAAGCCCCAAATTCGCCCGAAACGTCCGTTTCTCTGCGACGCGGCTTTCCGTATCCGAACGGAGACACGCACTCACCCTCAAGACACCCGACAATGTCTACCTAGGTCCATCTAACCTAGGGCATCACCCAAAATTGGGCCAAATTTGGATTTTACCCGAAATTGATACAAAACCTAATGTTAAAGTCTCTAAACACTACCCAACTAGTTCCAACTTCCTCCCACGGGTAGCCTAAGGGTCTAGGAAGATTTTAAAATATTAATTATACTATAAAAGAGTAATTACAAGGGGAAATTTAGGGTTTACCTCTTGGAAGTTGGAATCCCAAGTCAAAGTCTCAAAATGCTCCAAATCCTCCAATCCAAGCTTCCAAGCCTCAAATCCAAGCTCCAACACCAAATCTAGGCTCTACCCACCTAGGTTGGGGAAGAATGTAAGGTTAGGGTTCAAGCAAATGAAAGAAATGGAAGAGGGAAGGAGAAAAAATGGAGAAACTTACTTGTGAAGAAGAAATTAAGAAGAAGAAGTAGTGGAGAAGAAGAAGTGAAGAAGAAGGAGAAGGAGTGAAGCAAAAGAAGGGGAGAAGCTGCTGTGTTCTCACGGATGGGGGGGTAGGTAGGGGCCGGCCATGATTAAAAATGGGTTTCACTAAGTCCAAATGACCAAAATGCCCTTCCATAACTCGGTTTTGGGTTTCGGGTTCCAAAAGCACTCAAACTAGCTCCAAATCTCTCCAACTAACCTCCTAAAAATAAAATAATAAATCTAAGCCCCAAAATAATTCTCACAAGGGTGTGGGCTGGGTCGGACATGGGTCCACCAGGGTCTGACATGGGTCCAAGCTAGCCAAAATCCTAAAACAAACAATAAAAATATAATACAATCAATAATTAAATATAAATACAATTAAATATAAATAATCCACAATTAACTAAATTAAAAATAAAAAAAAATATCCGGCTCTGGAAATGGGGTGGTGACAAGCCTATCCTCCTTAGAAAATTTCGTCCTCGAAATTTAAAGTCAATCACACTCTCTCTAGGTCAAACCCCCAACAATCACAGTCAAGAAATTTTACCTAAACAACATACAAGATCAGGGTCCTACTGGTCGTGTTATCACAGTCTCAATCAGGGTTACTACACTATCTACCACAGCACAAGAAAATCTAACAGGTACTAATGAAGCACACAAGGAATGGAAAAGGACAGGAAGAAGAAACAAGAGACAGACCTGCTAACCCGACATCCGTAGCATCGGCCTCCTCGACCGTCAACGCATAAGCTCTGCCCTGCTGGGGTGTATCCCTCTGCTGGTGTGGGACATGATGCTGTGCCACAGATGGCCTAGCTCCAACTCTCTGATCCTGTGCTCCACCCAATGGAGGTGCAGTAGGGCAATCTGGCATCTGGTGAGCAGCGGATCCACAGAACAAATACACCTTCAGCCTCCTCCTACAAACATCCCAAGTATGTCCTGCCTTCCTGCAGTAGGCACAAGTGGGCACCCTCTGATCCTGACCCTGCTGCGCTGCCTTCTGCACATAGGGACGCTTAGCTGGTCCCGCACTACCACTCGCACTGCCTGAATCATCTCTGCCTCTCTTGGACTTGAGCTCCAAGTCATCCTCTGCTCTCTGAGCATCTCCTACTATCTGCTCAAAAGTCGCCTCGCGGTCGTTCCTGGTCAAAGACTTGACCGCCATGACCAAGCCCTTGCGAAACTTCCTCGCCTCGGCTGCCTCGCTCAAGCCATCCACAAATCTGCCCAGACGGCAGAACTCTGCTGCGTACTCATCCACCGTCATGCTCCCCTGGACGAGTGCCTCAAACTGGCTTTCCAAAGCACTGAGCGCCACATCTGGAAAAAACTTCTCCTTAAAAAGCCTCTTGAAAGCCTCCCAAGTAAGCCCTGGCGCTGCAATCCTCGTATCAGTGCGATACCACGTCAAGGCGGGGTCGAACATCTGACTGCCCGCTGCCTCTATCTGCATGCTGTCTGGAATCTGCGCCAGCCTGAAGATGCCCTCAATCTGCTCTATCCAATCATCTGCGTATAGGATCCCTTCTGTACCACGGAACTCCTTGGGCCGCATCCTCTGGAAGTCAATAATGCTGCCTGGCCTCGGATGCTGAATCTGATCTGCCTGTGGCTGATTCTGTGCCACCCTATCCACTGCTGTCATGGCCACCTGGTGGGCATTCTCAATGCCCAGCCTCATCACATCCACCTGACGGTGCTGCGCGTCCATCATCTCCCTGAAGAACGCAAACAATTGCACAGCATCTATTGGAGCAGGAAGTGGTGGAGGAACCACCGGAACGACTGGGGTAGTCCTCGGATCGACAGGTGAAGGAGGATCCCCGAAAGAAGCAGATGCTCCCTCAACCGCAGGAGTGGTGAGTGGAGCGGTAGCAGCTGCCTGAATATGAGCTGGACGAGAGGTAGCAGACCTCTCAGTAGCAACTGCTGGAACGGTATTACGAGATCGTGTCTTCGGAGGCATCTTGAACACAGATCAAAAGAAGTCAATACGGCGCAAGATACGATATCATCAAAGAAGGACAGTAATATTTCAAAAGAAGCAATTTTAGAATAATTAGATTGGAATTGTTCCTAGTCGTGATTGAGTACACTCTCATCCTAGATCCTAGATCCTATAGCAGGCTCGCAGCAGTACAACTAAGTTGTTGTACCACCACGACAGCGCACTAATTGCGAATCGAGACCTGCATGGGGCCGCCACCAAAAACGTGTCACGACCCGCACCCGGAAAATCGGGCATGAGTCGTGGGTACGTCCAGCCTACGCCGCAGCATCGGCGGTAGAACGCTGTCTAGGTCAACTAACTAAATAATAATCTCACACAAAAATCGGCCATGACCTCTCCAAAAGGAGGGCAACCACACAAACAATATAAACCTGTCAAGATCTCAACTCCAAACGGAGGAGCAAATATCTCAATGATAATCACAATATACTCAATCACGAATCTAAGCACGATAAGATAACACAGAGATCTAACAACTATAAAGTCTAACCAACAACAACTACTACAACAACCACAACATCAATAGTAATAATACATCATCCAAAATAATATACAAACAAGGTCTCAATCTAAAACCGGAGACAAATCCGGTGTTAAAAGCTAATAAAACAACAAGGTCCTAGTGATCCTGGCTACCAACCCGGAAATTACTCCTAAACTAGAGGGTCCCTATCTGCACCATCGACAGGCTCAGGTCCATAAAACGTCGGACACCAATCCTCCGGATACTCTGAAAAATATGTCCAGTCAGGACTGGAGCAAGTACATCTCTAACAGCAGTTCCATTTAAATGATAAAAACTATAAAACAGTTATAGCAAGTAGCAAGAAGAATGAAGCAAGTATGAAACAGGAAATATATAAATAACTGGTGCATAAAGGTAAAGATGCATGGATATCAGAGCAAGATAGTAATAACTGCAAGATACAGGAAATCTAAGCTAAGATCAAGTTCGTGCACATGAACGTGTAGTGAGTCCAGCATGAAAAACATGTAGTGAGTCAAGTCCAGAAATATGTAAGTAAGACAAGTCAAGAAATGCATGAGAGTCCAGACTATAAAGAATGAACTCGGTGTCTTTGAAATACTTGTTTCGACATGTAAACGGCTAGGGGTAAGTACGGCTCACCGCGCACTCGGTGCGCGGCTGCTATCATTCCAGATTAGACCAGAGGGAGTGATGCCTGATGATGCCAGATAGGAATGTTTACATGTCTACTCGAGTATTTCCTCGCCCCGACTAATACAAGTGGATCCAAGACCCGACACGCAAATCAAGATGAGTCCAGCCTGAACATGAATGATGCCTGTAGTGATGCCTGTAGGTGATGCCAGTAGTGATTCCAGAATAGAGGCCAAAAACATAAAATGTACGTGTCGCAAGTAAATGAATCCAGAAATATCAATCAGTGTCCCGTGTTGTGCCAGAATAATCAGATGATACTATACTAGAAGCTGAATCATAATATTCATCAAATAATGAAAACTATCAGAGAATATACTCGCCTGACGTCCTGAGCAACTGGCGATCCAAACTGGTGTCGCAAGGACCTAATACGAAAAGCAAGGTTAAATAGGGTTCTAAAGAGTTAAACAGATATAAAATAACTAAAAATAGGCTTCTAGGGTCGTTCTAGGTCAAACGGGTCAAACCGGTGAAATCTGGGTCAAAAAGTCAACTCTTGGTCCAAAAAGTCAACTCTAGGTCAAAACTAGGTCAAAAGTTGACTTTGGCGGTCAACCGAGTCAACTACGGTCAAGTCTGGGTCAAACTAGGGTGCTCCTGAAATTTTAGGTCAAACCGAGCTCATTAAGCTAGAAAACTCACAAACTCGCCTCCTTGAGATACCGGGATACCCTCGGTATCCGATACCTCAACCTAGGCTATATACCCCGCCTATACCCTCTAAAACCTATGCTAGCACGCGTAAATATATACACATATATGTATAAAAATCACTCCAATACTATTCCTAGGCTATTGCTCAAAAACCCCGTTCGAAACCCAATACCTTGGTTATCTTAAGGTATTGAAATCCCAAGGTATCTCAAGGTATTGAGATACCGCTCTAAAACCCCTCTAACTAGCTATCTAGCTACTAATAATTACATACCTAGATATTAATCTAGGCTAGGTAATATAGATATCTACCATATTTATATATATCTAAGTATGTATATACCTATATATATATATATCCACACACATATACACAAATACCCTTTACCTTACCCAACTCTTAAAAATATAAATATATCTATCTAGATATCTAATTGTCTATCTACCTAAATAACTATGTAGTTATCTAGCTATCTATCTAAGTATCTATATATATAACTATCTATTATCTAGTATCTACCTATCTAATATCTATCTAACTAGATACCTATCTATTTATATCTAGATATCAACTACCTATCTATCTATCTAACTATCCATCTATTATCTATCTATGTATCAAACTATTTACCTATCCATCTAATATCTATATAGTATCTAGATATCTATCTATTCATAAATCTATCTATCTATTTATATCTAGCTATCTACTTACCTATGTATCTATGTATCTATGTATCTATCTATTTATTTATCTAACTTATCTATCTATCTAACTATAGATATACATATCTATACATATCACTCTCTCCCTCGCTCGCTGCTAGCTGTTGCTGCTGCTTACCCCGCTGCTGCTGCTGCTTAAAACTGCTGCTGCTGCTGCTTTTCATTGCTGCTGTTGCTGCCTTTCACTGCTGCTGCTGCTGCTTTTCATTACTACTGCTGCTGCTGCTTTTTACTACTGCTGCTGCTACTTTTCACTGCTGCTGCTGCTGCTGCTTATTCTGCTGCTGCTGCTGCTTTTCATTGCTGCTACTGCTGCTGCTTTTTAAATGCTGCTGCTGCTGCTGCTTTTTAAATGCTGAAGGCTGCTTTTTAAATGCTGAATGCTGCTGCTTTTTAAATGCTGAATGCTGCTTTTTAAATGCTGAATGCTGCTGCTGTTCAATCCACCCCCCTCTCACTCTCACACACACACACACACACAACCACATACAGACACACATATATATACATATATCTATATATATATATATACAACCATACATATATATATATATAAATATATATACATAAACACACATACAAATATATATAAAAATATATATATATAGACACTAACACTAACACAACACAACCCCCACGCCCCACACACGCCCAACGACCCCGACACTCACCAACACCCTAAAATATATATAATATAACTCAAAAATTCTAGCACACACTCCCCAATACTAACCCAACGCGCGCACAAGCCCGAAACGAGGAAACCAAGTCAAAATGGCCGTTCGGTCATTTCGACGAACACGTGGTGCACGGCTCGGAAAACCTCCTGAAACGCACACCAAACGAACTCGGAATCGGCCCAAAATTTACCCATACGCTCTAAACGATGTCTAGATCCTAGAAAATGTGCTCCCACATCGATTCTAGGCCCGTGGCGGAAACGCACACGCACTTAGAATCGGCGACGACGAAAAGCCCCAAATTCGCCCGAAACGCCCGTTTCTCCGCGACGCGGCTTTCTGTGTCCGAACGGAGACACGCACTCACCCTCAAGACACCCGACAACGTCTACCTAGGTCCATCTAACCTAGGGCATCACCTAAAATTGGGCCAAATTCGGATTTCACCCGAAATTGACACAAAACCTAATGTTAAAGTCTCTAAACACTACCCAACTAGTTCCAACTTCCTCCCACGGGTAGCCTAAGGGTCTAGGAAGGTTCTAAAATATTAATTACACTATAAAAGAGTAATTACAAGGGGAAATTTAGGGTTTACCTCTTGGGAGTTGGAATCCCAAGCCAAAGTCTCAAAATGCTCCAAATCCTCCAATCCAAGCTTCCAAGCCTCAAATCCAAGCTCCAACACCAAATCTAGTCTCTACCCACCTAGGTTGGGGAAGAATGTAAGGTTAGGGTTCAAGCAAATGAAAGAAATGGAAGAGGGAAGGAGAAAAAATGGAGAAACTTACTTGTGAAGAAGAAATGAAGAAGAAGAAGTAGTGGAGAAGAAGAAGAAGTGAAGAAGAAGAAGAAGGAGTGAAGCAAAAGAAGGGGAGAAGCTGCTGTGTTCTCACGGATGGGGGGGTAGGTAGGGACCGGCCATGATTAAAAATGGGTTTCACTAAGTCCAAATGACCAAAATGCCCTCCCATAACTCGGTTTTGGGTTTCGGGTTCCAAAAGCACTCAAACTAGCTCCAAATCTCTCCAACTAACCTCCTAAAAATAAAATAATAAATCTAAGCCCCAAAATAATTCTCACAAGGGTGTGGGCTGGGTCGGACATGGGTCCACTAGGGTCTGACATGGGTCCAGGCTAGCCAAAATCCTAAAACAAACAATAAAAATATAATACAATCAATAATTAAATATAAATACAATTAAATATAAATAATCCACAATTAACTAAATTAAAAATAAAAAAAAATATCCGGCTCTGGAAATGGGGTGGTGACAGTTTATTCTAGTGGATTCTTAGGTCTAGCCCATTAACCTAAGCATTAAAGAACACCAAACAATTTATATAATAAATATATCATACATTATATTAACACATTAAAAATAATTATGGTAATTTACAATAATGCCCTAATCTAGAAATGTGGCAGTGACAAGTCTACCCTCCTAAAAAAAAATTGTCCTCGAAATTGAATTGAACTAAGAACAAAATCAGACAAGAAATTATACCTTAAGTCCCAAAGAGATACGGGTATTGCTTGCGTATTTTGTCCTCTTTCTCTCAGGTCGACTCGCCTGGAGAGTGATGTCTCCATGCAACACGAACCAAAGGAATAGTCTGGTTTTGCAACACATTTTCTCTGCGATCCAAGTTCTCTATGGGCTGCTCAGGATAGTTGAGAGTCAGACCAACCTCAATCTCCGAGTGATCTAGTACCTGACTAGGATCTGCCATATACCATCTTATCTACGACACATGGAATACGTCTGTAGAAGCATGAAAAATACGCTGGGAGGTTCTACGCGACATCTTAATACAGAGCAGCGTAAGCAGAGGCCTCCAGAGCCGTCGAACATGTAACAGAGCTCTTCCGCCAAATACAGCGTGAAATATGAGCTCAAAGGACCATCCGCGTAAGTACGGTACGTCCAGGCCGCCCCAGCATAAAAGAGAGTTCTTTATCGCCTCCATGGCGTAAAACTCAGCCGCTCTCAAAGCAGCTTAAAGCGTACGAGGAACGCTTTGTCTTCCCCGAAACGAACCTGTCAAGTTACGCAGTGAATCTGACCCCTGACTTCTGACAAAAAGTGCAGCACGGCTACCCAGACGACGGTTGGAAACGGTGGCAGACCCCTCGGGACGCGCTCCACAGTATGATGGCAGATCTCTGCATTTAATGTAGAGGATTTGGTTAAAATATCACCAAGCCGTCGTTCACTGAAGTCCCCTCAGCATAAACTGCTCTTTCGCGTACAAAGGGATACACCGCCTTGTTTTTTACGGGCAGACGTGAGCTGTTTACGCTCCACAGCGAACAAACCGCCTGCCAAAAGCTGCACGTTGCGCAGGGCTCGAGGCACGTCTCTGCGATTGACGGACAAGGCGGTAACAGTCTTCTCGAGGCACGTCTCTGCGACGAACACACAGGAGAGCTGCAGACCTTCAAAAATACGTCTCTGCATTTAATGCACAGAATGATGGCGGATCTCTGCATTTAATGCAAGGGATTTGATTATATCTTCAAAAGCCGTAATTTCGGCTAAAGACGTCCACATCAGCATTTTGGCACGGTACGCAGCGGCTTCTACGCCCAGGATCTGTGCCTATTCGGCTTTAACGCCCGTTCGGCTTCAACGCCCACTCAGTCTCTACGACCATTCGGCTTCTATGCCTGTTCGGCTTCTATGCCTGCTCGGCTTCTATGCCTGTTCGGCTTCTATGCCTGTTCGGCTTCCATGCCTGTGCGGCTTCAACGCCTGTTCGGCTTCTATGCCTATCGGGCTTCTACGCCCACCCGGCTTCTATGCCTACTTGGCTTCTATGCCACGATGACAGACATCGGTTTTTACGCCCACCTCTTCTACACGGGGGATACCTACCTACGTGGCTTTTACGCCGTGATCTTCGTAGCAATTGTACGTGTTGTGTCCCTTAGTTGGACCCGCGTCACACGCTCATTCAAAAGATCATCCATACGCAGGCATTGGTTACTTTAACCGTCGTGTAAAAGGGTGCTGTGTTGTCCACTCCTCGGTTTTTACACCAACTGAGTGGTCACTGTCACCAAAACTCTATAAATAGAGACCCCTATCAATGGGGAAAAAGGTCGACAAATTAAAAGATCGAACAATTGAAGACTCAGAGAAGAGGTCGAACAATTGAAGATCGAGCAAGGAGAGAGGAGATCGAGAGAGAGAGAGAGGAACCCGGAGCTCGGGCAAAGGATAGGGATCGGCGACCTGGGCATCGTGCATCCACCCTTTTCTGCAACCCCCGAGGCTACTTCCTGTCTTCTACGGCGCTTCTTCACCATCGTGTGGTCCCAGGGCTAAAGTGATCGACTGCAGATCAGACACCTATAGCAATTTATACCCAGATTAAATAAATTGTACTCCCACATCCTCGTATAGGATTACATTGTACAAGTTTGTTTGTAAACAAAAAGAACACGGGTCCTGTATAAACCCCGTCTTGAATACATCTTCCATTCTTTTTGTTTTCTATCGCAAACAAGATGGCGACTCTGCTGGGGACAGCTTTCTCTTCTGATGAGGAAGTAATTGCTCAAAACGATGCGGTATCTATAGGAACCGTGAAGAAGACACTGGTCGTCCATTTTGACCAGTCTGCCTACGAAGACATGCTTCGAACCGGAGGTAGCTCTCACCCTCTCTCCGTCCAAGACAACAGGAAGCTATGCAAGGTCTGGATGCCCAAGACATCCTCTACCGTTCCTGTGGACTCTCTGATCTCTCCGATCTCTCCGACCAATGAGGTTGTAGCATCGCTCCCTCCGTGCCCCGCACGTAAAATTCAGTCTCCCGCTACGCGCGGTACAGACAAAACTTCGGGCAAAGCCTCAGCGCTAACCCAGAAGTATCCACCGTGCCCCGCACGTAAAATTCAGTCTCCCGCTACGCGCGGTACAGACAAAACTTCGGGCAAAGCCTCAGCGCTAACCCAGAAGTATCCACCGTGCCCCGCACATAAAATTCAGTCTCCCGCTACACGCGGTACAGATAAAACTTCGGGCAAAGCCTCAGTGCTAACCCAGAAGTATCCACTGTGCTCTACACGTAGAAACCAGTCTCCCGCTACGGGCGGTACAGACAAAACTTCGGGCAAAGACTCAGCGCTGACCCAGGAGTATCCACTGCGCCTTACGCACAGAAATCAGTCTCCCGCTATGCGCGGTACAAACAAAACTTTTGATGATGCCTTAGCGCCAAATCAGAAGTACAGGTCACGCTCCGCACACAAGACGACGTCTGACCTCTACGGGGAACCAGATGAGCGCTGTGATCTCCGCGGGAGAAATCAGGCGGCAGAATGCACAACTGCTCGGCCCTTACACCAGTGAAGGAACAATCTGCATACCCTCCAGATTACGCAAGAAGCCGATGGCCGACTGAGGACCTCTTCAGCTTCACGCCAGCCTGAGCAAGTCTCCAAGATACGCCAGGCGAAGTCCCACGGCGTAGTGCGAGCTCGATTCGCGGAAAGGCAACCTCCCTGGGGGTTATCCGCCACCCAGATGGCCAACCTATTGTACACAGGTAGCATAACAAGAGCCATGGTGCCCAACTTCCGCACGACCACTGATAGGAACAGAAGAAACAAACAATCGTCTTCTTCCACAAATCCGCGTACATATCTGACCCAGAGACACAAAGACGGGAGTCGCGAGCAGGCTTTAGATCTCCCAGGCATCAAATAGGGAGAAATCGTGTGGGAAGATGCGTCAACATCTAACGTCATCATGATATTTGAACCATGTGAAAGTGGGACCTTTGTGGTCCCACCAACTCGCGACGACCAGCATCCAATAGTCTTCAGTCGCAGGGGGAGCGGTCCGATTGTACAGGAGGATTTTCACGAGGCTGAGGGGGGGAAGATGCAAATCCACAGGTATAGCCCTCAAGCTCTGAAGATTATACATAATATGGGTTATGATTTAAAATCAAAGCAAGGCCTCAACTATGGAAGAGGCAGGAGAACACCGTTGCATAGTAATCCTTACTATCGACAAACTCGTTTCGGGTTGGGGTACACCGTATCCCCTGCTGCACACTCCAAACTGCCAGAGGGTGATCCTGTAATGCCGGAGGAAGGTCCCTCCAAATCAGCTTCTAAAGACCAATATAACAACAAGACGGGGGGTAGAACCCTCTCAAAATCTAGGTACAATGCGGCGAGGGCGACTCTCCCGGAAGAGCAAAGGACTCGGGCGTCAGGATCCCGGAAACCGAAAGAGGCCTTTTCCTTTAAGGAAAATGACATCATTGAACTCTTTAACATATTGATAAAAGAAGACAAACTCCAGGTCCCCGACATCAGATACCCCGAAGAAGCCGGCGAAGTCGATGATCCAGATTATTGTCTCTTCCATCAGTACGTCCATCACCCTACGAAGGCCTGCTATTTGTTAAAAAGGAGAATTCAGGAGTTGATCGACGCCAAGGTCATCACTTTACATCTATAAGCAAGGGAAACAACCACTGTGAGCCAGGGTTCGCCTTTTTGGTTCCTCAAGAAAGATACGGCATGATGAACCCCTGAAGGTTTCCCCAGTGGATCCTACATGTCTATCCCCACTCGAGAAAATCACTATATAGTAAAAAGGGTTTATCATTATCCCTGATCATCGATTGTTATCTACACTTAACATTGGTACTTAGCCCTAAGTACACCAGTAGTGTTAAAATCCACCAAAAAACTGCCATGTCCATCTTACCTCTGAACAGATATATCCTCTCCCCATGACGATATAAAACCTATAGCACAAAAATTCTTGGCAGCTATGGATTCCTATCACCCGTACATATGGGAGGTGACATCATCATCCAATGTCGTCGCGGCATACGGACCACAAGAGGACTCTATCTTCCTCGTCCCGTCTACCTGCGGCAACCAGCGTACAATAGTCTTCGGCCGCATGCGCAATCAACCGACGGTCCAAGAGGATCCTCTCGATAATGATACTGAGAAAATGCAGGTCCACCAATACAGCCCACAGGCATTAAGGATCATGCAAAGCATAGGCTACGACTTGGAGCGGAATCCAGGCCTCAACTACGGGAAGAGCAGACGAACGCCACTGTTCGGCAATCCCCGCTATCAACAGACCCGTTTCGGGTTAGGGTATATCGCCTCCTCCAAATCAGGCGAGAATGTCCTTTCCTTCTATCAAGATGGCTCGTCACCCCCCGACTCACCGGACGCTCTCGAATGGACATTATCAGTAAATATGATAATGACAGATCCCTGCGGAGCGAACGAGCCAGAGTCTGAGCCGTTCGAAAATGACTCTTGGGCTCAACAGATGGATACACAATAGGAGTTCCGCTTCGAGCAGAGAGAACCTCCCACTGAAGATAAAGTTATCCAGATCGACGTTGGGGATGAACTCTCACCGAGGCCAATATTTATCAGTAACAATCTTTCCCCAGCCGAAAGGGTAGAAGTTATTCAACTGATAAAAGAATACATCGACGTCTTCGCGTAGAATTATGAGGATATGCCAGGACTTGATCCAGAGATGGCTACCCACAAACTCAATATATCACCCGATTCAAAGCCGGTGAAGCAACACCAGCGTCGGTTCCGCCCGGATATGATGGACGCCATTGAAGCCGAAGTCAAAAAGTTGATAGCCTGTGGTTTTATTTGGGAGGAACAACATCCCGACTGGGTCGCCAACATTGTCCCAGTCGTAAAGAAAAATAGGAAAATACGTATCTGCATCGATTACCGGGATCTGAATGCGGCCTGCCCCAAGGATGAGTTCCCTCTTCCCATCACAGACATCATGATCGACAACACCTGCGGTTTTGAACGCATGTCTTTCATGGACGGATTCTCGGGGTACAATCAGATCAAGATGCATCCTGGAGACGAGAAGCATACCGCCTTTCGAACACCACTAGGGGTATATTGCTATACAGTAATGTCCTTCGGATTAAAGAACGCCGGGGCAACATACCAACGAGCTATGAGTAACATATTCCATGAGCATTTACGCAAAATGGTGGAATGCTACGTAGATGACATAGCTGTCAAAAGTCACCTCAAGGACGATCACATTCGAGACTTGAGGTCGGTGTTCGAGTTAATGCGCCAACATCAACTCAAGATGAATCCTACGAAGTCCTTTCTGGGTGTATCTAGCGGCAAATTCCTGGGATTTGTCATTACCGCCAAAGGCATCCAAGTGGACCCTGGGAAAGTTCAAGCCATCGTAGAAATGCGATCGCCTCGCAATCTGAGGGAACTTAGGGGATTTCAAGTCGTCTGGCTTACATCCGGAGATTCATATCCAACCTCTCCGGAAGATGTCAGCCTTTTTCTCGCCTCATGAAGAAAGGTGTATCCTTCGTATAGGACGAAGCCTGTCAACAAGCGTTTAACGATATCAAACGCTACCTCACTCATCCGCCAGTTCTGGTGCCCCCCGTCGTAGGAAGACCATTCTTCCTATACGTTCGAGCAATGGACCATTCCCTGGGAGCTCTTCTTGCGCAGAAGAACGATGTAGGGCATGAACAGGCTATCTACTACCTAAGTAGAATGATGGTCGGAACCGATCACCGGTACAACCCAGTGGAGAAAGAATGCTTGGCGCTGATATTCGCTATCCAGAAGACGCGGCACTATGTCACCGGCCATACTATCCATATCATCTCCAGGATCAACCCTCTTCGAGTACTAATGAGCAAGCCAAGTGCTCTTAATTCCCGACTCGCAACGTGGGCGATGCTGTTAACACCATATAACATGGTGTACGTCCCTCAGAAGTCCATCAAAGGCCAAGCATTGGCCGACTTCCTAGCTGCTCATCCAATCCCGGAGACCTCCATGTTGTACGAGGACATCCCTGACGAAGTTACAGAATGTAATTCCGCGACAAAGAGTGACGCATGGCAACTATTCTTTGATGGTGCCTCCAGAACCGGTCCTAGGGAAAGTATGGTCTCAGGAGTAGGAATCGTCCTAGTTACTCCCGACAAACTCGTCATCTACCGGGCATACTCTCTCAACGAGCCCTGCTCCAACAACGTGGCAGAGTATAACGCTCTTTTAATCGGGCTCCAAGTCGCTAAAGAGCTGGGGGTCGAATCCCTGGAAGCTTTCGGTGATTCCCTGCTTATCGTCAATCAAGTCAGAGGAATATATGAAGTCCGGAATCCAGACCTTATCCCCTATCACCAAGCAACGGTCGAGATAGCCATGATATTCAAAGGGTTCTTCCTGGAGCATGTACCTCGATCCCTGCATCTTGAAGCTGATGCCCTAGCCAGTCTAGCCGCAGATCTGGCTACTCCTATAAGAAGGCAGGACTCGGTAATCCTTCTTAACAGAGATTTATTCTGTGTGAAAAACAATTCTCACATAGAACGCAGCTATGCTGCATACGCCAATCCTCCCGGACGAGATTGGAAGAGTCCTTTCATAGATTTCGTGGCATACAGGATCTTGCCGGAAGACCCTAAAGAAGCAGTATCCGTCAAGAGGCGGTCCTTACGCTTCTACTTCGATGCATCTTCACAATGCCTATATCGTCGGACCTATGACGGACTGCTATTAAGATGCCTCTCTGACGACGAGGCACAGATGATCATCCGTGAAGCTCACGACGGCATATGCGGAGCGCATCAACCCGGTCCTAAGCTATAGGATCGTATCAGGAGAATGGGCTACTACTGGCCCACTATGATCACAGACGCGATCAGCTATGCAAAACAATGCAAGGCCTGTCAGGTCCATACGGACTTCATACATCAACCGTCTGAATATCTACATCCTACAGTTGCATCCTGGCCTTTCGAAGCATGGGGTATGGATGTCATTGGTCCTATCCACCCGTCTTCTTCCAGGGGTCACCAGTTCATACTGGCCATCACGGATTACTTCTCCAAGTGGGCAGAGGCAATCCCTCTCACAGAGGTAAAAGTGTCTAATGTGATCAGCTTCATCAAGCATCACGTCATCTATCGCTTCGGGATACCTCGGAGGATAATTCACGACAATGGGCCTCAGTTCATCAGTCAAGCGTTTCATCGATTTTGCGATAAAAATCGGATACATAATATTGCCTCTACGACATATTATCCAGCTGCTAATGGTTTGGCGGAAGCTTTCAACAAAACCATTATCAAACTCTTGAAGAAGTTCGTCTCTTCAAATAAGAGAGATTGGAATGAGAGACTGGGCGAATGCCTCTGGGCATATCGCACAACGGTACGAACACCGACAGGTTGTACTCCATTCTCACTGGTCTACGGGAGCGAAGCAGTTCTCCCCATTGAAGTCCAGATCCCGTTACTCAGAATAGCCGTGGCTAACGAGCTGACTCAAGAGAAGAACGACCTTTTAAGACTTCAGGAGCTATAAGGATTAGACGAGAAACGCCTCCCAGCTCAGCAGCGCATCGCGCTCTACCAAGCACGCATTTCCAGAGCTTTCAATCATAAAGTAAAGGAAAGAGTGTTCAGAGTCGGCGAGCTAGTTCTAGCCGTAAGAAGGCCGATGATTCTTACCCACAGGAGTAAAGGCAAATTCCAGCCCAAATGGGAGGGTCCTTATGTGGTCGAGACAACGTTCTCAAATGGCGCTTATAGGTTAGCCCAGCCTAATGGAGACCTGTTAATGGCTCCTATCAACGGCAAATTCCAAAAAAGGTACTATGCTTAATCTCCTCTGCTCGGGTAGAATATAGCGGAAACCTCAATTCTGACAAAACTACTTCCAAAACAAGCCTTAGCCAAAGCATATTCTATCATGTCCGTATGACCTCTGCATAAATATGTCCTGCTGAAGTTTCTTGAGAGCCTATCATGTCCATATCACCTCTGATAGTATCTCACCCACAAGCCTTAGTCAGAGCATATTCTATCATGTCCGTATGACCTCTGAATAAATGTATCCTGCTGAAGTTTCTTGAGAGCCTATCATGTCCATATCACCTCTGATAGTATCTTACCCACAAACCTTAGCCAAAGCATATTCTATCATGTCCGTATGACCTCTGAATAAATGTGTCCTGCTAAAGTTTCTTGAGAGCCTATCATGTCCATATCACCTCTGATAGTATCTTACCCACAAGCCTTAGTCAGAGCATATTCTATCATGTCAGTATGACCTCTGAATAAATGTGTCCTGCTGAAGTTTCTTGAGAGCCTATCATGTCCATATCACCTCTGATAGTATCTTACCTACAAACCTTAGCCAAAGCATATTCTATCATGTCCGTATGACCTCTGAATAAATGTGTCCTGCTGAAGTTTCTTGAGAGCCTATCATGTCCATATCACCTCTGATAGTATCTTACCTACAAACCTTAGCCAAAGCATATTCTATCATGTCCGTATGACCTCTGGATAAATATGTCCTGCTAGAGTTTCCTGAGAGTTTATCACGTCCATACTACCTCTGATATCACTCTCGCCCAAACCTGTCATTTATATTTCGAAATGATGGGTCCACAAAGTCAGAAAAGAGTTCGCTTTATTCCCAAGAAAGAGCAGAATTATACTGGCAAGCAAGAAAAAAAAATAGGGTACATCATTGCGGGGGAGCAGTCAGATCATGAATCTGCCGCGCCAGTACGGCTATCGTCTCATCCCTGCAGGCCAAGGTATCGGCGCGGGCCTGCTCCAGCCGTGCTTCGTTGTCTCCCCTGAGGGACAATTCGGCCCTCGCCCGAGGAACACCCGCGCGGGCAGCTTCTGTACGATCCAGATCCCGTTGTGCTGTACTCAATCGAGCGGTCGCTACGTCTAGACCTGCCAACGACTGGGAAGCCCACTCCTCTGCCTGAGCGAGCTCCTCTTTCAACTTGCGAGCCCTCGCTACGTTCCCTTCATGCTCGGATTGGCACTTCAGTTGAAGGGCAAGGGCCTCCTCCTCGACGGTCTTTCTTTCGTCCATCTCCAACTGACGTATTTAAGCGAGTTTATCTAAGCTCTCTATCTGTTTGGCAAATCGCACAGTCATGAAGTCATATCTGGACTGGACCTCAGCTTCAATATCGCCCCGAGTTAGCTGCAGATATTCGTTAATGGGTTGCTCCAAACCATTAACCATCGCCTCCAGGGCATCAGCTATCCCGGTGCCGTCAAAATCCCGGATCGCCTCTACCGGAATCCGAGAGGACTTCTTCAGGCGCTCGAGATCCAGATTCCCCTTCAGCACCATCGGTATCAGCGCTTTCAAAGTAGCATAGAAGACACGGGTATATTGCTCGGTCAGCGCAGCTAAATCCGATTGGGCCCCAGGAGTGGCCGCGGCATTGGCAAGTCCCCCTCCAGGAACGATTGCGGACGAAGTGGTCACAACCATCGCCTCGACAGGTGGTACGACCAAAAGAGGCACGTCGGCCGAAGTAGTCGCAATGACAGGCTCTTCTTCTTCTTGGGATATCGAAGCCTCTTCAACAGGCGAACCGGCCCCCGAAGATATTTCCTCCTCAAGATCAAACGCCTCAGTATCATCGCCAGGAGCCGGAACAGAGCCAGAAGGTGCTTCAAAGCTATATTCCCCGTGGACGCCATCCCCTGGGAAAAGGACAAGAGAGTTGATATCAATATAATGGTACTCTTTCTAAAAAGGAGACATAAAGATGACATTTACCCGTGGCCAGCGGTATATACGACGCATCTGCAGTCGAGGTAGCTAAATCACGCCTTAATGACGTAATATGAACTGTCAAACCTGGAGAAGGGGGTGGGCCAACCGACATCGCCAGGAGCTCTACTAAGCCTCCACCAAGGCGCGGTCGAGGTTCGTCAGTTGGGACCTCGCCAGGCATACTCACGGACACGGCAGGGGTTTCATCCGTTGTTGGTCTAAGGGAAGATTCTTCCATCTGCCCCGGCCACACCGACAATCTCGTACCACTACCGGAGGCAGTAGCGGCGATGACATCCTCAAGACGGAATGCCCCGGCACCGCCAGCCGAAATTGAGGGTCCCTCCCTAGAAGGCAAGGAACCCCCGATCAGGAAAACATCCTCGACAGGCGAAACAGCAGGTTCCTCTCTGGGAGCCTCGATACCGGGGATTCGAAGAGAACGACTGACCGTACTCTTCCTCTTGCAAGGAGAAATCTCCTTGGGAGCAGCGGCCCTTCGCTTCCCAGAGACTACCAAAGCCCCCGCAGGCAAAGGCACTTCACACCTTGGCACCGTCACCAACGGTTCATCAGGAGTAGCGAACTCCTCACCCTCGTCAGGAGAAACCGAAGGGACTTCGACTCTTCCCCCAGGCGTGGAAGGCGGCACCCTAAAACTCCTACGCATGTCAAAATCACGGTGGAAGGTGTTAACCGCCATGTAGAACTGGGCATACGAATGTAGGATGCGCAGCTCCGTGGAGGGTGTGACGACCGGCACGGTAAAGATTGCTCCAGTGCATCCCATGATAAAATATCGCCATCCTCTGGCTCCATCGATGAGGCCGCCCCTGGACCTGAAGCTGGTAACGGCATTGCCCACGTGCAACTGGTCGTACCCAAATTGCCTTGCAAATCGACTAGGCAAGTAAGGCTCGAGGAAGCAACGATCTTCACTTCTATACAACAAGTGGGAAGGCCTGATACAGATCAACCACTTGAAGGCCTCCGGAGAAAGATTAGTCTTCTCTCCACCTAAATCCTCCAGCCTGATCCCCGATTGATTACGATGTACTGGGGGAGCAATGCAAAGGAGTTTCCAGCCATGACTGAGGCCCAGTGTCAGCCTACAGTCTAAAACTGTGTTCACATTCCAGGAAGAGTCCTTATAATTCAGTAGGAAGCTACCCCCCGGGCTACTACCGGAGCCAGGGGACATCACCCGAGGGTTGTGCAGAATTAACCATCCCATTAAATACAGGTATGGTAATTCCACCCTGGGAAAGCTTTCACGCCGAGTCTCATCGGCGAGCAGCCCGTCAGTCATGGCCCTCAGGCCAGCCTGTATACGGCACACCATAGCAGGGAGCAAGCCCAGTCTCGCCCCAAACACCAGACGTACCACAGGCCACAGGATATTTCGGTGAATGCGGTCCGCAGATGCAGTGCCGGGCACCACTACTTGACGCAGCCATATGGAGAGGAAACCGGCCAGCTGGGCTTCCTTAGACAGAGGCCTGCGGCAACGCCTCAAGTAGCTATAGGCCTTAGTGACTTCGGGATACTTTCCTACCCCGTCGTCAAGAATCTGGTCCGAAGCCTTGGTGTCATCCATAAGAGCCTCGACGACCTGGGCACTAAGAACGCCCAAACAATTTACGGGCTCATCCTTGCCCCCCGAGACTTTCTCCAGCTTGGCGGCCCTGGCCCGGTGGAAGAAGAGGTAGGACGTCCACTTGGTAGTATGGGCCAAATCAGAAGGCTCGTCATAAAAGGCCGTGCACGCGAAGTAATGGCACATCAGCTCCTGATACACCTCTACTACCCGAGGGTCCAAATCCTCCAACTCCCGATTGGTGGGGACGTACTCTTCATATGGGGCATCCCCCATCGGCAGCCTCAAGATCGCTGCCATCTCATGGAGGGCCAATCCTAACTCCCCCAGCGGAGTGACAAAAGTCCCAGTGAGCAAAATGTATCGCTCCATCAGTGCCAAGTACAGGTTAGGGTTAGCAGGCAACCCAACACTGGTCGCACTCACAGCGGCATACAGCCCAATGCACTCCAGCTTTATCTGACAGTGCTTCAAGGCCCAGTCAACAAGGTAGGCCCATCGACGGTTTGTTGGAGTGATCCACCCGTTGCATCGAGGATTCTCCTTGGGATATACTCCCCCTCGCCCCATGAAGTCGTTGTAGAAAGTCGGCAACTGGACCGGCTGGATCACTAGACTGTCCTTGCTCGGAGCACTGCCCGGGCTCAGTCCCATGAACGATGTCACGAGGCCTGAAGGACGACTGACAAACGACCCCTGGTCAGCTCCTTTCAGATGAAAGATCTTCCCCGGTTTGCCGTGAAGATCGGGCGTCAGGTTCCACGACATCCTCCTAGGGTGTGTCGCATGGAAGAAGGCCGAGATGGGATAATCCCTCGGCATCGTCGGCAGATACAAAACCAGATTCCCGGCAAGAAATATCCAAGGTTCTCTCTTAGGCTTCGTCTGGGACCGTCTGTCAATCATGTCCCCAAAGAGAAAAGCTGGCTTTATGTACTGCTCCCCGTCTATATACGTCAGGGGCTCCCCGTTAATCATATTCAGCAGCGTCCGCTCACCCTGGGCCAATATCAAAATCTTTCTTCCCTCAGGATACTGGGGTCCGGAGATAGGAAATGCCACGTGGGACAGATCCTCCAGGTAGTTCGAGTGCAGCATCCCGGCAGCAGAACCCATCACCTCAGCCAGTGGAGACTCACCCAAATTAACTGCAAAAGTGCGAGAAAAACACGTCATTACGAAATCTTGCAACATGGGGATCCAGAAGCTACAGTCTGTGCTTTAAGCCAAGACTGTACAAATTTGGCCATTTTTATGCAGGAAGTCTCATCCAAAGACGTAACTAGCAGCGTACGATCCGTGCTTTACGCCGGGCTACCAAAAATTCTAGTTATTACGCCAGAGGCTCCACCCCCAGGTGTAAAACTAAAATTTTATAGTATACACCACGTTTTTGACAGTCGGAGCTGTTACGCCCAGAACTGGGAAAACGATGGAGCCCTTACGCTGGCACATTAGAAATATGAGCGTAAAAGATGAAAACATCTCCGTGCATCATCTTCCTCAAAGAGGCTATCAGTACAGAAGACGACCTAGCGCGGTCACGTTCAACGTGTGCGAAGGATTTTTCGTCATTCTATGTCATCCAAAAGGGCTCTACCTCTAAGGCCAGGAGCGCTGCTCGTCGGCGGGATACTTTGCTCAGGATGAAGTTCGCCTTGCCTGTCACGACCCGCACCCGGAATTTGGGCATGAGTCGTGGGTACGTCCAGTCTACGCCGCAGTATCGGCGGTAGAACGCTGTCTAGGTCACAAACATAGTATATCCTGTCAATAGTCTCAACTCCGTACGGAGGACAATGATAAATAATCACAGTTCTATAATATACTCAATCACAACTATAAACATAATGGCACGATGAGAATTGAAAAGAGTTCTATTAAAACCAACCACAAGAAGTTTAACTCAAATCCCGGTCTAAAATGACCTCACAAAGTCGCAAATAAAATAAATACATCACAGTCTCAGTCTCAGTCTAGAATAATAATGCAGAAAATAATCTAGGCATGGGCAGGCAAGTTCTCCTCTAGGATAGGCACCTCCTCTGGGATTTCTGGGGTGAAATCCTCCTCTATTCCTGGACCGTAATGAGTAGGGCAAAAGTCCTCCAGGTTCTCTGAAAATGTTGTTATCCAGTCAGGATTGGAGCGAAGCACAAGCACTAACAGCAGTTTCATTAAATTGACAAAATCTATAAACAGTGTAAGAGATACAAGATGGAAATAAAAGCTGAACATGTGAAGTACTGGAGAAATGAAATAGACAATAAAGCATCTAGCAATGAGCAATAAATAGTGAATACTAGAACAGGTAAATCTGAATAAAGATAAAATATCTAGTTAAGTGTTTGAAATATTAGTTTATTATGTGATCGGCTTGGGACTAGATCAGGCTGGTTATATATGATTAGCTATGATTCTTGAAGGTCAGGCTAACCATATGGTTAGCTATGATGCATGATAATGGTCAGGCTAATCATATATAACAGCTATGAGGCATGATGATGGTCAGGCCGCACCCGACGTGAGATGTGGGGTGAGCTATGATGCATGGTAAGTGTGGATATGATCACATAATTTACTAATAGTCCCCCATCCCCCAGCTAGCACGATGGATTCCAATCACGACTCCTCATGATGGGGATCTAGGGTGCTAACCCGTGTATCCATAGTGTCGGAATCAAGTATGAAATACACTACAATTTATAGAAGTAATCAACAATGAAAACTGTCAGAGAATGTACTCGCCTGTGGTCCTGAGCAGAATGTGAGGATCGAGGTCCAAAATGGAATCATAATAACCTATTTATGGAAATTCAATGTTAATTAATGAATTAAAAGAATAACATGCTTAACAATTTAAAAACGAGGTTTCTAGGTCATGTCTAAGGTTTACTGGTCAATACTAGGTCCAACTAAGTCAACTCTAGGCTTTTTGGTCAAAACTAGTCAATACCTTGCTTCTAGGTTCATACTAGCTATTGTTAACTAATACTAGTTAATACACTATATTATATGTTCTATACTTACTAATATTGGATTATTTTTAGTAATACTACTAATACTAGCTAAAATTCATTATACTAGGTATTATCATTATATATATAACTCATATAGTGGTATATTGGTATCTTGCTGACTAGTTACTATTTCTTATACTATATGCTATCAGTATGTAATTAACTTACATATATATAAACTGAGTATATACCTTAGCTGACACCAAGGTTCAACCCAATATCCCAAACCACCTTACCTTACTGATACACTAAACTCCACACTGATACATTGTTCTAACTGAGACACTATACTTCACCCTAAATTCACACACACTGCAAATCACTCACACACACTACAATCAGACACTAATACACTATGACACACTAATACACTGAAACTCACATTTTGCTCACTGATACACAGGTACTTACATAGCTATCTAATACACTGAAATCTCATCCACATACAGTTTTCAGACACAGGTACTCCACAGTATCTGGTTAATTCCCCAGACACCACACACAGGTTCAGGATACTGCTACCTACAGATTCTGTACTGAATTTCAAATTCCTATCTACTGATACCTATTAACACATCTACACAGCATACACAGTTTCCTCACAGTGGCACTCTATATGCAACACAGGGACACATGTTCATGAAAGTATCACTGCTCTCTCTTTCCCTTCTTCTCAGAATTCACACAGCCATACACACACTAAACCCTCACATATAATAACACCCTAAACTGACACTAAATCATAGTATCAGTTAAGGAGAACTGATACACACAACACCTACACTACCACACACATAAACATATGCACAGACACACTTATCAAAATCCTCATCAAACCTGGGAATTATCTCTCCCTCACACCTATACACAGTCACATATAAACAATGTGCCACAGTACACAAACTGAAACAAGACACACAGGCTTATACATTGACACAAGGACACACACATACATATTTGCTTTCTCATGCACAGCCCCCCCATTGAATCCTCTATACTGATACTAACTGCCACATGAACACACACATGTATTTCTCCCCCAAGTCTCTGATCCCCTAATCCTACACACTAGACACACTAAACACAGAATGCACTTCACCAATACAGCACACACACATACTGAATATACCCACACTGATGTTCCCCTTCCTGCAATACTGAACTATCCTAATTACCTACACAGTATCATTGAACCTGGAACAATTAGCTACACATCTATCCATTGGCTCATTCACTCCCCTATACATTAATACACAACCACACAGTCCCTCTGTTGAACTAGGGGCAACTCTACACACAGGCATTACTGATAACACACAAACTCTCAGGCCACACTGACCCAAGACACAAATACACAGCAAAACACACAAACTGAATTTACCCCCAATGCACACACACATATACAACTCATATTGACTGATACATAACACAGCCACAACTCGAGCACCCTCAATTTGATATTACTATCTACTGCTCCTCCCCCATCCTTTGTGCACACAATACACATGGGGACAAGAGCACAGCAGGAATCAACCAACTTGCTATGATCCCTTGTCTACCCATTTGCACTGCACAGGCACTGTCACCCATAACAAACTGAAACTCATAACCCTTGTTTACTGATACACAGGAATACACCCTGGTTTCACAGTTTCCAAATCACAGTGCTCAGACACCCATCTCCCAAAACCCGATTGCACAGTTCGCTTCTCCATCGATGCACACAGCACACAACCCCGAACACTGCCCAGAATTCCCAATTCACATACCCGACTGCACCCTGTTCTAAACACCCACACAACCACAACCTAGATACATATATACAACACATCTAATCCATATACATATGCATAAATATATATAGACATCATACATCATTCATTAAATTAGATATTTTAGGGTAAAATAGATAGGTATTCACCCTGTGAAGCATTTAATCAAACACAAGATGTGCAAAACGAAAACTACACCAAGAATTCCTGAAAACCCAAAACAAAACCCTAAAACAATATCTAACCTACCCATAGGAGGGTGAAATCAGTCTACCTACCCAAAATCTAGGGTTAGGGTTTTTAATAATTGGGGAAAACCCCATGTGGGTCACCAAAACCTAATCCAAAGCCCTAGAATCGAATTACACACAGATTTGGGGGTTCCTAATGGCCATTATCATCTGTACACAGAATTTAAATGAGTAGAACTAGGGTTTTACCTGCAGGGGAAGGTTTTTTCAACGAGGCACTTCTTCTCCAAGGCTCCCTGACCCACGTTCTTTGCTTCTCTTGCTTTGGAGGTGGAGAAAATGGAACCTAGGGTTAGGGTTTCGAATTTTTGGAGTGGGGAGATGGTTTCTCTTGTGAAAGCTAGGGTTTCTCCTGTCTATAAGAAGAACAAGAGGGTTCCTTTTATATATATAGGCCCAGTTAGGGTTTCTAGTGTATGGCCTAGGTTTAACCCCTAGGTTAGGTCATGTAGAACCTAATTAGCTAAGGTTTAGGTCTGCTAGAGTTTAAGGTCCACCCTAAATTTTAAAATTCTAGGGTTTTGCTAGAATAGGATTTACACATTAGGGTTTGGTCATTAGGGTTTGCCCTAAAGCATTCTAGGGTTGACCTAAAATCAAATATCCCTAATAATAATATAATAGTTATAAAACTCAGCAAATAATTTAATACATAATTATTTAAATTGTTAAATTACAGAAATGCCCTTATATGGAAAAGTGGTAGTGACAAGTCTACCCTCCTAAAAGAAATTTCGTCCTCGAAATTGGACTGAACTACAATCAAGAATGAAATCAGAAAAGGAATATTTACCTCAAGTCTGGAAGAGATACGGGTATTGCTCGCGCATTTCGTCCTCTCTCTCCCAGGTCGATTCCCCTGGAGAGTGATGTCTCCATGCTACGCGAACCAAAGGGATGGTTTGGTTCCGCAACACCTTCTCTCTGCGGTCCAAGATCTCTACGGGCTGCTCAGGGTAGCTGAGCGTCGGACCAACCTCAATCTCCGAGTGATCAAGTACGTGACTAGGGTTGGCCACGTACCGTCTCAGCTGCGACACATGGAACACATTATGCACTCCCTCCAATGCAGGCGGCAAGTCCAGTCTATACGCCACTGCGCCTACCCTCGCCAGAATACCGAAGGGTCCGATGTAGCGTGGGCTAAGCTTTCCGCCTCTGCCAAAACGAATCGTTCCACGCGTCGGAGAAATCCGTAGGAATACTAGATCGCCAACCTGAAACTCAAGGGGTCTACGGTGGCTGTCGGCCCAATGCCGCTGTCTGTCCTGCGCCACTCGCAGTCTGTCTCTGATGAGTTTCACCTTTTCTGCTGCATCCACGACCATTTCTGGTCCTAGCAAGGCTCTCTCTCCAACGTCGTCCCACGATAGCGGTGTACGACACCTCCGTCCATAAAGAGCCTCAAATGGTGACATCTCGATGCTGGCCTGGTAGCTGTTGTTGTAAGCGAACTCTACCAGGTGCAGATGATCCTCCTAAGAACCTCCGAGATCTAGAACACAAGTGCGTAGCATATCCTTGAGAGTCTGAATAGTCCTTTCAGACTGCCCGTCTGTCTGGGGGTGATATGCGGTACTGAACTTGAGCTGAGTGCCCAAGCTAGCCTGCAGACTCCTCCAGAAGTGGGAAGTGAAACGACTATCCCGATCTGAGACGATGCTCACAGGAACTCCATGAAGCCTAACAATCTGTCGCACGTACATCTCTGCTAGCTTCTCTGTCGACGTGCCCACCTTGAAAGGTAAGAAGTGGGCTGATTTGGTCAACCTGTCCACGATGACCCAAATCGCGTCTTTCCCTCCTGGAGAACGTGGAAGCCCTGAAACGAAATCCATGGTCACGTGCTCCCACTTCTATTCTGGAATCGGTAAAGGTTGAAGCAAACCTCCTGGCCTCTGCCGGTCTGCCTTTACCTGCTGGCACACTAGACACCGGGATACGAAGCGTGCTACCTCGCGCTTCATTCCATACCACCATACGTGCTCCCTCAAGTCTCGATACATCTTGTTGGCACCGGGATGCATCGAGTACTGAGAGCGGTGTGCCTCCTGCAAAACCTCCTCGCGCAGCTCCCCGCTAGGCACACATATCCTCGTGCCGTGCCGTAGAGAACCGTCCTCTGCGATAGTGAAGTCGTCTGACAATCCCATCTGAACTTGGGCTCTGATACTACTCAGAGTCTCATCATCGTACTGCGTAGCTCTGATCCTGTCCATCAGTTCGGACTGTATCTGCAATCCCCACATCTGAATCTCAGCACCGGGAACTAACACCTCAATCTCCAAGCTCTCTAAATCAGCCAACAAATGCCTGTCTGTTGTCAAGTACATAGCCATCGGATACCTGCTCAAGGCATCGGCGACTACGTTAGCCTTCCCTGGATGGTACTGCAATGAGATGTCAAAGTCTTTCATCAACTCTAACCACCTCCTCTGCCTCATGTTCAGCTCCTTCTGTGTGAATACGTACTTCAAACTCTTGTGGTCTGTGAAGATCTCCACACGCTCTCCGTACAGGTAATGTTTCCACAGTTTTAGAGCGAAGATAACTGCTGCCAACTCTAAATCGTGGGTGGGATAATTCTTTTCATGAGGGCGTAACTGCCTGGAAGCATAGGCAATTACCTTCCCGTGCTGCTGAAGAACACATCCCAGACCCTTCCCTGAAGCATCACTGTAGATGGTGAAACCGCCTGACCCTGATGGCAACGTCAAAATTGGGGCTGTCGTCAACCTCTTCTTCAGCTCATCAAATGCAGCCTGGCACTCCTCCGTCCACACAAAATCCACATCCTTCCTAGTCAGTCTGGTCATTGACGCTGCAATCTTGGAGAAGTCTTGTACAAACCTCCTGTAATATCCTGCAAGCCCGAGGAAACTCTTGATCTCAGCTACCGAACTGGGGGTAGCCCATGACTCCACTGCCTCGATCTTCTTTGGGTTTACCGAGATTCCGTCACCCGATACCACATGCCCAAGAAATTCGACCTTGTCAAGGAAGAATTCACACTTAGAGAGTTTCCCGTATAGCTTCTCCCTCCTGAGAGTCTCTAAGACCAATCTCAGGTGCTCTTCGTGCTCCTCCGGTGTCTTGGAATACACAAGGATATCGTCGATGAACACCACCACGAACTTGTCAAGGTACTGGTGGAATACTTTGTTCATCAAGTTCATGAATACTGTCGGTGCATTGGTTAAACCAAATGGCATCACCATGAACTCAAACTGGCCGTATCTGGTCCAAAAAGCTGTCTTCGGCGTGTCTTCTTTCTTCACCTTCACCTGGTGATAACCTGACCTCAAATCAATCTTCGAAAACACCCTCGCCCCGCTCAACTGGTCGAAAAGATCATCTATCCTCGGCAGCGGGTACTTGTTCTTGATAGTGATATTGTTCAAAGCTCTATAATCAATGCACATGCGCACCGTGCCATCCTTCTTCGGTACGAACAATACCGGAGCTCCCCATGGTGATGAACTGGATTTGATGAAGCCTTTGTCCTGCAGCTCCTCAACTTGCTTCTTCAGTTCTGCCAGCTCGCTGTTGTTGACTCTATAGACATGTTGTGAAATGGGCTCCGCTCCTGGAACCAAGTCTATAGAGAATTCAACATCTCTGTCTGGCGGCAAGCCTGGCAACTCTTCTGGAAATACATCCAGGAACTCCGCTATCAGAGGATGTGGCAACTCCTCTTCTTCCGTCCTGGCTCCGCAAAATGTGCTCCCTCTCTGTTCCGCTGTTCCTCTGATGACCTCGAACTCCGGCTCTCCTGGTGGTCTAAACAATACTCTGCCTCTATAACAATCTATAGTAGCATGATGCCTACTCAACCAGTCCATTCCGAGTACAATATCGTACCCCGGAAGTGGCATGACAAGTAAGCTCACGCTCAACTCTCGGCCTCCCACTGTCACTCTCCGGTCCTTGCAGTGATCACGGACTAGGATAATACCTCCACCAGTCATGATCTTGCAAGTCCTAGCTAATGGTTCTGTGTCTAAATGATGACGAAGTGCATATGATACGGACACAAAGCTATGGGAAGCGCCAGAATCAAATAAGATAAATGCGGGAATACAATCGAGAAGAACCGAACCGGTGATCAAGTCTCCTGCTGGCTCGATCTCCTCGACTGCCATGGCGTATGCTCGCCCCTGGGGTGCATCTCTCTACTGCTGATGCTGGGCAAACCTCTGATTTTGCGGTGGAAGTGGTCCCCTCTGCTGTTGGCCTCCTGGTGCTGCAGGTACCCTGCCTGGTCCTCTCTGGGCGGCTGCTCCGCCCTGACCTGGACGAATGGTAGGGCAATCCTTCAGCTGATGTGTCGTCGATCCGTAGTACAAACATGAGCCTAACCTCTTCCTGCAGTTCTCTCTGGTATGTCCTGTCTTCCCGCAGTACGCACACTGAATGGCGGGCTGAGTCTGCCTCTGCTGCTGTTGCTGAACCTGCCCTCGGGCTGGTGCCTGGTGCTGCTGGTGCTGCTGCTGGATGGCCCTCTGCTGCTGCTGAAAGTGTGGACGCTTGCCTGGTCCCGCACTACTGTTTGCTCCTCCGGAACCATCGCGTCCCCTCTTGGGCCTGAGGTCCAAGTCGTCCTCGGCTACCTGGGCATCCATCAATATGTTCTCGAAAGTAGCAGTGCGACGTCCCGACGTGCGAGACTTGATCTCCCTTGTCAGCCCCTTTCTGAACTTCCGGGCCCTGTCCCCCGGATCTCTAATCATTGACGGCGCGAAGCGGCTCAGACGGCTAAACTCCGCGGCATACTCATCGACGGACGAACCCCCTTGGACTAAGTCATGGAACTGACTCTCCAAGGCTCCTAGGGCAACGTCAGGAAAGAATTTCTCCTTGAAGAGCTCCCTGAATTCCTCCCAAGTGAGTCCCCTGCGCATGAGTCTCGTCTCCGTGCGAAACCACGTCAGGGCAATGTCAAACATCTGGCTGCCAGCGGCCTCGATCTTGAGCGCCTCTGGAAGCTGCGCCAAACGCAAGTTCCTCTCGATGTCCTCTAGCCAATCATCGGCGTAGAGTATCCCTTCTGTCCCCTTGAACTCCCGAGGCATCATCCTCTTGAAGTCCACAATGGTGCCCGGCCTCGGTTGTTGCTGACCAGGTTGTTGCTGCTGCTGAGCGACTCTCTCCACAGCCTGGAGAGCCACTTGGTGAGCATTCTCCATGTTCACCCTCATCATCTCTGTCTGGGCCTGATGTGCCTCAGCCTGCACTCTCTGGGCCTCTGCCGACGTCCTCTGGGCGTCGACCATGCCCTGAATCAAAGCGAACATCTGTGCCCCATCGACGGGCACACCTCCTGGATACTGAGCTGGTGGTGGTGGTGGTGGTAGCTCCGTCGTAGCTGCGGGGACCCTCTGAACAGGTGGTGGAGGACCCCCGAATGCTGCAGACACTCCCACTTGTCCTGGAGATGTAGGAGGTGCTGCTGATGTCTGTCCGGCAGCACGAGAGGTGGCAGACCTCTCCGTATCTGCTGCTCCTAGTCTCTGGGATCTCCTTGGCGGCATCCTGAAGACAGATCGAAAGATTCAATTAAGGCAATAGATACGATATCATCAAGGAAGGACAGTAAAAATTTCTAAAGGAATTAATCATTAAGAATAGTATCATAAGAATCAGAATTCCCTAATTGTGATTGAGCATAATCCTTGGCCTAATTCCTATTACTACAATATCGCTCTAAGGTGAATCTAAGACTACTGGCTGGAGACTAGACCTGCATGGGCCACCACTAAAAATGTGTCACGACCCGCACCCGGAATTTGGGCATGAGTCGTGGGTACGTCCAGCCTACGCCGCAGCATCGGCAGTAGAACGCTGTCTAGGTCACAAACATAGTATATCCTGTCAATAGTCTCAACTCCGTACGGAGGATAATGATAAATAATCACAGTTCTATAATATACTCAATCACAACTATAAACATAATGGCACGATGAGAATTGAAAAGAGTTCTATTAAAACCAACCACAAGAAGTTCAACTCAAATCCCGGTCTAAAATGACCTCACAAAGTCGCAAATAAAATAAATACATCACAGTCTCAGTCTCAGTCTAGAATAATAATGCAGAAAATAATCTAGGCATGGGCAGGCAAGTTCTCCTCTAGGATAGGCACCTCCTCTGGGATTTCTGGGGTAAAATCCTCCTCTATTCCTGGACCGTAATGAGTAGGGCAAAAGTCCTCCAGGTTCTCTGAAAATATTGTTATCCAGTCAGGATTGGAGCGAAGCACAAGCACTAACAGCAGTTTCATTAAATTGACAAAATCTATAAACAGTGTAAGAGATACAAGATGGAAATAAAAGCTGAACATGTGAAGTACTGGAGAAATGAAATAGACAATAAAGCATCTAGCAATGAGCAATAAATAGTGAATGCTAGAACAGGTAAATCTGAATAAAGATAAAACATCTAGTTAAGTGTTTGAAATATTAGTTTATTATGTGATCGGCTTGGGACTAGATCAGGCTGGTTATATATGATTAGCTATGATTCTTGAAGGTCAGGCTAACCATATGGTTAGCTATGATGCATGATAATGGTCAGGCTAATCATATATAACAGCTATGAGGCATGATGATGGTCAGGCCGCACCCGACGTGAGATGTGGGGTGAGCTATGATGCATGGTAAGTGTGGATATGATCACATAATCTACTAATAGTCCCCCATCCCCCAGCTAGCACGATGGATTCCAATCACGACTCCTCATGATGGGGATCTAGGGTGCTAACCCGTGTATCCATAGTGTCGGAATCAAGTATGAAATACACTACAATTTATAGAAGTAATCAACAATGAAAACTGTCAGAGAATGTACTCGCCTGTGGTCCTGAGCAGAATGTGAGGATCGAGGTCCAAAATGGAATCACAATAACCTATTTATGGAAATTCAATGTTAATTAATGAATTAAAAGAATAACATGCTTAACAATTTAAAAACGAGGTTTCTAGGTCATGTCTAAGGTTTACTGGTCAATACTAGGTCCAACTAAGTCAACTCTAGGCTTTTTGGTCAAAACTAGTCAATACCTTGCTTCTAGGTTCATACTAGCTATTGTTAACTAATACTAGTTAATACACTATATTATATGTTCTATACTTACTAATATTGGATTATTTTTAGTAATACTACTAATACTAGCTAAAATTCATTATACTAGGTATTATCATTATATATATAACTCATATAGTGGTATATTGGTATCTTGCTGACTAGTTACTATTTCTTATACTATATGCTATCAGTATGTAATTAACTTACATATATATAAACTGAGTATATACCTTAGCTGACACCAAGGTTCAACCCAATATCCCAAACCACCTTACCTTACTGATACTCTAAACTCCACACTGATACATTGTTCTAACTGAGACACTATACTTCACCCTAAATTCACACACACTGCAAATCACTCACACATACTACAATCAGACACTAATACACTATGACACACTAATACACTGAAACTCACATTTTGCTCACTGATACACAGGTACTTACATAGCTATCTAATACACTAAAATCTCATCCACATACAGTTTTCAGACACAGGTACTCCACAGTATCTGGTTAATTCCCCAGACACCACACACAGGTTCAGGATACTGCTACCTACAGATTCTGCACTGAATTTCAAATTCCTATCTACTGATACCTATTAACACATCTACACAGCATACACAGTTTCCTCACAGTGGCACTCTATATGCAACACAGGGACACATGTTCATGAAAGTATCACTGCTCTCTCTTTCCCTTCTTCTCAGAATTCACACAGCCATACACACACTAAACCCTCACATATAATAACACCCTAAACTGACACTAAATCATAGTATCAGTTAAGGAGAACTGATACACACAACACCTACACTACCACACACATAAACATATGCACAGACACACTTATCAAAATCCTCATCAAACCTGGGAATTATCTCTCCCTCACACCTATACACAGTCACATATAAACAATGTGCCACAGTACACAAACTGAAACAAGACACACAGGCTTATACATTGACACAAGGACACACACATACATATTTGCTTTCTCATGCACAGCCCCCCCCCATTGAATCCTCTATACTGATACAAACTGCCACATGAACACACACATGTATTTCTCCCCCAAGTCTCTGATCCCCTAATCCTACACACTAGACACACTAAACACAGAATGCACTTCACCAATACAGCACACACACATACTGAATATACCCACACTGATGTTCCCCTTCCTGCAATACTGAACTATCCTAATTACCTACACAGTATCATTGAACCTGGAACAATTAGCTACACATCTATCCATTGGCTCATTCACTCCCCTATACATTAATACACAACCACACAGTCCCTCTGTTGAACTAGGGGCAACTCTACACACAGGCATTACTGATAACACACAAACTCTCAGGCCACACTGACCCAAGACACAAATACACAGCAAAACACACAAACTGAATTTACCCCCAATGCACACACACATATACAACTCATATTGACTGATACATAACACAGCCACAACTCGAGCACCCTCAATTTGATATTACTATCTACTGCTCCTCCCCCATCCTTTGTGCACACAATACACATGGGGACAAGAGCACAGCAGGAATCAACCAACTTGCTATGATCCCTTGTCTACCCATTTGCACTGCACAGGCACTGTCACCCATAACAAACTGAAACTCATAACCCTTGTTTACTGATACACAGGAATACACCCTGGTTTCACAGTTTCCAAATCACAGTGCTCAGACACCCATCTCCCAAAACCCGATTGCACAGTTCGCTTCTCCATCGATGCACACAGCACACAACCCCGAACACTGCCCAGAATTCCCAATTCACATACCCGACTGCACCCTGTTCTAAACACCCACACAACCACAACCTAGATACATATATACAACACATCTAATCCATATACATATGCATAAATATATATAGACATCATACATCATTCATTAAATTAGATATTTTAGGGTAAAATAGATAGGTATTCACCCTGTGAAGCATTTAATCAAACACAAGATGTGCAAAACGAAAACTACACCAAGAATTCCTGAAAACCCAAAACAAAACCCTAAAACAATATCTAACCTACCCATAGGAGGGTGAAATCAGTCTACCTACCCAAAATCTAGGGTTAGGGTTCTTAATAATTGGGGAACACCCCATGTGGGTCACCAAAACCTAATCCAAAGCCCTAGAATCGAATTACACACAGATTTGGGGGTTCCTAATGGCCATTATCATCTGTACACAGAATTTAAATGAGTAGAACTAGGGTTTTACCTGCAGGGGAAGGTTTCTTCAATGAGGCTCTTCTTCTCCAAGGCTCCCTGACCCACGTTCTTTGCTTCTCTTGCTTTGGAGGTGGAGAAAATGGAACCTAGGGTTAGGGTTTCGAATTTTTGGAGTGGGAAGATGGTTTCTCTTGTGGAGGCTAGGGTTTCTCCTGTCTATAAGAAGAACAAGAGGGTTCCTTTTATATATATAGGCCCAGTTAGGGTTTCTAGTGTATGGCCTAGGTTTAACCCCTAGGTTAGGTCATGTAGAACCTAATTAGCTAAGGTTTAGGTCTGCTAGAGTTTAAGGTCCACCCTAAATTTTAAAATTCTAGGGTTTTGCTAGAATAGGATTTACACATTAGGGTTTGGTCATTAGGGTTTGCCCTAAAGCATTCTAGGGTTGACCTAAAATCAAATATCCCTAATAATAATATAATAGTTATAAAACTCAGCAAATAATTTAATACATAATTATTTAAATTGTTAAATTACAGAAATGCCCTTATATGGAAAAGTGGTAGTGACATTGCCCAACCGAAGACTCCCTCGCCGGGGCAGAAGAATTGGAAGAAGAACCTACACTCTTTCTCTTAGCGGAGGGGGTTTGCTTCGGCGCCATTTCTGGAAAACTCTGAGTACTCGGAGAAGCAACGGAGAAAAAACTCGAACACGAAGACTCTCTTTCGTCGAAGACGAATGAAAAGTTTTCTCTCCAAAGCTCAAGATATATATAGGGGTCGGATCGACTCCTCGAATCCTCGGACGGATTCCTCGAAACCCTAACCAAATCTCGCAATTAATAGTTGGTTATGATTGGATGCTACGTCAGCCCACTACTCTCGGAAGACGGACAGTCAGCAAATTCGAAGAGTTTTCGTGCAAAGCAGGTTCATGGTTCTACGCTAAAGAGCTTTCTACGTTCGACAGCAACGGATCTACGGTTTTACGCTCGCAAGCTACAAGTCTATGGTTTTACGCCCGGATGCCTTTTTGTGCTCAGTAGCTTTCATGCTCGAGAGGCAACAAACCTACAACTTCACGCTCAACAGTTACCAAACCTACGATCTCACGCTCGGTGGAGTTTAGTTTACGCTCGGAAGCAACAGGTCTACAGACCCTACGCTCGAAGATTTCTTTCTCTAAACTGGCTATGAATCTACAGTTCTACGCTAAGGGGCTTTCTACGCTCGACAGCAACGGATCTACGGTTTTACGCTCGCCAGCTACAAGTCTATGGTTTTATGCCCGGATGCCTTTTGTGCTCAGTAGCTTTCATGCTCGAGAGGCTACAAACCTACGACTTCACGCTTAGCAGATACAAACCCACGATCTCACGCTCGGTGGCTTTCTACGCTCAATAAGCTATGAACTCAGGATTCCCAGCTCATCTACACTACGGATCTCTGACTTTCCGTGTATCCGGACGAGTTCTCCAAGCGGTCAATTACAAAGAGTTCACACAGAAGATACTCGTTCTTGACCCAAAGCATCCCAAGTACCCGAAGCATGCAGAGTTCAAACATTGAGAAATTACTCTTCTCGGGTCAAAATTGGAGGTTCATCCAGACTTCAGTCTGAACATCTCGTCTATCAAGATGGCAATTCAATTTTTGACGGCCAAAGCCTCGACCCTGTTCCAAGGGATTTTCGAGAGATCATTCTTGAAGACGAAGTCTAAACAAAAAGTTATGTTTATCAGAAAAACTCTACGCGGACTCTCAGTCCTAGCAACAGGACAGTTCCAAATGTTCAAAAAAAAAATGCTCAACAGCGTTCTATGGACAGGGCCTAGTACTCTTTTTATCTGAGTCGGCGTACAGAATCAGACGTGTCGAAGCTACACATATTCAGACTTCACAGCTAAGTATGGCAAAGACGATCATATGCAGAGAAGAAAGACGACTTTATTTAAAGTTAAAATCATAATTACATATGAGGGAAATCCTGTCTATAGGGGATTTTTCTTCATTTTTTGTGATTACATATGAGGGAAATTCCTTCTACAAAGGATTTCCTCATCGTCGTCCGAAGATCGCCCAGAAGCTGTTCTGACAGGTTCTCGCCTGGGTGTCAATTCTTTATCCATCTTCTCCAGCAGCCAGTCAGTTCCTGCAAACTGGCTGACATGGCAATGATCACCGGCGGAACACGACAGAGTTGGGGCTTGCATAGATTTTGTAGATCCCAAGCTCCGTGCATCACTCTGGCCGGTCTGACTGCCTCTCGTCACCAAAGGTAACGAGAGGAGGAGCCACTTGCAAGCGGCCTGGTCAAAAGTGACCCCTCCCCACTCTCCGAGTGAGATGCCGCATAAAGTTGCTGATTATCCCGAGCAAGGGAGGCTAAGATATCCTTTCATGATCCATCGTTGCAATGGACACTTGCTCGAAGACGCCGTCTTTCTCGGCTCCTTACATGCTGGAAGAACATGGTCTTCTTCTTCCTCAGGTCGACCCGACGAACTCCGGCGATCATCTCAGCATGGTGAAAGGAAAAGTGGGAAGAAACAGGTTAACTCCTCAGCCCTTTTATAGGCAAGCGAGGTCACACCTACCCCCAATAAATCCGCCATCAAGACCAGCCTGAAAAAAATGCGTCAAACTTGACCGTTTCAACGCTCCACTCAGAAACGTTTCGAGTTACGAGGGGCCGTTCATGCTTCATTCAAAGCGTTTCAAATTCCGATGAATTTAAAAGCTTTGAAGGGGGTCTTGTAGAAGCATAAAAAATACGCTGGGAGGATCTACGCGACATCTTAATACAGAGCAGCGTAAGCAGAGGCCTCCAGAGCCGTCGAATATGCAACAGAGCTCTTCCGCCAAATACAGCGTAAAATATGAGCTCAAAGGACCATCCGCGTAAGTACGGTACGTCCAGGCCGCCCCAGCATAAAAGAGAGTTCTTTATCGCCTCCATGGCGTAAAACTCAGCCGCTCTCAAAGCAGCTTAAAGCGTACGAGGAATGCTTCTTCTTCCCCGAAATGAACCTGTCAAGTCACGCAGTGAATCTGACCCCTGACTTCTGACAAAAAGTGCTGCACGGCTACCCAGACGACGACTGGAAACGGTGGCAGACCCCTCGGGACGCGCTCCACAGTATAATGGCAGATCTCTGCATTTAATGCAGAGGATTTGGTTAAAATATCACCAAGTTGTCGTTCACTGAAGTCCCCTCAGCATAAACCGCTCTTTCGCGTACAAAGGGATACACCGCCTTGTTTTACACTGGCAGACGTGTGCTGTTTACGCTCCACAGCGGACAAACCGCCTGCCACGTCAAAAGCTGCACATTGCGCAGGGCTCGAGGCACGTCTCTGCGATTGGCGGACAAGGCGGTAACAGTCTTCTCGAGGCACGTCTCTGCGACGAACACACAGGAGAGCTGCAGACCTTCAAAAACACGCCTCCGCATTTAATGCACAGAATAATTGCAGAACTCTGCATTTAATGTAAGGGATTTGATTATATCTTCAAAAGCCGTGATTCCGGCTAAAGACGTCCACATCAGCATTTTGGCACGGTACGCAGCGGCTTCTACGCCCAGGATCTGTGCCTATTCGGCTTCAACGCTCGTTCGGCTTCAACGCCCACTCAGTCTCTACGACCATTCGGCTTCTATGCCTGCTCGGCTTCTATGCCTGTTCGGCTTCTATGCCTGTTCGGCTTCCATGCCTGTGCGGCTTCAACGCCTGTTCGGCTTCTATGCCTATCGGGCTTCTACGCCCACCCGGCTTCTATGCCTACTTGGCTTCTATGCCACGATGACAGACATCGGCTTTTACGCCCACCTCTTCTACACGGGGGATACCTACCTACGTAGCTTTTACGCCGTGATCTTCGTAGCAATTGTACGGGTTGTGTCCCTTAGTTGGACCCGCGTCACACGCTCATTCAAAAGATCATCCATACGCAGGCATTAGTTACTTTAACCGTCGTGTAAAATGGTGCTGTGTTGTCCACTTCTCGATTTTTACACCAACTGAGTGGTCACTGTCACCAAAACCCTATAAATAGAGACCCCTATCAATGGGGAAAAAGGTCGACAAATTAAAAGATCGAATAATTGAAGACTCAGAGAAGAGGTCGAATAATTGAAGATCGAGCAAGGAGAGAGGAGATCGAGAGAGAGAGAGAGGAACCCGGAGCTCGGGCAAAGGATAGGGATCGGCGACCTAGGCATCGTGCATCAACCCTTTTCTGCAACCCCCGAGGCTGCTTCCTGTCTTCTACGGCGCTTCTTCACCATCGTGTGGTCCAAGGGCTAAAGTGATCGACTGCAGATCAGACACCTATAGCAATTTATACCCAGATTAAATAAATTGTACTCCTACATCCTCGTATAAGATTATATTGTACAAGTTTGTTTGTAAACAAAAAGAACACGGGTCCTGTATTAACCCCGTCTTGAATACATCTTTCATTCTTTTCGTTTTCTACCGCAAACAACGTCATGCACTCCCTCTAGTGCAGGTGACAAGTCTAGTCTATAGGCCTCTACACCGACCCTCGCAAGAATACCTAAAGGTCCGATATAGTGTAGACTAAGCTTCCCGCCTCTACCAAAATAAATTGTGCCCCGTGTCGAAGAAATTCGTAGGAACACCAGATCGCCAACCTAGAACAAAACAGTCTTAACACACAGTCTAAAAAATAATCACAAGCCAGAAAATAATAAACCTATACCTGAAACTCTAGGGGTCTACGGTGGCTGTCGGCCTAATGCCGTTGTCTGTCCTGCGCCACTCGTAGTCAGTCTCTGATGAGTTTTACCTTTTTTTCCGTGTCTACGACTATTTCTGGTCCTAACAAGGCTCTCTCTCCGACGTCATCCCAAGATAACGGTGTACGACACCTTCGTCCATATAGAGCCTCTAATGGTGACATCTCAATGCTGGCCTGGTAGCTGTTGTTGTAAGCAAACTCTACCAGGTGTAGATGATCCTCCCAAGAACCTCCAAGATTTAGAACATAAGTACATAGCATATCCTCGAGAGTCTGAATAGTCCATTCAGACTGCCCGTCTGTCTGGGGGTGGTATGCGGTACTGAACTTGAGCTGAGTGCCCAAGCTAGCATGCAGACTCCTCCAGAAGTGGGAAGTGAAATGACTATCCTGATCCGAGACGATGCTCATAGAAATCCTATATAATTTGATAATCTGTCGTACGTACATCTCTGCTAGCCTCTCTGTCGATGTACCTACCTTGAAGGGTAAGAAATGGGCTGATTTGGTCAACCTATCCACGATGACCTAAATTACGTACTTTTTTCCTAGAGAACGCGAAAACCCTAAAATAAAATCCATATTCACGTGCTCCCACTTTCACTCTGGGATAGGTAAAGGCTGAAGCAATCCACCTGGCCTCTGCCGATCCGCCTTTACCTGCTGGCAAATTAGACACTGGGATACAAAGTGTGCTACCTCACGTTTCATACCATACCACCATACGTGCTCTCTCAAATCTCGATACATCTTGTTGGCATCGGGATGCATCGAGTACTGAGAGCGGTGTGCCTCCTGCAAAACCTCTTCGCGTAGCTCCCCGCTTGGCACACACATCCTCGTGCCGTACCGTAAAGACCCATTCGTAATAGTGAAGTCGTCTAACAATCCTGTCCGAATCTGTGCCCTGATACTCCTCAGATCCTCATCCTCATATTATGCAGCTCTGATTCTATCCATTAGCTTGGACTGTATCTGCAATCCCCACATCTGAATCTTGATGTCAGAAACTAGCACCTTAATTCCTAAGCTTTCCAGATCAGCCAGCAAATGTCTATCTGTCGTCAAGTACATAGCCATCGGATACCTGCTCAAGGCATCGGCGACTACTTTGGCCATTACTGGGTGGTACTGTAATGAGATGTCGAAGTCCTTCATCAACTCCAACCATCTCCTCTGCCTCATATTCAGCTCCTTCTGTGTAAACACGTACTTCAAGCTCTTATGGTCTGTTAAGATCTCCATACGCTCTCCGTACAGGTAGTATTTCCACAGCTTTAGAGCTAAGATAACCGCTGCCAACTTCAAATCATATGTGGGGTAGTTTTTTTCATGAGGGCATAATTGCCTGGAAGCATAGACAATTACCTTCCCGTGCTGCTGAAGAACGCAACCCAAACCCTTTCCTGAAACATCACTGTAGATAGTGAAATCACCTGTCCCTGATTGCAACTTTAAAAATAGAGCTGTCATCAATCTCTTCTTCAGCTCATCAAATGCGGCCTGGCAATCCTCCGCCCAGATAAAATCTACGTCATTTCTAGTCAGCCAAGTCATTGGCTCTGCAATCCTGGAGAAGTCTTGTACAAACCTCATGTAGTATCCTGTTAGCCTGAGAAAACTTCTGATCTCAGCTACTGAACTAGGGGTAGCCCACGACTCCACTGCCTCGATCTTCTTTGGATTAACTGAGATTATGTCACCAGTTACCATATGCCCAAGAAATTCAACCTTGTCAAGGAAGAATTCACACTTTGAAAGTTTCTCGTACAGCTCCTCCTTCCTGAGAGTCTCTAAGATCATCCTCAGGTGCTCTTTTTTCTCCTTTGGGGTCTTAAAATACACAAGAATGTCACCAATGAACACCACCATGAACTTATCAAGGTATTGGTAGAACACCTTGTTCATCAAGTTCATGAATACTACCGGTGCATTGGTTAAACCAAACGGCATTACCATAAACTCAAATTAGCCATATCTAGTCCGAAAGGCTATCTTCGGCGTGTCTTCTCTCTTTACCTTCACCTGGTAATATCCTGAACTCAAGTCTATCTTTGAAAACACCTTCGCCCCATTCAACTGATCAAAAATATTATCTATCCTCGGCAGTGGGTATTTGTTCTTGATAGTGAGGTTGTTCAGAGCTCTATAATCGATGCACATGCACACCGTGCCGTCATTCTTCGGTATGAACAATACCGGAGCTCCCCATGGTGATGAACTGGATTTGATAAAGACTTTGTCCTGCAGCTCCTCAACTTGCTTCTGCAGTTCTGCCAGCTCGCTATTGTTGACTCTATAGATATGTTGTAAAATGGGCTTCGCTCCTAGTACCAAGTCTATAGAGAATTCAATATCTCTGTCTGGCAGCAAGCCTGACAACTCCATTGGGAACATCCAGGAACTCCGCTATCAGAGGATGTGGCAACTCCTCTTCTTCCATCATGGCTCCGAAAAAGTACTTCTGCTCTGCTCCGCTGCTCCTCTTGCGACCTCGAACTCCGGCTCTCCTGGTAGTCAAAATACTACTCTATCTCCATGATAATCTATAATAGCATGGTGCCTACTCAACCGGTCCATTTTGAGTATAATATCGTATCCCGGAAGTGGCATGACGAGTAAGCACACGCTCAACTCTCGGCCTCCCAATGATACTCTCTGGTCCTTGCAATAATCACAGACTAGGATAATGCCGCCACCAGTCGTGATCTTGCAAGTCCTATCTAATGGTTTTGCCTCTAAATGATGCTTAAGAGCATAAGATACAGACACGAAACTATGGAAAGCACCAGAATTGAATAATGCAAGTACTGGAATGGAATCGAGAAAAACTGAACTTGTAATCACGTCTCAGGCTGGCTCGGCCTCCTCGACCTTCATGGCATACGCTCGTTCCTGGGGTGCACCTCTCTGCTGCTGTTGGTGCTGAGCAAACCTCTACTGCTGCGATAGAAGTGGAGGTCCCCTTTACTGGCCTCCTGGTATAGTAGGTACCCTGGCTGGTCCCCTTTGAGCGGCTGCACTACCCTGACCTGGACGAGTCTGAATAGATGGACAATACCTCAGCTGATGTGCTGACGATCCACAGGACAAGCATGTACCCAACCTCTTCCTATATATGTCTCTAGTGTGTCCTGCCTTCCCGCAGTATGCACACTGGACAGTGGGCTGAGTCTGCCTCTGTGGCTGCTGCTGCTGGGTGTGTCCCCGAGCTGGTGCCTGGTGCTGCTGATGCTGCTGTTGGTACGGCCTCTGTTGCTGCTGAAAGTGTGGACGCTTGCCCGGTCCTGAACTATCGTTCACTCCTCCTAAAGCATCACATTATCTCTTGGGCCTGAGGTCCAAGTCATCCTCAGCAATCTGGTCATCCATCAAAATGCCCTCAAATGTAGCAGTACGATATCCCAAAGTGCGAGACTTGATCTACCTTGTCAGCCCCTTTCTGAACTTTTGGGCCCTATCTCCTGGATCTCGAATCATTGATGGCGCAAAATGAATCAGGCGGCAAAATACTGCAGCATACTCATCGACTAACATGTTTTCTTGGACCAAGTCATGGAACTGACTCTCCAAGGCTCCCAGGGCAACATCAGGAAAGAACTTCTCCTTGAAGAGCTCCTTGAAGGCCTCCCAAGTAAGTCCCCCGACAATGAGTCTCGGCTCAGTGCGAAACCATGTCAGCATGATGTCAAATATCTGACTGTCGATGGCCTCGATCTGAAGAATCTCTGGAAGCAGCGCCAAGCGCAAGTTCCTCTCTATATCCTCTAGCCAGTCGTTGGCATAGAGTATCCCCTCAGTACCCTTGAACTCCCGAGGCATCATCCTCTTAAAGTCCACGATAGTACCCGACCTCTGGTGGTGCTGGCCAGGATGCTGCTGCTGCTGTGCAGCTCTCTCCACAACCTGGAGAGCAACCTGATGAGCATTCTCCATGCTCTCCCTCACCAGCTCCGTCTGTGCCTGGTGCGCCTCCGCCTGCACCCTTTGAGTCTCAGCCTACACCATTGAGCTTCCGCTGACGTCCTCTGAGCATCAAGCATGCCCTGGATCAGCGCGAACATCTGTGCCCCATCAACGGGCACACCTTCGGGAAACGAAGTCGGTGGTGGTAGAAGAGGCTCCATCACAGCTGTAGCAACCCTTAGAACAGGTGGGGGAGAAGGACCCCCAAAAAGTGTAGATACTCCTACATGCACAGAAGATGTAGGAGAAACTACGAATGTTTGTCCATCGGGTCTAGAGGTGGCAAACCTCTCTAAAACTGCTGCTCCCAGTCTCAAGGAGCTAGTCTTCGGCGGCATCATGAAGAAAGATTAAAAAGAATCAATTAAGGTAATAGACACGATATCATCAAGGAAGGACAGTAAAATTCTAAAGGAAGTAATCATTCAGAATAGCATTATAAGGATCAAAAATTTCCTAATTGTGATTGAGCATATTCTCGACCTAAACCCTATTTCCTAAAGCAAGCTCGTAGCAATACTCTAAGAGAGCACCACTACGATATCACTCTAAATGCGAATCTAGACCTGCATGGGCCACCACTAAAAATGTGTCATGACCCGTACCCAAAATTTGGACATGAGCCGTGGGTACGTCTAGTCTACGCCGCAGCATCGGCGGTAGAACGCTGTCTAGGTTTCAAGACTATCAAACATAACTCATAACCTGTTAATAATCTCAAGTCCATAGGGAGGACAATGATAATACATTGATCAATAATTTAATATATACTCAAACACATGACTATTGGAAAATAAATAGCACGACGAGATATAAGGATAAAGAGTACTGACAGAAGTCAAGCACAAATATAAATACAACATAAGTCTAGAGTCTAGTTGTCCACATAAAGTCTCAACAAAATATACAGCCCAAGTCTCAGTTTTAGAACAATGATACATAAATATGACAGTCTAAATGCTTGTAGGTGGTATCTCCTCTAAGGTGGGGAATTTTCTAGGATTTCTGGTACAAAATCTCTTTCTACTCTTGGGCCATAGTGGGTAGGACAGAAGTCCTCCAAGTCCCCTGAAAAATGTTATCCAGTCAGGATTGGAGCGAACCACAAGCACTAAACAACAGTTTCATTTATATTGACAAAACTATAAAAATAGTGTATGGAAATACAAGATAAAAGTAATACTTGAAATATGGAATACTAGAGAATATGTAATAAACAATAGGACATCTAGCAATGAATAGAAATATAAGTGAATGCTAGAACAAGTGAACTGAAATAAAGAATAAAATATCTGGCTATGTGTTTGAAATATCAGTTTATTATGTGAGCGGCATGGGACGAGATCAGGCTTGTTATATATGATAGGCTATGATACATGTGAGATCAGGCTAACCATCTGGTTAGCTATGATGCGAGCAATAGTCAGGCTAATCATATATAACAGGCTATGAGGCATGTAAATGGTCAGGCTGCACCCAACATGATGTATGGGGTGAGCTATGATGCATGTTAGGTGTGGTATGATCACATAATCTACTAATATTTCCCTATTCCCAGCTAGCACGATAGATTCTAATCATGACTCCTTATGACAGGTATCTATGATGCTAACCCGTATATCAATAGTATCAGGATCAAGTATACTATACAACTAAAATTATAGAATTAATCAACAAGAATGAAAACTGCCAGAGAATGTACTCGCGTGTGGTCCTGAGGAAGGTGTGAGGATCAATGTCCAAGGCAAGATCACAATGACCTAATTATGGAATATCAATGTTAAAATAATGAATTAAAGGAATAAGCATGTTTAACTAATTAAATACGAGGCCTCTAGGTCATACTAAAGTCTACTGGTTAATACTAGTCTCACACTAGCAAATTATTTGTCATTCTTAGTTATAAATACTAGGGTGTACTCATAACACCTCAATCTGGGTTCAAATCTAGTTTCTAGGGTGATTAAAAGTAGAACTAGCTAATACTAAGTGATACTATATATATATCTTATAATATAATAGTTAAATCTATCATCTAGTATTATCTTAGTTTTTATACTTTAATACCTATACTCAACTCTACATATTAACTCACACCAATACCCCATATTATTTCCTAATTGCTAACTGATACCCTTGTACTTCCAATCCCCAGTATCCCAAATACTTTAGTTCACTGATACCAACACTTTCACTTTTCCTATAAGACACTGAACACTTGATACCCCGAGGTACACTAGTTACACTCCTCACATACAGTTTCTAAATACCTAGGTCCTCATGATTGAATATTTTACCATTAGTACATAATACACAATTTATCGTATCCTATTCTAACTCATCTACTCAATATAACCTTCACTCACAACTCCTACTTACATATCTACCTACTGCTGCCACTTGACCTATACTCGATCCCCCTTCTAGAGCCATTATTGCAAGGTGATGCCCCCAGGTTATATGTTCCCCCTACAGTACATTGCTGCTGATACTGACTTAACCCCAGATACTGGCTTGCACCAAGTCATGCACGGCCTTACACACATCTACTTATACTCGAGTCCATTATTGTACCTCAAGAATTCTTACCTTACTTATTCACTCACATCAAAAGTTACTAGAACTGCTACCTCTCATCCACTTAACCTGGTGTTGAACACAAATGATTCACTGCACTTACATTATACTGCTATCCCTATATAGATACGTTCTCTTGTTCCAGGCACCCATTTCCTAGTGAATACGTGATCACCATACTACCACTGACACTAATACAGTGATACATGATACATTGGTCACATATTCCCTACACACTACTATATGAGGAACCCGATACTAAATTCCCCCCTTCTATGCGGATACACAATACATACATATTGGAAAACTCGGATACTGGCTCACTGAAACTCAGCAACCATAATGGGGAATCCGATACTAAATTTACTCCCTCTCCTACACTCTGTGCACACATATATATATATTGCTCTTGAGTGACACTGATACATACAACTAACCAACTTACCCTCATGATATACTTCACCATTTACTCTAAAATTTGATGTACTACTAGCTGCCAAATACTGCTCTGGAATGAGCGCTGTGGCACACCCAAGGCAAACACCTGATACTCATTCCCTACTCCACACAACTCCCTCTCACTAATACTAAGACACTGCTCAACACTCACTCACTCTCACGACTGAAACACTGATACGTACAGGGAATTAACTACTACCCAGTCCTCTCTAAAGCGAGGTCCCTATACTGGCTTTTAAAATATATGTTGCTGTCCTATTATTGCGAATCAGTTCACCAAAAACTGATAACTATCCCCAATCTGAATCCTATAGACAGGCATAAACACTTCTAATCACCCCCTTCAAAACTGACTTAGTGCGTACAATGCACAAACCCGACTGCACAGACCCAACTGTACAGGCCCGACTTCCCATGTAGTAATCACCTCTCCAGAATGACACAAATCTATCATTGCATATACGTGCATATACATACATATAGTATACATCAAAATATGTAAGATTAGAATAGATTAGATAGGTATTCACCCTACTAAAGATATTATCAAACACTTAATATGCTAAAATCGGGTTCCACATGGTATTCTTGATTACCCACTTTTAAAACCCCAACTCGAAATCAAACCTCTACGTACATGATGCAAACATGCATGAATACATATATCTAAAATTAAAGCTCACAAAAATTGGGGAAGAATGTATCATAGGATCACAAAACCCTAAAATCACCTATGACTCCATGGAAAATCCTCATGCAACCCAAAGAGTCATTCCTAATTCATATGGTGGGCTCCAAATGGCCAAACAATAATTAAAAAAGAATTAAATAAGGTTTTAATTCAGATTCTCACCTATTGGGAGATGGATTCCTAATGTAGTTCCTCTTTCTCCAAGCCCCCTTGGTCCAAGATCCTAGATCTCTCTTGATAGAGAAGGAATGAGGGTTTCTAGGGCTAAAAATCCTGAAATTTGTGGAAGGAAAATTAATTTCTAAGTGGAGGCTATATTTAGGGTTTTCTTCATGAATGAAGAAACTTGAGGTAGGCTCCCTCTCATTATATAGGACTAGGGTTAGGGTTAGGGCTTCTAATACAAAGAGTCTATTTTACCCTTCATGACTTGTCATGAAGAACTAATTAATTAGAGGGGTGTTAGTCATACATTGAGGGTTTCTATGCTAATTTAAAAATAGAGATTTGTCAAAGGGTTTATTCTAGTGGATTCTTAGGTCTAGCCCATTAACCTATGCATTAAAGAATACCAAACAATTTATATAATAAACATATCATAGATTTTATTAACACATTAAAAATAATTATGGCAATTTACAATAATGCCCTAATCTAGAAATATGGTAGTGACACCGGGCTAGACCGAGGGTTGATGCTACCATTGCCTGGCTCAGAGGGAGAGTAGAGGAGTTATGTATCGATGCATAATATCCTGTAGTCTTTGTCCCTCATTTCAATCTTTTTTTTTGAATTTTGTTTTTTGTAATTGCTTTGTTTTGCTTAGGGCATCAGTAGACTATTATGTAGTTTGCTTTTTATTTTCTTTACGCAAAAAAAATAAAAGTTTTTTGCTTTTTGTTGCAGCTATGTGTGAACCTTGGACGTGATAGGTTATGTAGACTTAAAAGTTTTTTCCTTTTTGTTGCAGAAATAAAAGTTTTTTGCTTTTTCGCACTTGAGTACAAGTAATAAGTTTGAAATAAAAACCTATCAGAGGTGATATGGACGTGATAGGTTATGTAGACTTATTATCGCTTGTATACCTTAAGTAAAGTTCGAATGATAAGTTTGGATGACGACCAATATCAGAGGTATTATGGACGTAACAGTCGATAGTGAAAATTGGGAGGTTTGCTCAGAAGTAATGTGTATATAGAAAACCCTAGTGGGGAAAATGTTAGGACTCTAATCCAGAGGTAGTATGGACCTGGACTAGTGCCTAAAGGAATTGGCTTTTAAGTGGTCCACACGATAGTGTACAGATTGACCTGAGGACCACTCCATTGGAGAACTTTTGAGGATCCATTATCTGCTGCTTATTTAGGACTTCTGAATACATATAATAGATTTTACAATAAATTATAGATAATGAACAAAGGGAATGTAAATACTGTACATCTTAATTATTCTACTAGGGATAAGGGAAGAAAAAGTCTAGTTTAGATATGATACCCTTTTAGGAACTTGTTGTTGCTCAGCATCATGAGCAAGTCTCTATTAGGTTTTACGAGCCGGTAGGCACCATTGGAATGAATGGATTCTACAATAAAAGGGACTTCCCATTTGGATTGGAATGTTTTGGCCATCATGTACATCATAACCATCGACCTTTTTACGGCTAAGATGAGGTTACCTACTTGGAATATTCTTTCCTGGACTCATTTGTTGAAGGCGCCCGAGAGGCATGCCTAGTATAACTCAATGTGCTATTAATCTAAGAGATGTTTCTTATCGAGTGCTTCCAATACTTGTTGTCGTCGGCGGTGGTTACCGTCATCTATCCACTGGTTGGAGAAGGCCACCCTGGGTGAGGGAATTTGGACCTCTAGAGGGAGCACGGCCTCACTTTCGAAGACTAAGAAAAAATCCTTGTGCTAGACTTTGTACTCACTCCGGACCTGACTGACTATCAGTTTAGAGTCTCGTAGGCCTCTAAGTAGTCCACTCCTACTTGTTTAGCGAGTTAAAGTCCAATAACAAGAGCGTTGTACTCTGCTACATGGTTCTTTGAGAGAGCAAGTACGGTGGATAAACAGATCATCAAGAGAAATCAATACTATCTCGACTCCATCGATGATACTAACTTTGGGCTCTATTTTTGAAGCATCGTCTAAGAACATTCCCGAAATAGCCTCTACCATCGTCATGTTAGAGCCCAATAGTTTGTCTGGGATCTCATCATAAAGCTTTGAGGTTTCTAGCACTGGATGATATGCCAGGAAGTCAAATAATGCTTGGCCTTTGACTGCCATCTACGGGTCAAAAACTATGTGGTTTGGTGATAACAGTATTGCCTATGTGGCCTAGCTAGAGTTGAGTGCTCTGGGCTTAGTCATGAGGACCCTGAGGGGATTAAATCTTGAGATCATATTAATTGTTTGCCCAGTTACGTAACGTCAAATTTTCTCAATAGCAAAGACTAGAGCGAGACATTCCTTCTCGACGGGGTTGTATATATGCTCCGTGCCGATATCATTTTGCTATGTTAATAGATGGCCTGCTCATGACCTGTATCACTCTTCTGGGCTAGTAGAGCACCGAGAGAGTGACTCATCATACGTACATAAAGCAACAAAAGTTTTCCTACGACTGGGGTAACCAACACTAGGGGTTCGAGACATACTTCTTGACGTTGTCGAACGCTTGTTTGAATTCTTTCGTCTAAATAAAGGTTACTCCCTTATTCATAATTCGAGTAAATGGCTACAATGTCCATAGAGGTTTGATATGAACCTTCTGATGTATGCCAATCTTTCTTGAATGCCACAAAGTTCTCTAAGGTTCTTTGGATGATGCATTTTAAGGATTGCTTTGGTCTTATCTGGGTCTATGTGGATACCCTTCGAAGTTATGACAAAACCAAGAACTTGCCGTTGGAGACTCCTATGAAGGATTTTGTTGGGTTCATCTTTAGCTGGTTCACACGCATCAGATCAAAGACTATCTTTAGATCACGAAGTTGGTCATCTTGGAAGCGACTTTTAATGGTGATATCATCAACATAACACTCGACAGTCTGGTACAGATTTTTATGAAAGATGATGCTCATAGCTCACTGGTATGTCATACCCACATTCTTCCAACCAAATAGCATGACTGTGTAATAATATACCCCTATCGGTGTTCGTAACGATGTATATTTCTCATTGTCCAGAAATATCTTGATTTGATTATACCCCAAGAATTCGTCAATGAAGGACATATGCTCGAAGCTATAAGTGATATCGATCATTATGCCCGTGATTGGGAGAGAAAACTCATTATTTGGGCACACCGCATTTAGATCACAAAAGTCTATTTAGATTTAGATATTTTCATTCTTCTTGATGATAGGTATAATACTGGCTAGCAAATCTGAAAGTTGCTCTTCGCGAATAAAGTTTCTTGCTATCAGTTTGTTTACTTCAGCTTCGATAGTATTCATGATGTCCGAACGGAACTGTCGTTGCTGCTACTTCATTGGCTCAGCATTTGGAAAGATGTTGAGTTTATGGACCGTGATCTGGGGGTCCAATCGTGGCATATCTTCATAGCTCCAGGAAAAGACATTTATATACTCTCTAACGAGCTATAGCAGGGATTAATGATCTTTAAGGGAGAGACTTTTGCTGATGAAGATAGGTTTAGGGGAGGGTAGAGCATCGCCGAGACTTCTCTACCGAAGGACCAGAACCTGATAGCAGTAAAATACTGCTATACCGCTTCAGCTTACAAGCCAAGCGTATTATCCAGAACATGGCTATGACTTGAAAAGCGACAAAGGCCTTAATTATAGCAAAGGCCGACATCTTCCTCTGTCTCTGCATCTTCTTGCCCCTGTAGGAAAGTTCGAGGACTAATACCAGAAGAAGAAGACGAATTATATTCTCAATATTTTGAGTCCTCTGATTGGGATTCTGATACAAGCATCGAATATATGCTCAAGCAAACAAAATTTGTCAACATGGTATCCGCTCATCCGAAAGAAGACCTAGGTGCTAGTTATTTATATGTGTAGCTATAACCCTAGACTGTATTCTAAGAAATACATAGAACTCAAATGTGCAACATCCGAGTAGTTCAAAGATACCCCTTTCTTAATAAAGTAAGGTATCTTGTCTTTCAAGATTATATCTTCCATGAGAAGGGACATCAACATGAGCAGCGACGTATTCTTCCAGTTCATCCTTCTTGAGATCTGCCTCTAGTATGAGCGACGACTTTGGAGGCCTTTTACAAAGTTTTACGACCAGGGGTTCAGAAGCAGCAACAGGTGCTGGATCCTCTTTTGGCAGTCTGCTCGATTTCTACTAGAAAACAACCAGATTCTCTGGTGCATTTTTGTGAACTTTTATCATGAGGGGAGGGGCCATGTTAGAAGAACGTCCTTTGAGGCGGACCCTTAAGGGCTCGTCTTGTATGTACTAGTCTCCGTTTTATCGTCAGCATCATTACCGCCTTCGTCTTGGTGGACATGGTTGTACAGGATTGAGTCAGAGTAATATGCTTTGACCCCTTTAAATGAATTCTCATCGTCGAATTTAGTCAGGGCAATGCCGTGATCGTCAACATACTTTAGTCATTGGTGTAGAGTTGATGGCACAATCATGTACTCGTGTATCCATGGACACCCGAATAAGGCATTGTAGGATACATCTACGTCTATGATGTAGCAAGTGACCTCTGTTCGTAAGTCGCCAATCTGATATTTCAGGTAAATCTTTCCTAGAGGGTAGCTCCTTCCAGCATTGAAGCTACTGATGGTAGTATTTATGGCTGCCAGCTAATGCATTGGGATTCTCAAAGTCTGAAGTAGCCTTCGTGGGATGATGTTAAGGGATGAATCAGGGTCGATGTAGATCTGGTCTACTTTTATGGCTTTGATATACGCTGTATAGTACACAGGGTGGTCGTTACTGTTATTCTTCAATAACATATCCTGTTGCAATAACTTAATATTGTGTATTGCCTCCGTCATATTGTTACAATGGAGGCACGTAGCGGGATTCTCAATTGGCGGCTTGACCTGGGCCATGTAGGTATCGGCATTCTATAATGCCTCACTTAGAGCATCATGGGTGTCCTTAGAGAGACGGATGAGAACAAAAATATCGACATCACAAAAATAAAGGTTTGGATGAAGGGTATAACATTTTTTATTTATTGTAAATTGACAAAGTGTACAAGAAAATCCCTATTACAAGCGGTTCTAAGTACAAAAAAATATTTGGGCAAATGTAACAGTAGATATCGAGCATTACAGTAGCTACTTTACTCCATTAATTATCCGGTACCAAGGAGGTTGACGAGGCTTCGGTGCTTATTTTTCTCATTCTCTTTGTGTTGAGGGTGTTCCTCTTTTACGTCTAGATGCGACTATTTCTTGCATGTTAGAAATACACACTATTTATAGCCTTTAGGAAGGTATTATATAGGCGCATGTACGGAGACTGCATGTTAGCTTATGGTACTACTAGCGCATACTATATTAAGACTATCATGTGGCAAATCGAGATCTGGGGTTGCTGATGCCCATAATACTCATGACATATGTCATGCCCTAATTTTGATGGATGAGATTGCACCTTGGGAATACTTTCACTTGATGCATGCAAATAGCTGAAGGAATAGTGGTGCATGGCACTGCTAGCACATGCGAATATTAGTAACTTAGTGGCGCATGGCACTGCTAGCACATGGAAACACTAAGATACAAAGTGGCGCATGGCACTGCAGGCACATGGAAACACTAAGATACATAGTGGCACATAGAGCTGGATCACCGAGGCGCATAGTGGCTGGAACAGTAACGATCATAGTAGATGGATAACTGAGGCACATGGGTAGAGATTACTGGGGCGCATGGGTAAAGATTTTTTATGCTTCTACAATACCCCCTTCAAAGTTTCAGAACTTTAACTTTGTAAATTTTAAAGTTCAGAATACTTTGAAAAGAAGCAAGGAGGATATAGGTACATGAATTGCTCTGGAACATGTTTGGAGCCTCCTTATATATGGCGCATCCGTGGAGTACTTTTTACTTTGGCATAAGAAACTGTTTGGCACATGTAACTTTTGGCCGCATCCGGCTTAGACGAAGATTTATCCATTAACTGTCAGGTTTATCCCGCGGTATCGGCGTCTAGCAATTCGTTAGCCATTAACGACTTCCTTATTATAAAGAAAAGGCTTGGGGGGGGAGAGAACGGTTCTTTCCTCCTTCTTCTTATGTCTCTGCTAAAGTCGGGCACGGAAAAGTCAGTCAAGCGGTTTGTCGACCCTTTCACTCTGATGGTCGACCATTCTTTCGTCATCGGCAATGGTGAGAAGTAAGACTTGTAATCTTCTTTGGCTCTTGGATTACTTCAGAAACCTTCTTGGTACTGCATGTTCATACCACTCTTGACATTATCTTAACCGCTTGGTCTGATACACATGGTCGTTGCTGAAGGGCTTCGTCCTGAGGATGCGCTGACGACGAGGATTTAACCCTGATAGCATGGGTGATGCTGTCTTTGGACATTCATCTTGTCATGACCCGCACCCGATTTAGGGGCACGAGTGCGTGGGTACGTCCAGCCTACGCCGCAGCATCGACGGTAGAACGCTGTCAAGGTTTTGATACTATCTAGCCAATCTCACACAAGCATCCAATCTCCATAAGGAGGTACGGATGACACAATAAAATAAATACATACTCAATCGCAGGATTACAGCACGAGAAGATATCGAACAGATAAAACTAAATACAACACAAGTCAAAAAGAAATAACTCAACTCAACAAATATCCAAGTCATCAAAAATGCCGAAGACAAATCCTGTACCAAATAGTCTGCTAAAAGAACTAATTAAAAATAGTAATTTCCGGCTAGACCTCCCGGAATCACAACTAAACTACCAAGTCTGCAGCTACTCACCATATGGTCCATAAAGTGTCGGACAGCGGTCCTCTAAGGCATAGTCTGGAAAAATGTTTCCAGTCAGGAAGAAGCAAAGTACAAATCTCAAATAACAGTTCCATATAATTGATAAGGACTATAATACAATAAACATATAATGCTAGATACTGAGAAGACAGTGAAATAATGAAATGGCAAAATAGAGAGACAGGCAATGTAAAGAGACATGCAAAATAGGCAATATGATACAGTCAGTGCATGTATGAAAATGAAAAGAACAAGGTACAGTATCATTTACGGGTGATGTAGTATATGATTTTAAAATAGGGAAACTGTAATCTATTCTAAGTGTTTGAAATAGTAGTTTCGAAATATGATCGGCTTGGGAACATGTACGATAGCTACAGGGCCTGGCTAATCATATGTGAAGAGCATGATTAACACTTACATTGTTCTACACTACAATAAGAGGTTATGATCATATTTTTTACTAACTACTTCCCCGCCCCCAACTAGTACGGTGGATCCAACCATGACACGTCACGATACACGAGCAAGTCCAATCTATCATGTACGATGTCTAATATACATATCGTGTACAATGTCAATACGATAATCAAGGTAACATCACATGACTGCAGATCCAAGCTATACTAGTCCGTGTAGCACAGTGTCAAGGATTCAGATGTAACATTTCTAGATTATTGAATTTATAGGAATTATCAACAATTGGAAATTATCAGAGAATGTACTTGCCTTGGGTCCTTAGCTGGTAATTATTGATGTCCTGTTCCAGAGTATCCCCTGGGTGAACCAACAGTCCTATAAATAAATCACAATTATAACACTTGTATCAGGTGCTATCCTAACACACAGTCTATAAACACTGGCCTCAGGTCATGCCAGGCAGGGCACTAGTCAGCTAGGGTCAACTAGTAGGGATACATATTTAAATATCATCTCATTAACTGATTACATATAATTTCCATCAATTTCAATAATAGATATATGTATAAATATATACTTAAAAATAAAATAATACTTGCATATAAACATAATAAAATAATACTTGTATGTATATATGTATAAACATAATTCATGAAATATATCTAAAATATATACCAATATAAATTACTTGCTATAGTTGCACATTTTCCAAAATACGTATATTTATATATTAACATATATCAAATACGTATTTACATATTTATACATTTATACCAAAATAATACATATTTAATACACATAGTCTATATGAAAAATACAATACAATATTCAAAATATATATAGCATTTACCAATTTATCAATACATACAATATTCTAAACATACACTATACTATACACATTAATTAAATATATATTAATACATATACTATTAGACATTAATTTAAATACATATGTTAATATATACATATACGTATACATTAAACTCCTACATACATACTTACATACATTATATTCACATTTTTAAAGCATTAATTAAATAATACTATTTATATACATATACGTATATACGTATGTATATAAATATATACATACATATATATATATATATAACCAAGGAAGGAAGAGGGAGAGGGACTTACAGAGTTGGGGTCGGCCGGAGTCTCGCCGGACCGGGGAGGATGGCCGGATCCCTATTGGTGGTGGTGGTGTTAGATGGAGATGGAAGGAGGTGATGGAGGAGTTGCTCAGGGGAAGTCGGCCGGGGTGTGCAGGTGGGAAGAGCGGCCGGAGAGCTCGCTGACCGGAGCAGCAGAAGCGTTTGTGGTCGGGCCGCTCGCCGGAGTGCAGCGGGCTGTGCGTGGACTCGGCCGGAGTTCAGTCAGCGCCGGGGAGAAGAGTGGGGAAGAGCGGGGATCAATCGGAGCGGGGTCGGATCTCGGGTGAATAGCGGTGGAGGTGCAGTGGCTGGCCGCCGGAGTGTAGCCGGGGCTCGCCTGGGATGGGCTCGGCCGGATCTCGGCTGCAGGGGAAGTCGGGGGGGCAGTAGGTGGCTGACAGAGAAGACGAGCGGGGCCGCCGGTGAAGGGAGGAGCACAGCCGGATGTACAGGAACTGTGGGGGGATGAACAGTGTTCCCCCCCTCCCTTATCAAATTTAAATTCAAAAGAAAGAAGAAAGAAAAAACAATAAAGAAGAAGAAGAAGAAGAAGGAAGAGAAGAAGAAAGGAAGAAGGAGAAAAATAATTTATATACGTAGGAGAGAGGGGATGGAGGCTTGAGGAGGGTGGGATTCCTAGGTTTTCTAGGGATTAGGGTTGATGTGACTTTAAATAGTAAAAGGGTGAGAGGGTGTGTGAATCTAATGGTGAGGATGGACCCATAGAATGAGTGGTCCAGATTTGTCAAGAGGGAAATTAATTCATGTAGGAATGAGGGTGAGGGGCTAGTTAAATAATATTAGGTTCCCTCATTGCTTAAACAATTGGGTGTTGACATAAAAATGCAAATTTGCAATTTAGCCCCCTTAAATTTGGGTATTTGCACAAACGCATGAAATAACAAAAATTTGGCGGGCGATTCGGTGTCCGGTGTTTTGTAGGGTCAGGAGGCGCTGTAAGATCGGTATTGGCTCAATTAGCAGGGCACTGGAATTAAATTGGAATTTCATAATCAGTTAAAATAGTATCCTCAATTTAATTGGAAATAAAATGCAAGTTGTGTTCGAAAATTAATTAGGAGTACATGGGGCCAAAATTAGGTCGGGTCATCAATACCAATAATGAAGAAGACTCAGAACAGAATATTATCCTAATTTGGGCCGCACGAAAAATAGGTCAAGATTGTCTCAAATTTTCGATTGGAACACACAACGATACAAAATAGGAATTTATTAAATAACGTCCGCGACGGTTTTTGTGCGGCTAGAAATAATGTACAGAGAGCATAATCATGAGTTGCAAAAATAGCAGAATGGAAGGCGGGCATGTCTAGGGCAAGATTGTGAAATTTGTTGGAAGACAAAAGCTAGGGTAGCACTCCAAATATCGAAGCAAAGGCAATGTACAATAATTAAATAAAATACGGTAATTAATTACAATCTCCAATAATTAAATTCTAGATAAAATAATTAACCTCAAAATTCCATAATTCCGACAGGTGTTCGTCTACTGGCTTCTAGGTCAATTCTGCTAGGCTAAAAATAAATGAACACTGCATCTAATACTATATTTAATTACACATCACACATAATTATTTAAATTAATATACTATCATGAAATTATTAAATTGTAACTACCAATAATATTAAATAATATAAAAAGTCAAAAATACCCCTATTTTTGGAATATGGTAGTGACAAGTCTACCCTCCTTAAAAGAATTTCGTCCTCGAAATTTAAAATCCTCAAAGTAGCATTTAATCGTACACATTATTATTTCCCTCAAAGTTTAAATTTATCATCCATGAAATCAGGTAATAATCCACAATGTCCTTTCGTAATTTAAAAATTTTGAAATTATTGCATTCCTGAAAAATCCTCGAAAAAAAATCAAAGTCCATTTTTATCAAAAATTCCCCCAAAATTTTTTTTTTGTTAATAATCCAATACTCGGAATTTAATATCCACTCCTCTAATTTGATTTTAATCAATGAACATATATAAAAATGTAATCTCGTCCCACAAAGTTTGAATTAAACATTTATCCATCAAAATTTTATTTCTCGATTTCCTCTTCCTCAAAATGCTCAACAATGCGATACTTGAAGATTCTCTAATTGCAACATCCCATATAAAATTCTAAAATTTATAACTTGCAATTAAATAAATATAATGATAATCTCCCAAAATTTCCAAATTTTAATAACCAATTTAAGCATGTCATAATCTTCCTGGAATTAATAAACCATCAATTATGAAATGTTAATTTCTTAACCCTGTATTTAAATCAATGTTTATCCTCGAATTTTAACCATCTCGTCTCTCTTGTCAAGTCATAACCCCTTCATGAATCTTCGTCATGGTCAAACCCCAATAATCATGGTCCAAGAAAAATCTTCCTACATTCATACAACAGGCGACCTAAGGGTATATGTATGGTCATAGTGTCTTTTGTCATGGTATTGCAGTCTCTGTATCAGGGGTACTACTAACTACATTATAACAAGAAAATCATGCATGCAAGCTACGGTACTAAGGTATCAATCAATCAATCAAATAGATAGGAACAGAAGGAAGGAAAGAACAGAACCTGCTAACACATTACCTGCAGTATTGGTCTCCTCGACCGTCATCGCAAATGCCCCGCCCTGCTGGGGTGGTTCCCTTTGCGAGTGCTGAGCAATATACGGTTCTACAGGTAGCCTAACTGGGTCTCTATAATCTGAAGCTGCGCACTGGCCGGGAAGATAAGGGGCTAGAAGACAATCCCTTACTCGATGTCCCGCAGCGCCGCAGTGGAAACAAAGTCCTAGCCTCGTTCTACAGCTCTCCTAAAGGTGACCTGGCTTCTTACAGAAATGACAAGTCTGCTGTATCTCTCTCGGAGGCTGTTGCTGATTCTGCTAAACACGGACTGGTGCCTGGTACTGTTGTTGATACTGATACGCCCATGGATGTCGCTGGATAGGAACTTGTGCTAGGTACTGCGGTGGATGCTGAAATGTCCATGGTTGTTACTGAATATGAAATGGTACTTGGTACTGCTGTTGGTGCTGAATACGGGGATGCTTGGCTGGTCCTGTGCTACCATTTGTATCTCCAAAAGTATTGTGACTCCTCTTAGGCCTGAGATCCAGATCCTCTTCTGCAATCTGAGCATCCATCAAGATAGCCTCAAAGGTAGCGGTACGACGACCAGAAGTGCGTGACCTAATCTCTCTAGTCAGCCCCTTTCTAAATTTCCGGGCTCGATCTCCTGGGTCCCGAATCATAGATGATGCAAAACGACTCAATCTACAGAATTTTGCAGCGTACTCGTCGACCGACATGTTTCCTTGAACTAAGTCATGAAACTGGCTTTCCAAGGTTCCCAATGCCACGTCGGGAAAGAACTTCTCCTTGAAGAGCTCTTTGAAGGTCTCCCAAGTAAGTCCTTGCGCAGTAATTCTCGGCTCCGTGCGATACCACGTAAGTGCGATATCGAACATCTGACTGCCAGCGGCTTCTATCTGCAAGTTCTCCGGAATCTGGGTCAATCACAGGCTTCTCTCTATATCCTCTAGCCAGTCGTCAGCGTAGAGTATCCCTTCGGTGCCTTTAAACTCTCGAGGCATCATCCTCTTGAAGTCCACTATAGTGCCTGATCTCAGCTGCTGGCCAGGAAACTGCTGGTACTGTGCTACTCTCTCCAAAGCTTGGAGAGTCACCTGATGAGCATTCTCCATGTTTTCTCTCATCAGCTCGGTTTGTGCCTGGTGCGCTGCTGCTTGCACCCTCTGAGCCTCAGCTTGAACTCGCTGAGCGTCTACCGTCACTCTCTGGGCATCTACCATGCCCTGGATCAAGGTAAACATCTGCGTCCCGTCAATTGGCAAACCTCCGGGAATCGGAGTCGGTGGAGGAGGAAGGTTGTCCGTCACAGCTGCGGCAATCTTCTGAACAGGTGGGGGAGGAGGATCCCCGAAAAGTGCAGATACACCTACGTGCATCGGAGATGTAGAAGGAACTACGGTTGTCTGTCTCTCAGGTGGAGAGGTGGCAGGCCCCTCTAAAGCTGATGTTCCTGCTCTCATAGACCGTGTCTGCGGCGACATCCTGAAGACAGATCCCAAAGAATCAATTTAGGCAAAAATGCGATATCATCAAGGAAGGACAGTACAGTTCTAAGGAAGCAACATTCAAGATAAATAGATTGAAAGGAAAAATCCTAGTTGTGATTGCACAGGTCAATGATGCATCCATGGTCTGATACCTCTATCCCCTAGGTACCACAGTTCTACTTGAAACATTCTCACTGCTAGCTTCCTTACCTACTGCAATCGCTGATACTAGCTATCCTTGTCACTCAAGTGCATATCAATTGCAACACACCATACTAAGTACTGCTCTCTCTAATACCATCCTAGATGAACACCTAAGCCAGTTGGCAGTGAAATCTCAATCATGCTCAAGCCAACATATCCTTACATATGCACCTCATCTACTATATACTAATATATCTCTCTCACTATAAAATCTTATCCTCAAATAAAATTCCTCAAAATAACTCCTCGAATAAAATTTAAAGTAAAATGCATACACTTTCCTCAAGGTTAATTATTTAAATACTGAAATGAAAACTTAATCACTCAGAAAAAATCCTTACAGCTTTGTCTATGTTCATTAAATTGAATCTGAATTCCTCAAAATAAAATTTTCATAACATAATATCTCAACTTCTCAAATTTCAAAAATGCTATTTATTTTCAATCTTCAATTAAAGATTTAAACCCACCTTCTGTAGTCCAATAGCTCTAATGTTAATCATTCTCACTGTCCTCATCAACGTGCGTCATCAGATAATACCATAAATCAGTCTGCGAATTCATCTTGATATGAAATCAAACCCTACTATGAAACCAAAATCCTAACTTAATAACTAATCAACAACAATCAAATTCAATATCAATAAGTGAGAAGGGACGGAACAAGGGAATGATTTTAAATTGGAATTAAAAATAAGATTCTCAGGGGTCATCCCAGGAATCTCTCAAGGAATTGTGATTGAGTATTCGCTCTCATCCTAGTATCCTATGTCCTAGATCCTATCGCAGGCACGCAATAGTGTAACAAGGATGCCACACTACTACGACATCGCACAACTTACGAAGACTGACCTGCATGGGCCACCACTAAAAATGTGTCACGACCCGCACCCGGTTTAGGGGCACGAGGGCGTGGGTACGTCCAGCCTACGTCGCAGCATCGGCGGTAGAACGCTGTCAAGGTTTTGATACTATCTAGCCAATCTCACACAAGCATCCAATCTCCATAAGGAGGCACGGATGACATAATAAAATAAATACATACTCAATCGTAGGATTACAGCACGAGAAGATATCGAACAGATAAAACTAAATACAACACAAGTCAAAAAGAAATAACTCAACTCAACAAATATCCAAGTCATCAAAAATGCCGAAGACAAATCCGGTACCAAATAGTCTGCTAAAAAAACTAATTAAAAATAGTAATTTCCGGCTAGACCTCCCGGAATCACAACTAAACTACCAAGTCTGCAGCTACTCACCATATGGTCCATAAAATGTCGGACAGCGGTCCTCTAAGGCATAGTCTGGAAAAATGTTTCCAGTCAGGAAGGAGCAAAGTACAAATCTCAAATAACAGTTTCATATAATTGATAAGGACTATAATACAATAAACATATAATGCTAGATACTGAGAAGACAGTGAAATAATAAAATGGCAAAATAGAGAGACAGGCAATGTAAAGAGACATGCAAAATAGGCAATATGATACAGTCAGTGCATGTATGAAAATGAAAAGAACAAGGTACAGTATCATATACGGGTGATGTAGTATATGATTTTAAAATAGGGAAACTGTAATCTATTCTAAGTGTTTGAAATAGTAGTTTCGAAATGTGATCGGCTTGGGAATATGTACGATAGCTACAGGGCCTGGCTAATCATATGTGAAGAGCATGATTAACACTTACATTGTTCTACACTACAATAAGAGGTTATGATCACATTTCTTACTAACAACTTCCCCGTCCCCAACTAGTACGGTGGATCCAACCATGACACGTCACGATACACGAGCAAGTCCAATCTATCATGTACGATGTCTAATATAGATGTCGTGTACAATGTCAATACGATAATCAAGGTAACATCTCATGACTGCAGATCCAAGCTATACTAGTCCGTGTAGCACAGTGTCAAGGATTCAGATGTAACATTTCTAGATTATTGAATTTATAGGAATTATCAACAATTGGAAATTATCAGAGAATGTACTTGCCTTGGGTCCTTAGCTGGTAATTATTGATGTCCTGTTCCAGAGTATCCCCTGGGTGAACCAACAGTCCTATAAACAAATCACAATTATAACACTTGTATCAGGTGCTATCCTAACACACAGTCTATAAACACTGGCCTCAGGGTCATGCTAGGCAGGGCACTAGTCAGCTAGGGTCAACTAGTAGGGATACATATTTAAATAACATCTCATTAACTGATTACATATAATTTCCATCAATTTCAATAATAGATATATATATAAATATATACTTAAAAATAAAATAATACTTGCATATAAACATAATAAAATAATACTTGTATGTATATATGTATAAACATAATTCATGAAATATATCTAAAATATATACCAATATAAATTACTTGCTATAGTTGCACATTTTCCAAAATACGTATATTTATATATTAACATATATCAAATACATATTTACATATTTATACATTTATACCAAAATAATACATATTTAATACACATAGTCTATATGAAAAATACAATACAATATTCAAAATATATATAGCATTTACCAATTTATCAATACATACAATATTCTAAACATACACTATACTATACACATTAATTAAATATATACTAATACATATACTATTAGACATTAATTTAAATACATATGTTAATATATACATATATGTATACATTAAACTCCTACATACATACTTACATACATTATATTCACATTTTTAAAGCATTAATTAAATAATACTATTTATATACATATGTATATAAATATATACATACATATATATATATATATATATATATATATATATATATATATATATATATATATAACCAAGGAAGGAAGAGGGAGAGGGACTTACAGAGTTGGGGTCGGCCGGAGTCTCGTCGGACCAGGGAGGATGGCCGGATCCCTATTGGTGGTGGTGGTGTTAGATGGAGATGGAAGGAGGTGATGGAGGAGTTGCTCAGGGGAAGTCGGCCGGGGTGTGCAGGTGGGAAGAGCGGCCGGAGAGCTCGCTGACCGGAGCAGCAGAAGCGTCTGTGGTCGGGCCGCTCGCCGGAGTGCAGCGGGCTGTGCGTGGACTCGGCCGGAGTTCAGTCAGCGCCGGGGAGAAGAGTGGGGAAGAGCGGGGATCAGTCGGAGCGGGGTCGGATCTCGGGTGAACAGCGGTGGAGGTGCAGTGGCTGGCCACCGGAGTGTGGCCGGGGCTCGCCTGGGATGGGCTCGGCCGGATCTCGGCTGCAGGGGAAGTCGGGGGGGCAGTAGGTGGCTGATAGGGAGGACGAGCGGGGCCGCCGGTGAAAGGAAGAGCGTAGCCGGATGAACAGGAACTGTGGGGGGATGAACAGTGTTCCCCCCCTCCCTTATCAAATTTAAATTCAAAAGAAAGAAGAAAGAAAAAACAATAAAGAAGAAGAAGAAGAAGAAGGAAGAGTAGAAGAAAGGAAGAAGGAGAAGAAGAATTTACATACGTAGGAGAGAGGGGATGGAGGCTTCAGGAGGGTGGGGTTTCCTAGGTTTTCTAGGGATTAGGGTTGATGTGACTTTAAATAGTAAAAGGGTGAGAGGGTGTGTGAATCTAATGGTGGGGATGGACCCATAGAATGAGTGGTCCAGATTTGTCAAGAGGGAAATTAATTCATGTAGGAATGAGGGTGAGGGGCTAGTTAAATAATATTAGGTTCCCTCATTGCTTAAACAATTGGGTGTTGACATAAAAATGCAAATTTGCAATTTAGCCCCCTTAAATTTGGGTATTTGCACAAACGCATGAAATGACGAAAATTTGGCGGGCGATTCGGTGTCCGGTGTTTTGTAGGGTCAGGAGGCGTTGTAAGATCGATATTGGCTCAATTAGCAGGGCACTGGAATTAAATTGGAATTTCATAATCAGTTAAAATAGTATCCTCAATTTAATTGGAAATAAAATGCAAGTTGTGTTCGAAAATTAATTAGGAGTACATGGGGCCAAAATCAGGTCGGGTCATCAATACCAATAATGAAGAAGACTCAGAACAGAATATTACCCTAATTTGGGCCGCACGAAAAATAGGTCAAGATTGTCTCAAATTTTCGATTGGAACACACAACGATACAAAATAGGAATTTATTAAATAGCGTCCGCGATAGTTTTTGTGCGGCTAGAAATAATGTACAGAGAGCATAATCATGAGTTGCAAAAATAGCAGGATGGAAGGCGGGCATGTCTAGGGCAAGATTGTGAAATTTGTTGGAAGACAAAAGCTAGGGTAGCGCTCCAAATATCGAAGCAAAGGCAATGCGCAATAATTAAATAAAATACGGTAATTAATTACAATCTCCAATAATTAAATTCTAGATAAAATAATTAACCTCAAAATTCCATAATTCCGACAGGTGTTCGTCTACTGGCTTCTAAGTCAATTCTGCTAGGCTAAAAATAAATGAACACTGCATCTAATACTATATTTAATTACACATCACACATAATTATTTAAATTAATATACTATCATGAAATTATTTAATTGTAACTACCAATAATATTAAATAATATAAAAAGTCAAAAATACCCCTATTTTCGGAATGTGGTAGTGACAAGTCTACCCTCCTTAAAAGAATTTCGTCCTCGAAATTTAAAATCCTCAAAGTCTCATTTAATCGTACACATTATTATTTTCCTCAAAGTTTAAATTTATCATCCATGAAATCAGGTAATAATCCACAATGTCCTTTCGTAATTTAAAAATTTTGAAATTATTGCATTCCTGAAAAATCCTCGGAATAAAATCAAAGTCCATTTTTATCAAAAATTTCCCCAAATTTTTTTTTTTGTTAATAATCCAATACTCGGAATTTAATATCCACTCCTCTAATTTGATTTTAATCAATGCACATATATAAAAATGTAATCTCGTCCCACAAAGTTTGAATTAAACATTTATCCATCAAAATTTTATTTTTCGATTTCTTCTTCCTCAAAATGCTCAACAATGCGATACTTGAAGATTCTCTAATTGCAACATCCCATATAAAATTCTAAAATTTATAACTTGCAATTAAATAAATATAATGATAATCTCCCAAAATTTCCAAATTTTAATAACCAATTTAAGCATGTCATAATCTTCCTGGAATTAATAAACCATCAATTATGAAATGTTAATTTCTTAACCCTGTATTTAAATCAATATTTATCCTCGAATTTTAATCATCTCGTCTCTCTTGTCAAGTCATAACCCCTTCATGAATCTTCGTCATGGTCAAACCCCAATAATCATGGTCCAAGAAAAATCTTCCTACAATCATACAACAGGCAACCTAAGGGGATATGTATGGTCATAGTGTCTTTTGTCATGGTATTGCAGTCTCTGTATCAGGGGTACTACTAACTACATTATAACCAGAAAATTATGCATGCAAGCTACGGTACTAAGGTATCAATCAATCAATCAAATAGATAGGAACAGAAGGAAGGAAAGAACAGAACCTCCTAACACATTACCTGCAGTATTGGTCTCCTCGACCGTCATCGCAAATTCCCCGCCCTGCTGGGGTGGTTCCCTTTGCGGGTGCTGAGCAATATACGGTTCTACAGGTAGCCTAACTGGGTCTCTATAATCTGAAGCTACGCGCTGGCCGGGAAGATAAGGGGCTAGAAGACAATCCATTACTAGATGTCCCGCAGCGCCGTAGTGCAAACAAAGTCCTAGCCTCGTTCTACAGCTCTCCCAAAGGTGACCTGGCTTCTTACAGAAATGACAAGTCTGCTGTGTCTCTCTCGGAGGCTGTTGCTGATTCTGCTGAACACGGACTGGTGCCTGGTACTGTTGTTGATACTGATACGCCCATGGATATTGCTGGATAGGAACTTGTGCTAGGTACTGCGGTGGATGCTGAAATGTCCATGGTTGTTGCTGAATATGAAATGGTACTTGGTACTGCTGTTGGTGCTGAATACGGGGATACTTGGCTGGTCCTGTGCTACCATTTGTATCTCCAAAAGTATTGTGACTCCTCTTAGGCCTGAGATCCAGATCCTCTTCTACAATCTGAGCATCAATCAAGATAGCCTCAAAGGTAGCGGTACGACGACCAGAAGTGCGTGACCTAATCTCTCTAGTCAGCCCCTTTCTAAATTTCTGGGCTCGATCTCCTGGGTCCCGAATCATAGATGATGCAAAATGACTCAATCTACAGAATTTTGTAGCGTACTCGTCGACCGACATGTTTCCTTGAACTAAGTCATGAAACTGGCTTTCCAAGGTTCCCAATGCCACGTCGGGAAACAACTTCTCCTTGAAGAGCTCTTTGAAGGTCTCCCAAGTAAGTCCTTGCGCAGTAATTCTCGGCTCCGTGCGATACCACGTAAGTGCGATATCGAACATCTGACTGCCAGCGGCTTCTATCTGCAAGTTCTCCGGAATCTGGGTCAATCGCAGGCTTCTCTCTATATTCTCTAGCCAGTCGTCAGCGTAGAGTATCCCTTCGGTGCCTTTAAACTCTCGAGGCATCATCCTCTTGAAGTCCACTATAGTGCCTGATCTCTGCTGCTGGCCAGGAAACTGCTGGTACCATGCTACTCTCTCCAAAGCTTGGAGAGTCACCTGATGAGCATTCTCTATGTTTTCTCTCATCAGCTCGGTTTGTGCCTGGTGCGCTGCTGCTTGCACCCTCTGAGCCTCAGCTTAAACTCGCTGAGCGTCTGCCGTCACTCTCTGGGCATCTACCATGCCCTGGATCAAGGTAAACATCTGCGTCCCGTCAATTGACAAACCTCCGGGAATCGGAGTCGGTGGAGGAGGAAGGTTGTCCGTCACAGCTGCGGCAATCTTCTGAACAGGTGGGGGAGGAGGATCCCCGAAAAGTGCAGATACACCTACGTGCATCGGAGATATAGGAGAAACTACGGTTGTCTGTCTCTCAGGTGGAGAGGTGGCAGGCCCCTCTAAAGCTGATGTTCCTGCTCTCATAGACCGTGTCTGCGGCGACATCCTGAAGACAGATCCCAAAGAATCAATTTAGGCAAAAATGTGATATCATCAAGGAAGGACAGTACAGTTCTAAGGAAGCAACATTCAAGATAAATAGATTGAAAGGAAAAATCCTAGTTGTGATTGCACAGGTCAATGATGCATCCATGGTCTGATACCTCTATCCCCTAGGTACCACAGTTCTACTTGAAACATACTCACTGCTAGCTTCCTTACCTACTGAAATCGCTGATACTAGCTATCCTTGTCACTCAAGTGCATATCAATTGCAACACACCATACTAAGTACTGCTCTCTCTAATACCATCCTAGATGAATACCTAAGCCAGTTGGCAGTGAAATCTCAATCATGCTCAAGCCAACATATCCTTACATATGCACCTCATCTACTATATACTAATATATCTCTCTCACTATAAAATCTTATCCTCAAATAAAATTCCTCAAAATAACTCCTCGAATAAAATTTAAAGTAAAATGCATACACTTTCCTTAAGGTTAATTATTTAAATACTGAAATAAAAACTTAATCACTCAGAAAAAATCCTTACAGCTTTGTCTATGTTCATTAAATTGAATCTGAATTCCTCAAAATAAAATTTTAATAACATAATATCTCAACTTCTCAAATTTCAAAAATGCTATTTATTTTCAATCTTCAATTAAAGATTTAAACCCACCTTCTGTAGTCCAATAGCTCTAATGTTAATCATTCTCACTGTCCTCATCGACGTGCGTCATCAGATAATACCACAAATCAGTCTGCAAATTCATCTTGATATGAAATCAAACCCTACTATGAAACCAAAATCCTAACTTAATAACTAATCAACAACAATCAAATTCAATATCAATAAGTGAGAAGGGACGGAACAAGGGAATGATTTTAAATTGGAATTAAAAATAAGATTCTCAGGGGTCATCCCAGGAATCTCTCAAGGAATTATGATTGAGTATTCGCTCTCGTCCTAGTATCCTATATCCTAGATCCTATCGCAGGCACACAATAGTGTAACAAGGATGCCACACTACTACGATATCGCACAACTTGCGAAGACTGACCTGCATGGGCCACCACTAAAAACGTGTCACGACCCGCACCCGGTTTAGGGGCACGAGTGCGTGGGTACGTCCAGCCTACGCCGCAGCATCGGCGGTAGAACGCTGTCAAGGTTTTGATACTATCTAGCCAATCTCACACAAGCATCCAATCTCCATAAGGAGGCACGGATGACATAATAAAATAAATACATACTCAATCGCAGGATTACAGCACGAGAAGATATCGAACAGATAAAACTAAATACAACACAAGTCAAAAAGAAATAACTCAACTCAACAAATATCCAAGTCATCAAAAATGCAGGAGACAAATCCGGTACCAAATAGTCTGCTAAAAGAACTAATTAAAAATAGTAATTTCTGGCTACACCTCCCGGAATCATAACTAAACTACCAAGTCTGCAGCTACTCACCATATGGTCCATAAAGTGTCGGACAGCGGTCCTCTAAGGCATAGTCTAGAAAAATGTTTCCAGTCAGGAAGGAGCAAAGTACAAATCTCAAATAACAGTTCCATATAATTGATAAGGACTATAATACAATAAATATATAATGCTAGATACTGAGAAGACAGTAAAATAATGAAATGGCAAAATAGAGAGACAGGCAATGTAAAGAGACATGCAAAATAGGCAATATGATACAGTCAGTGCATGTATGAAAATAAAAAGAACAAGGTACAGTATCATATACGGGTGATGTAGTATATCATTTTAAAATAGGGAAACTGTAATCTATTCTAAGTGTTTGAAATAGTAGTTTCGAAATGTGATCGGCTTGGGAACATGTACGATAGCTACAGGGCCTGGCTAATCATATGTGAAGAGCATGATTAACACTTACATTGTTCTACACTACAATAAGAGGTTATGATCACATTTCTTACTAACTACTTCCCCGCCCCCAACTAGTACGGTGGATCCAACCATGACACGTCACGATACACGAGCAAGTCCAATCTATCATGTACGATGTCTAATATACATGTCGTGTACAATGTCAATACGATAATCAAGGTAACATCTCATGACTGCAGATCCAAGCTATACTAGTCTGTGTAGCACAGTGTCAAGGATTCAGATGTAACATTTCTAGATTATTGAATTTATAGGAATTATCAACAATTGGAAATTATCAGAGAATGTACTTGCCTTGGGTCCTTAGCTGGTAATTATTGATGTCCTGTTCCAGAGTATCCCCTTGGTGAACCAACAGTCCTATAAACAAATCACAATTATAACACTTGTATCAGGTGCTATCCTAACACACAGTCTATAAACACTGGCCTCATGGTCATGCCAGGCAGGGCACTAGTCAGCTACGGTCAACTAGTAGGGATACATATTTAAATAACATCTCATTAACTGATTACATATAATTTCCATCAATTTCAATAATAGATATATGTATAAATATATACTTAAAAATAAAATAATACTTGCATATAAACATAATAAAATAATACTTGTATGTATATATGTATAAACATAATTTATGAAATATATCTAAAATATATACCAATATAAATTACTTGCTATAGTTGCACATTTTCCAAAATACGTATATTTATATATTAACATATATCAAATACGTATTTACATATTTATACATTTATACCAAAATAATACATATTTAATACACATAGTCTATATGAAAAATATAATACAATATTCAAAATATATATAGCATTTACCAATTTATCAATACATACAATATTCTAAACATACACTATACTATACACATTAATTAAATATATACTAATACATATACTATTAAACATTAATTTAAATACATATGTTAATATATACATATACGTATACATTAAACACCAACATACATACTTACATACATTATATTCACATTTTTAAAGCATTAATTAAATAATACTATTTATATACATATACGTATATACGTATGTATATAAATATATACATACATATATATATATATATATATATATATATATATATATATATATATATATATATAAAACCAAGGAAGGAAGAGGGAGAGGGACTTACAGAGTTGGGGTCGGCCGGAGTCTCGCCGGACCGGGGAGGATGGCTGGATCCCTATTGGTGGTGGTGGTGTTAGATGGAGATGGAAGGAGGTGATGGAGGAGTTGCTCAGGGGAAGTCGGCCGGGGTGTGCAGGTGGGAAGAGCGGTCGGAGAGCTCGCTGATCGGAGCAGCAGAAGCGTCTGTGGTCGGGCCGTTCGCCGGAGTGCAGCGGGCTGTGCGTGGACTCGGCCGGAGTTCAGTCAGCGCCGGGGAGAAGAGTGGGGAAGAGCGGGGATCAGTCGGAGCGGGGTCGGATCTCGGGTGAACAGTGGTGGAGGTGCAGTGGCTGGCCGCCGGAGTGTGGCCGGGGCTCGCCTGGGATGGGCTCGGCCGGATCTCGGCTGCAGGGGAAGTCGGGGGGCAGTAGGTGGCTGACAGGGAGGACGAGCGGGGCCGCCGGTGAAGGGAGGAGCACAGCCGGATGAACAGGGACTGTGGGGGGATGAACAGTGTTCCCCCCCTCCCTTATCAAATTTAAATTCAAAAGAAAGAAGAAAGAAAAAACAATAAAGAAGAAAAAGAAGAAGGAAGAGAAGAAGAAAGGAAGAAGGAGAAGAAGAATTTACATACGTAGGAGAGAGGGGATGGAGGCTTGAGGAGGGTGGGGTTTCCTAGGTTTTCTAGGGATTAGGGTTGATGTGACTTTAAATAGTAAAAGGGTGAGAGGGTGTGTGAATCTAATTGTGAGGATGGACCCATAGAATGAGTGGTCCAGATTTGTCAAGAGGGAAATTAATTCATGTAGGAATGAGGGTGAGGGGCTAGTTAAATAATATTAGGTTCCCTCATTGCTTAAACAATTGGGTGTTGACATAAAAATGCAAATTTGTAATTTAGCCCCCTTAAATTTGGGTATTTGCACAAACGCATGAAATAACAAAAATTTGGCGGGCGATTCGGTGTCCGGTGTTTTGTAGGGTCAGGGGGCGCTGTAAGATCGGTATTGGCTCAATTAGCAGGACACTGGAATTAAATTGGAATTTCATAATCAGTTAAAATAGTATCCTCAATTTAATTAGAAATAAAATGCAAGTTGTGTTCGAAAATTAATTAGGAGTACATGGGGCCAAAATCAGGTCGGGTCATCAATACCAATAATAAAGAAGACTCAGAACAGAATATTACCCTAATTTGGGCCGCACGAAAAATAGGTCAAGATTGTCTCAAATTTTCGATTGGAACACACAACGATACAAAATAGGAATTTATTAAATAGCGTCCACGACGGTTTTTGTGCGGCTAGAAATAATGTACAGAGAGCATAATTATGAGTTGCAAAAATAGCAGGATGGAAGGCGGGCATGTCTAGGGCAAGATTGTGAAATTTGTTGGAAGACAAAAGCTAGGGTAGCGCTACAAATATCGAAGCAAAGGCAATGCGCAATAATTAAATAAAATACGGTAATTAATTACAATCTCTAATAATAAATTCTAGATAAAATAATTAACCTCAAAATTCCATAATTCCGACAAGTGTTCGTCTACTGGCTTCTAGGTCAATTCTGCTAGGCTAAAAATAAATGAACACTGCATCTAATACTATATTTAATTACACATCACATATAATTATTTAAATTAATATACTATCATGAAATTATTAAATTGTAACTACCAATAATATTAAATAATATAAAAAGTCAAAAATATCCCTGTTTTCGGAATGTGGTAGTGACACATCTTCCTAGAACTGATGCACAACAATGCTTTATGGGCATATTGGCCTCTATATAGATTTTTACTAGGGTGATGGTGGTGCCCATGTGTGTGGGACTTGGTGCATAGGCGCGACTTTCCTGTGTGCATGATCAGTTGGTTTTGCCGAATGGTGCATGATTCTGAGGATGTGTACTTTTTATTTTCTTGTAATCATTCCAAATTTAGTATGCTCGTTCGTGCATGGACTGCCTCAGATTGCTCTTCTTCTGAGGAAGCATGAAAGGATAATATAGTCAAAGTTGTTAGTGGTGAACATGAATATTACCCAGAGGATTTTCTGCAGTCTTCCAACCTGGCTCACTGTAGCTTCTCTTTGTGCTGCCAGGATGTAATAACTGGATCTTGGGTCAAGTCCTAGCGGCCCATTTGAGTTGCAGCGGTGGGCCTAGTTATCTCAACAAGAATTTATAGTCATATTCTTTCATATGACAGAGTTGGCTATGTAGGTTCATCTCTGTGTTATAAGCTCCCTTACTATCCATCGGTATGGATTCTTTCCTTGTGTTGTAGCTTGCACTAAGGAGTCTTACTGAAGTAATATCCCAGAATGCATTGAGCTGTCGGCTTCACACGTGTTGGTACTAGAAACTACACAGAGGGGTTTCATTCTTTTTACATGTACCAATGATCATGTATATTAATAAAAATCCTTGAATGTAATGGACATCCATATATACTGGTGATCTTTAATATTAATAAAATTTTGCTTTATTTTTTTAGAACTTTTCTTATTGCTTATGGATATCATAGCTATGAGTACTATACTAGAGGTAATATGGACATAATATAACATCATAATGGCAGTAATGCTAGGCCCTATTAGAGATAATATGGACGTGATAGGCTAGATCGGTTTCATTAAGGAGGTTCGATAGAAACATCTTTTGTGACGGTAGGGATACTGTAGTGTAGAACCGCTAGTCAAGCAAGTTTGTTGAGTATGACCATGGCAAAACATTTTATAGAGAGAAAAGAAAATGAGTCAGAGGTAATATGGACGTGACTGCTTTCTTGGGCAGCTCATAGTTCAGAGGTGATGTGGACGTGAACTACTTGTTTTATATGGATTTTTGTGGGGATAACAATAAAATGGATAAATCAGAAGTAAAATGGACATGACTGTCTTCTTTTGGTGAAAAGAATGACTCATGGTTCCGAGGTGATGTGGACGTGCACCATTTGCCTTTAAAATGAGTTTTTTGTGGTCCCGTTACCCATTGCATACTCGAGAATCCCGAGTATGGATAATAGATTTGCCTGCATATTACAGACGTAAATAATTCATTGGGGAAGACATCAGGTTTATATTTTTGTGTCCCTATGCTAGGGATAGAAATGACACATATCGTTATTCATCATTCTTTTTTTTGAAGAAGTGTGCCTATCCTACGCATAGTACTTCTTCAGAAAGTTTTCATTGATTGGCATCATGAGCAAGTTACCATTAGGCTTAGCATGCCTATATGCACCACTAGAGTAAACCTTCTCTACGACAAATGGGCCATCACACTTGGCTTTGAATTTTCTCGCCTTTTGTGGATCATGACCATTAGTCTTCTCACTACGAGTACTAAGTTACCTACTTTAAATGTCCTTTCTTTGACCCTTTTGTTGAAGGTGCCAGAAAGTCGTGCTTGGTATAGCACAATGTGTTGTTGAGCCAATAGGCGCTTTTGATCTAGTGCTTCTAATTTTCACAAGCGTCAACAAAAATTGTGTTTGGTGGTCATTTGATTAGAGTGTGCCACCCCGTGATATAGAATTTGAGTGTCTAAAGGAAGTACGGCTTTGCTTCGGTAGACCAAGAAGAATGTCATGCTGCCAATTAGAGTTTGAACTATCGTGCGGTCATCCCAAAGATATTCTTTGAGCTTCTCATTCCAGTCACGTTTATTGGTTGAAATAAACTTTTTGAGGAGCTTAATAATGGTATTGTTAAGTTAAAGTTGCTTAACAACATAGGTCTTACAGCTATGGTTATTGAAGAGAAGGATTGCTTGATTGTCGCTATAGCTAAGGACATGTCTGCTTACCCTCTCTTCAAGGAGATTTTTGATAGAGAAGCGATGGAGGCAAGTGTCAAAGAGTTGGATTTTGTTGCTTCCAGGGAGACTCGTGCCCGTACCAAGGAGATTTTCACCAAGAATCTGACGGACGTGCGAGCGCAGATTAGGCAACTTTGAGCGGAGGAGGTAAAGCTCAAGTCTGATACTTATCGCGTGACGACGAAGGAACTTACCCTTGTTGAGCAAGCTGATGCCAATGCCTGCACACTTGAAGGTTCAGATGGCAAATTTATAGCCCGAGCACATAAGGATAGCATTTTTCCAGGATGAGGTCCTGCTCTAACAGGAAGTTGAACGTCGGGCTAGTGTCGATGTCCATATTAAAGCAGATTAGCTAAGGCACCAGATCGACAAACTGTGTGTTAATGTCGACGGCTACCAAGGATCATAGTTTTTCTTTATTTTCCTTGTACTTTCTTCTCCCAGGGCCTTAATATGCCCATTGATGTAGTTCCTTTATTTTAAAAAACAAGAACTTCTATTTTGATGATATAATTTCATAATTGTTAAGGACATCTTTTTGGGGATATATGAGTGGACCTATTATTTGTAGTGCACCGGGGTGGAAATAATAAGCTTGATAGGAATCCTATCAGAGGTGATAAGTTTTAGTGGACTAGTCATCGCTGGCGTACACGTGGTAAAGTACAGATGATTAGTTTAAGTGGTAACCAAGGTCAGAAGTGACGGTTGACGGTCACGTGAGGAGGTTTACTGTTATGAAAATGACTCAGAGGTGTTATGGACGTGAACTCATAGTTCCATGGTAGTGTTTACTCAGAGGTAATATGGACATTGTAAACATTAAAAATAATGTTAGGAACATGATTCAGAGGTAATATGGACATGAACTCATAATTCCATAAGAATGATTACTCAGAGAAAATATGGACGTAGTAAACTTTATTGGTGAGAGTATGGGAAACTCATATTCTTACAAGAAAGTTTGCTCATATGGATGTGGACAACCATATTGATAAGAGTATGGTTCGGAGGTAATATAAACATGAACCATTTATTCTAGATTTTTTTTTAGGATCCGTTACCTATTGTGTGCTCAAGATTCCCAAGTACAGATAATAGATTTGTCCCTATGTTACGAATGGATAGGAATAATATGCTGAGGATGCTAACCGTAGACATTTTTCCCTTATGCCACTCTGCTAGATATAGAAGTAACACCTTTAATTTAAAGATATACCCTTACTGAGAAAATATGGTATCTTTTCTAAGGGAATAGCATCGTTTTGGGATTCAGTTGTCGGAAAAGTGCCAAACTGGAGAGACACCATATTTGCAGTGATTGTCTTATCTTCATAGTGCACAGAGAGAGAGCTTTGGAGTCAATCAGTCATTATATCTGTCTTTTTAATATATAATAATCATGTTTGGTTTGGTGGACATATTTATGGTATTGGCAGTACTTAGGGTTGTCCACCTTGTCTTCCTCATTGGGCCGTTTGATGTCAGGTAGATAGAGTTTGTTACCCTTCATCAATACTTCGAAGAGTTCCAGGACATCATCGTCATTAAAGGAATATGTCTTCTGTACTCTTGGTGGCTCTGCCGGCATAGTAACAAGTAGGGTTGGACCCTTGGACAGTTTAATTGTTAGGGTTTTCTTCCCTTTATCGTTATAATTATTGGCTGTTGTGAAATGGCGCTTTCCCTTATCTTTAATATTAGAAGCTTGTAATCCCAATAAGTGGGCATCTTTCATGCTTTTCTCTGCAGCAAGGACACTTATGATAAATGCCATCCAGTCACTGAATGGGCCAAATGTCGTCCAGAGTCTAATTGATGGCAGAAGGTTCTTTCTACACCTGTCCATCAGTGTATATTCGGGAATGCCAGGTGCTGTTTTAATGTCGCATGCCGAAAAAGCTCGATATAATTTTGTGCAAGTTCTCTGTCCCCTTGGGTGATGTCCATCATGGAGGACATAACCATATCCACTCCTCTTTCATAGAACTGGGCAAGAAAAAGATACTTCAGGTCTTCAAAAGGCAAAATACACTTTTTTGTGAGGCTATATAACCACTCAAAGGTAACTCCGGATAGTGCCCCCATGAACAAGTTGGTGAGTAAGGCGTCAACCCGAGGTAAATATCCTATTATAGACTGGAAGTATCTTATATAATGACGGTATGACATCCTTTAGTCGAATGAAGCCAAAGACAATGGCTTATATTTGGGAGGGTATACCGTATTATCCCATTCAGGAGGATAGGGTTACCTGATCCCAAGCTTCTGGAGCCTGTCTTGGTTGTCCTGATCATCGATGCGGGCACAAAAATCTTTTAGAGTCTCCTAGATTTTGTCTGTCAGAAGAACGATAGAGGATCAAATTATGGTATGACTGCTTACGACATGAAGACCTAAATCAGGCAAGCTGGATTCCTCATTGGTCCCTTGATTTGGGTTTATTCGCCCTAGGTCTTGTAGCTGTATTGAAACTAAGTTTTCTCTGAGGTCCAGCACCGTTGAGTCATAGTCTATATCGAAGTACTCAAATCCTGCATTATGGCTTCGAGCTCAAGGCGTTATTGGTTACTCGGCCCTGTATTTTGCTCTTCTCCTACCATGTAGGCTAGCATCATGTGGGAAGAGATGAACGAGAAGGTGGATGCCTCACATTCTAGCTCGAAAGTATGAGTCTCATTATCCTCGAGAAGAGTGGGTAGTGTGGTATCACTCTCATTATTGGAGGGATTTATATCCCCAGTCTTAGTTGCAGGCTCGTACTGGAGTATATGGATAACCCCGGCTAAGCTGTCATCTGTGTCCAGAGATTCACTGTCCTCTTAGAAGGATGGATTGTTGTGGAACATCGGGGGGCTACTATCCCCAACTCTGGTTGAGCTTCATTCGGGGAGGTATGGCTACCCCCAGCCCTTGTTCTCGAGTGTGTCCATTGGAACACCCCCATGGTAGGTACTTGTTTGCTACTCCTTGGATGGCTCTGTATTGTGCTGACCGACACCCTTAGGTTAGGTGAACTTTTCTTTGAGATCTTTTCATGGGAGAGGATCTCTAATTTTTGCAACATGAGGCGACGGGCAATTTTTTCTCACCATGTAGAGGTCTTCGGGGACGTTGTCGGGTTATCATCGTGGTTTATAGTTGCTGGAACACCGACTGTCTACATGGAGGAACTGGTGCTTTAGAGGAATAACAGTTGATGATAATGCTGGCACAAGTACGTCTGTAAAAGGGCACATTATTTCCGAGGATTGCCTCTCTTGTCTTACGCTTGTGACTAATCACGTTACCTAAATCAGATGATGGAAGCATCACTTTTATCCCTATTTTATGCTTTCGGGCAAGCTTTGCTCCTGGAGGTGAGAGTAGAATATTTTCTCCCTAGCCTAGTTCTTTCACAGAGACTGCAATTGGATCATTGCTGGAAGACTTGAGGTAAGATGGACCCACTACATGCATGCAGGTAAGCTAGGAACATGGGTCTGTCATTCCAATGTTGGTTACCCGACTTGTTTTGAGTGCAACTACGGCATCCAAGTGGGTTCGGGATGGCTCTAAGGGTCGACCAACTTTTGACACATGAGTATCGGGGTTTCCCTATAGCATCTTCCATTAGCAGCGCGTGTTATAGGCAATGACGGATGCTTTTGGAGAGCTAACGGTGCAGCCCTTCGAGCGCGCTTGGCTCAGGGTGTTTTGGGATTCCTTGAACTTGATTCCTTGGACGCATAGTATAGGAAGTCCAGGTTCGGACTATACAAGCCCTTGTTGACAACATCTTTGCTTAGAGGAGGCTCTATGCGCCTGTGATCACCATATCCTATCAGGCCTAGACGGTGCTGCATGCGCGTGTCATGAGACTTAGCACGATTACTCTGAAGCACAACTTCGGAGATGGAGACAATATGCACGCCGACCTAGTGTGCACCTGCGAAAAAGGATGATGGCGCTTCTGTAGTAGAGTTCTGGTTTAGCGCAGTGACTTTGGCAACCCACATCCTACGAACTTTTTGACATTATACGGGCCTCAATAATGGACTCGACTTACCGGCGGAGTACAGGTCAACAGCTTATGCAATTGTGGTATGGGCTGATGATGTATCGGGTACTGACATTGGACTTGGCAAAACGGCACTGACGTACCAAATTTTGTGAGTCTTGCAAAGTCGTACGGGCCTCATTGGTGAGCCCTAACTTGGTCACATCGAATTGCGTTACAAACTTCTCATTGGAGGAGAAGCTCTTCCCCAGCATAGTCATCATTTTTGTCGACATCACAAAAATAAGGGTTTGGTTAAAGGGTCTAACATTTTTTATATATTGAAAATTGATAAAAAGTACAAGTGAATCCCTATTATAAGATGATCTAAGTACAAAAAAAGGATCTGGGCAAGTGTAATGGTCGAGATCGAGCACTACAGTGGCTTCTTTACTCCGTTGATGATTTAGGACCAAAGAGGTTGACGAGGCTTCGATGCTTCTTATTCTCCTTCTTTCTGTAGTGAAGTTGTTCCTCTTTTACGTGTAGATGCAGACGCTTCTTGCTTGTGGCATTATGTAGGTTCATGTACAAGGGCTACATGTTAGCGCATGACACTACAGGCACATACTATATTAAGACTGCCAATTAGAAAATTAAGATATGGCATTACTAATGCCCATAATACTCGTGACATGTGTCATTCCCTAATTTTGATGGCTGAGATTGCACCTTGGGATTACGTCCTCTTAGCGCATAGGGATGACTGAAGGAATTGTGGCTATGGCACTGCTGGCACATGCGAACAATAGTTACTTAGTGGCGCATGCCACTGCTGGCATATGGGAACACTAAGATACATAGTAGCACATGGCCCTGCGGGCACATGGGAACACTAAGATACATAGTGGCGCCTAGAGCTAGATCACCGAGGCGCATAGTGGCTTGTTCACTAAGGAGCATTGGTAGAGATTATTAGGGTACATGGGTAGAGATTTTTTATGCTTCTATAAAAGAGTGATAATTTTATTAGAACAATGGCAAGTTGTGCCAATATGTCTAAGTTGTAGGTCTTTATAGAATCATAAAAATGCGCTTCCTGAAGACGGCGCAGTTTCCTACAAATAAACTTAGTAGGGGCAGAATGGTGCACTTTCTCTTTGTTTTAAAGTATGGCACACTTTCTAGCTGCTTTCGTCAAGAAAGGAAGGCGCACAAATCATATGTCTACTTTTTCCCAAACATTAAATACAACCAATCTGACAGCCGAGGACTCAGAAGTCATTATTACAGCTGAGCTGTATTACGCAGACCCAGGTTGTCGTTTAGCGACCCATCCTCTATACCAACTTCATCAAAAGTGGGTCGTTGTGCCAACTTCATCAGAAGTGTGTCACTGTTCCTACTTCATCTGAAGTGCGTCGCTGTTCCAACTTCATAAGAAGTGCGACATTATGCCAACTTTATCAGAAGTATGCCGCTGTGCCAATTTTATCAGAAGTGAGCCGATGTGCCAAATATATTAGAAGTGCATCGTTGTGCCTACTTCATCAGAAGTGTGCCGCTGTGCCAACTTCATCAAAAGTGTGCCACTATTCCAACTTCATCAAAAGTGCGTCGTTGTTCCAACTTCATTAGAAGTGCGCCGCTGGGCCAACTTTTACAAAAGTGCGGCGTTACGGCCAACTTCTATTAAAGTGCGCCATCATGGCTACTTCTTCGAAAGAGCGCTTGTATATCCAATGTTTCCAAAAGTGCACCAATCTTAAGAATACTTCTAAAGTGCACCTATGATCCTAACTGACAAAGAGAAGTTACGATTATATTTCCTACATGCCATGTTTTTCATAAAAATGTGTACAAATAACAGTCCCATAACCTACGCTTTCCTCATATAGGAAACCATGTGTCGAGCATACAATAATTTGTGCACCCACTCACTAGATCGTAGGATGTCTTCTCATCAAAAGTGTGCACATAGTATGGATTATCAAAAGTGTGCACATACTGTCATAACTGCTCTAAAATCCTATAAATATAGGATCATTGTGTACGTTACAAGGGGGAGGAATTTTTAAGTCTTTAAAATTCGATAAAAAAGAAAGAAATAGAAGCTTGCCGTGTCGTTGTTGCCAAAACTTTCTTATTCTCCAACTCTTCAAGTTGTTTATAGTGCCCTTGCATTTCTTCATCGTCATGTGGTCCAAGGAGTAAAGTGATCGACCGTATATCATATCTCTATAGCTATTCTTCCTTGAATCAATTGTACTTAGATTCTTGTTTAGGATATCTTGTAATATTCTTTCTTTTTAATAGTTTGTACAATTTTTTTTATAAACCTTTGTTTATCGCAAACAAGATGATGACTCTACTGGGGAAGACTTTCTACTTTAACGAGAAGGCTATAGCTCAACTCGATGCTACGTCGGTCAGTTCGATGCAGAAGTGTCATGACTCGTACCCGGTATAGGGGCACGAGAGCATGAGTACGTCCAGCCTACACTACAACATAGTCGGTAGAACGCTGTCTAGGTCACATTAAATACTAACATAACTAAATACCTGTCAATGATATTAATCTCCATAAGGAGGATAATATACATCTCACAATATCTCATAATATAAACTCAATCACAATAACTATAAAAGTATAAGGCATGATAAAAGATAAGAAGAATGACATAGTCAACACCATGTCTCAAAATATAGATAAATCACAGTCTAGTTGTCCAACATAAAGTCTCCACAAGTATCAAATTAAACTTAACATAAGTCTAAACATAAACTGAAACAAACCTCAATAAGTCTCAGATGCATTATATAAATACTATCTAGATAGCTGCAGGCAATATCTCCTCTAAAGGAATAGTCTCCTCTAAGATCTCTGGTGTGTAATCTGCATCTATACCCGGTCCATAGTGTGTGGTACAGAAATCCTTAAGATCCTCTGGAAAAAATATCTAGTCAGGATTGGAACGAAGTACAAGCACTAATAGCAGTTCCACATATATTGACAAAATCTATAACACAGTGTAAAGAAATACAAGACAGATATTAAACTGGAATTAAGAAATACTAGACATAATGAAGTACTGGAATAAAGAAATATTATAATAAAGGAATACTGGAATAATGAAGTACTGGAGTATATGTCATCATCAATATACATCTAGCAATGAAATAGAAATACAAGTACACGCTAGAATAATGAAATGGTATCTATGTGAATGCTAGAATCATGACTAGAACATAAGGAATGCTATATCAATATACTAGAGATACATGTCAAGAACATCTAAATAAGTGTGTAAAATATCAGCATATCATGTGTTCGGCTTGGGACTGATCAGGCTTGTTATGTATGACCAGATATAATTTATGTAAGGTCAGGCTTACCATCCGGATAGCTATGATCCAAGCAGTAGTCAGGCTAATCATACATAACAGGCTATGAGGCATATAATGGTCAGGCTGCACCGACGTGAGGTGTGGGTGAGCTATGATTCATGTAAAGTTGGGTATGATCACATAAGCTACTAATATTTCCCTTTTTTCCCCAGTTAGCATGATGGATTCCAAATTAAGACTCCTCTGACAGGTCTCGATAATGCCAACTCATGTAAACAACAGTGTCAGAATCATGTACGCTATACAACTAGAATTATAGAGATAATCAACATAATGAAAACTATCAGAGAATGTACTCGCCTGTGGTCCTTAGCTGGCAATACCAATATCCGGGTTCCAAAGTATCATCTGAAGGATCCAACAGTCCTATAGACATATCATATAACACAATACTGCCTCAGACATTACACTAACACGCAATCAAAACATAATGATCTCAGAGACTATGCTAGGGATGTCACGTCTGTAGTTGCTGTGCATAATAGACAGTCGATGATATGGGTCTTGCGAGTACGTCGGTGTACATATGGCAGTCTGCTAACATGCTATATGGTCACAGGTCAATGTAACTACGGGGTATCCATGGTTATACTTGGTCATCTAGTACATAGACATATAATACATAATATTAACTAACCTATATATTAATATTCATTAGTTACAAATATAATAGATATATGTATATATATACTTTAAATAGAATTAATACTTTGAATATATATTAGGGAGATATATACAATACGTCTCTCTCTCTCTCTCTATATATATATATATATATATATACTAAGAGAGTCTATACTATATATATATACCAATCAATTTTATACATATTACACGTATACTAGGGAATACCCATACAATACATATACATTGGTGTATATACTTAATTGAGAATTATACTATATATATATGTATATATACTTATATACCTTTAGCCATATACTAATACGTATGTCAATACGTATATACCAATCTTATACCAATATACCATCACCTACTAATATACCACGGCTAAATACGTATACAATACAAAGAATATGCTTATGCATGTACATATACGTGTACGCAAGGGGAAGAAAACCAGAACCTGTGTACGTGCACGACGACGACGGGGATGATGATGAAGGTGCTAGTGGTTCAGTCGAGGTGAGGAAGCACTCCAGTCATGTGCTGTCGAAGTTCTGGCGACGAGTGCAGCGGGGATGGCAAGTGCTGCTGCAGGCGGTCTGCTCCGAAGGAACGACGGGGTAACGAGGCGAGTACAGCAGGTGATTCGACTTCGATCGAGACAGCGGGTTCACGGTGGCGAGATAACGACGAGTGCAGCGGGTCGAGTTCATCGTGTGGAGGTAGGTCATTCGTTTCAGCGTTCCGACATGGTTGAGGGTGGCTCAGGTATCGTGCTGGCGAGGATGGGCGAGGCAGGGAGACGGGATCTGGTCCGACGGGTTGGGGATGACTTCGGCGAGAAGATATGAACGGTTGGAGGCGAGTGTTATCGTACAGGCGAGAAGTTTTATGGAAACGGGGAGATGATCGATGGGTCCGACGGGTTGTCCGGCAGGGAACAGTAGGTCGGGGAAGATGGGTGAACAGGGAAGAAGGGTAATCGGCTGTGGTTTGGTTTAGTTTTTAGAGAAAAAAGGAAAAACAAGGAAAATGAATATTTATAGATAAAGAGGGGTTTAGTTTGACCTAAAAGTTGACTTTGGTCAAAGCCCTCTTCGGATTGGGCCTTCTCATGGTTATTTCAAGGGCTATGATTTAAATAGAATTAAAAATGGAAGGCTAGGATGCATTGGTTCACGGTTTTGAGGCAATGGCTTAGGGAGGTTGATGTTGCATTGTGCACTCTCAAAAATTATTAAAAAATACACATGAAAGGGAAAAAGGGTTTATTTACGTGTCATGTCCAATGGGGTGGATACCTCAATGCACTTTTGCACAAAAGTGCCCAACAATTAGAAAATTGCACAAAGTAAGATTTATGAATTTAAATTAATTAAAAATAATGCAAGTGGCGTTCTAAAATAAATTAGAAGTACAAGGGCTAAAATTAAGTAGAACACATGTGTCATGAATGAAGTAGACTCAAAATAGAATATTACCCTAAATTGGGTTGCTCAAAATGAGTCGAGATTGTGTCTCCAATTTTGATTAGAACACACAAGGATACAAAGTTTGATTTATATTAAATTAAAATATAGTTGTTTGCGACGAATGTTGCACGACTAAAATGAAGCACAACAAGACATAGTTATGAGTCACACAAGGATCAAAATAACAGTTTGGCACGTCTAGGACAAGGGTGTAAAATCTGTTGGACAACAACGGCTAGTGTAGTGCTCTAATTATCGAAACAACGGTAAAGTACAATAATCAAATAAAATCATAATTATTTAAATATAATTAATTATCATGCAATCATTTACTTATTAATTATGAAAAGACGAAAATACCCCTAATCTGAAATATGGGGGTGACAAGAAGACCTTGGTCGAGATGTTCGACCAACAAGCATATAAGCAAATATTCCATTCTGGGGGTAGTGCTAACCCCTCATTCGCACTCAAGTCGAGAAAAATTTGCAAAGTGTGGGTGCCCAAGCCTCGTCATACATATCCAAAGGTGCTACCAACAAGGGAAAAAGTATTATGATTGACGGAAACTACCTGGTCAATTTTGTTAACCAAAATTATGTCGATGGCCTGGTGGAAAACTCTCTTACATTAAACAAGGGATACAAATCGCGCAACTCACACAATAACAAGCAAAGGGTGATCCACAACCAGGCTTATGAGTCCCTTGTGTTAAGAAACTACCTGGTTAATTTTGTTGACCAAAATTAGGTCGATGGCTTGGTGGACAACTATCTTGCATTAAACAAGGGATACAAATCGTGCAAATCACACAATATCAAGCAAAGGGTGATCCACAACCAGGCTTATGAGTCCCTTGTGTTAAACAAGGGATAAAAATTGCCAAACTCGTATAATATCAAGCAAAAGGTAATCCACACTAAAGCTTTTGAGCCCTTGCATATTCGTTATAATATATGGGATAAGCAAGTCATGGATACCATTATCCAAATCAATCTCTCTGCAAGTGCAACCTTCACAGAGAGACAAAATTTTTGTATAAACCTTGGTTCATCGTAACAAGATGGCAAGTCTACTGGGGGCCACTTTCTTCTCTAACGAGTAGGTGATAGCTCAACTCGACGCTGCATTGGTCGGTTCGATATATAAGACCTTGTTCTTGAAGTTTGACCAACAAGCATACGAAGAAATGCTTTATTCTGGGGGTAGTGCTAACCCCTCATCCGCACTCAAATCAAGGTAAAGTATGAGTGCCCCGGCCTCGTCATACATATTCTGAAATCGTTGCCAATAAAGAAAAAAGTATTATGATTGACAGGAACCACCTGGTTAATTGTGTCTACCAAACTCTGTTCGATAACTTGGTGGACAACTCCAATACATTAAAAAAGTAATACAAATCACAAAACTCACATAATATCAAGAAAAGGGTGATCCACACCAAAGCTTCTGTGTCCCTTACATTAAACAAGGGATATAAATTGCGTAACTCATGCAATATCAATCAAAGAGTGATCCATACCCAAGCTTCTGAGAATGGCCATAATGTGGGGCAAGCAAGTCATGGACACGGCTGTCCAAATGAATCTCTCTACAGGCACACACTTCAAAGAGAAATAAAAGTTCCTCTAGAATTTACGCCAGCAGAAGAAAAACTACAGGCGCACAAATAAAGTGTTAGTCAGGGATAATCATTCTTCTAATATCATGATTACGTGCACAGTAGAGGGAAAGTTATGTGCCATTTCTCAGAAACCTACTATTAGTGTGCCACGCCAAGAACTTCGTACAAAATTAAATACACGTAGGCAAACTGTGCCAACTCTGCCTACACCATAGAAAGTATGCCAGGTTGGGTCAACCTCTTCACAATATACTGATTGTCCACATGTAGATAAGAGGACAGCTATGGACAACTTCCTTTCATCCCTGAAGGATAAAAGCTCCAGAGGTGACGAATCATGCGCTAATCAAGCTAACACCTCACTCTACACATAGGCGACCAAAAATATGCATAGATGATTCAATATATCTCATGAAAAAAGGCAGAGTCTGCCCTCTTCCTCTTCTTCTCTTTCCTCTTTCGATTTACTTGAGCTTATTGTACAAAAACGTAAAAAGAGAGACCCTTCTGACTTTATAATAGTATTTTCTAATAAAAATTATTGTAATTGTTATAGATTTGTAATCAAATATTATTGTACATCAGGAAAACTGTTTATGTTTGACCAATTGACCTATACTATCTCTTCTAAACCTCGATATGCAAAGCAAGTTGACAACCAAGAGTATGATAATGATGAACCGCTCCTTGCTCCAACATTCATGGCTTCGCATCTTTCCCATGGAGGAAGACAATCAAGACGAAGTTCTTCAAGAACACCCAGCCAGAAGAGTTTTAACCAACTTGTTGACTCGTTTGAAGAAGTATACCAAAATATCTATTCTCGTAGACTGGAGCTTATGCTTCATAGGAATCCTCGTTCCTCATAATCCTAGGCTGGGGGTAGCAATCCCTCTGATTCTAAAACTGACAGTGTAGACTCCAACTACACATTTTTTTCTACCAATCCCTCTGTTGTATACACAGATATTAGCGTCGATGCCATCGATGATGAATATGATACTTTTTTATCAGAATCTACGGAACAATGCCTCAATTCATTAGAGGTCGCTCTCAGGGACATGCACACTATGATATAAAATATGCATTAAATAATGACAGGCCAATATTTTGCTACACCAGTACCTGTCCAAGTGGCTCCATTCATACCTGCACAGTCTACTCTCAGAACAAGACCTCTGAAGGTAACACAAATATAGAAGCAGTGCCAAAATAAAAGTCAACAGTGTAAACTCTTAGTCCTCTCAATATTTGGAGTGGACCTCTGCAGGTGGTAATACATGTTCAACCAGGATCTTATCAGTCTGCTGCACTACTCTGACCATAAGATTCTCTCGAACCTATCCGAGATTTATGTGCAATGGTTGATATTTTAAAGAACAAAGGACAACTCCGTAAGCTGAGGGTGAAACAAACTTATCCTTCTCATTGGGATAATCCTCCATTCCATACTAAATAAAAACCCCAATCAATAGTCTAATTTGAAGATAGAACATCACTGAGCCAATATATTAATTACTTTAATAAGATAACGACTCATCTATAAAAAAATGATACTCTCCTCACTAGATTGTTTGTGGGATGCTTAGCTGGCATAGCTTATGATTGGTATCGTAGTTTACCTGATAATTGCATATCCTCGTTTAATGATATAGAGTATATTTTTCTTTTCTAATTCTCTTAGGGAGGTATAGATATGACGATATCTTCGCTCATTGATATCAAACAAAAGGAAAAAGAATCCGCTCGTAAATTTGTGGAGAGTTTTAGGCAAACAACTCTGAAGTTGCCTTCTGGTATTTCAAACTCCGTATTCATTGCTAATTGCCAAAAGAATATATTGCTTATAGTAGGGCACTGGACGGATCTAACACAATTTTAAGACTGGACGACATTCATTATATGAGCCAAAATTGCTGAAGATAGCACGAACGTGGAACATAATTTGGGATTACAAATACCCAATACATAAGATAAAAAGAAGGGCCCTTTCACCCTCAATAATGACGACAATCTCATTGATAAAGCAAATGAGGCTCTTGCTACCATTGTCTCTAAGGGTTCTCCAACATCCAAACTACAACTTAGGCCAAAGTAAACTTATTCCTTTGACGACGATGACGTTGTCAATATCTTCAATGCACTGGTGAAGAATGACAAAATCAAATTGCCCGACATTATACGTTAGACAAAATCGATGATCCAAAGTATTGCTTGTACCATTGATACATAAATCATGCTACGTAGGATTGTAATGCATTAAAGAAATACATTCATCGTCTGAGGGATACTGAAGCTATCACCCTTCATAATGACGACAAGCTAGTTGCCACCAATGTGGTATCAATCTAATTTGGTAACTTTCCAGTACAGGTAGTTCCAGAGGCATCATCTCTAAGCCACAACCTAGGCTAGTAAAGCATAACAGAGACTTGTCGATGCTATTAGTGCTTTATTCCTCCCAATGTACTGTGTCTAGGCTAGACTTTTACTTTCCAATCCCCAGCCGGACATTATAAATGTACATTGTTTACATTTATTCTACTTTATCCCTAGTTGAGTATTTAAGATGTATAATGTTTACATTCTTATTCTCCAACTTTATAAAAATACAGCAAGACATTCATGCATTACTTCGAACTATTACTTATATTCAAGAGTCTTAGATACACAAGAAGTAATAGATCCACACAAAAATAGTTCTCCAGCGGACAAGTTCTCAGATCTAATAAAATACTCTCGTTGAGATCAACAAAAATATTCACTTACAAAAAAAAAGGATTCTTAGAGCCCAATTGTCCTAATGATATCTTATTTCTAAATCCCCAATTGGATTAGAGATATTCTACTTCTCTTTCTTCTCGCCAATAGAGAAAATGATGGTTCACGTCCATATTACCTCTCAACTATCCTTTTTTTTTTATTTCTCCAGTAAAGCTAATTTGCTAAAGAAAACGATCATATCTTCCTTACCTCTGTATTTTTTCCTCACAAATATACAATATATCATGTCCATATTACCTCTAATAGTATTTTACCTTCAAACTTGTTACATGTACTTCACACAAGTACACTATGGGTATCAAGTCCACAAAAAAATTATCCACACAAAGTTATTCTGTCATGTCAATATCACAAGTAAACAGATATCTTGTCCACTCTTATCTTTTAGTTTACATTCACACTTGTTACCTGTACTTTGCATAACCCCATGGATATCAAGTCCATAAAATTTCCTATGCTGAGTTATATTAATATATCATGTCCATATTTTCCTTGATAAGTATTAATTCACTCGAACCTGTTACCTGTATGCCATAGGTAATAAGTCTACCCGAAATATGCACATCAAATCTTAACTACTTTTTATGCTTCTAGTTTAATGTATTTCAAACTTGTTTAGGTTTAAAAACTTTAAAGGGGTCTTATAGAATCATAAAAATGTGCTTCCTAAAGATGACACAATTTCCTATAAATAAATATAGTAGGGGAAGAATGGCGCACTTTCTCTCAGTTTCAAAGGATGGCGCACTTTCAAGCTGCTTTCGTTAACAAAGACAGGCACACAAATTGCATGTCTATTTTTTTCTCAAATATTAAATATAATGAATCTGACAACTGAACAACAGTCGAGGATTCAAAAGTCATCATTACAACTGAGCTACAACACACAGATCCAGGTAGTCATTTATCGATCCATCTGTTGTACCAACTTTATCAGAAGTGCGCTGTTGCACCCATTTCATCCAAAGTACGTCGCTGTGCCAACTTTATCAGAAGTGCGCCATTGTGCCAACTTCATTTGACGTGTGCCGCTGTGCCAATTTTATCAGAAGTGCGCCGCCGTACCAACTTTATCAGAACTACGCTGTTGTGCCAACTTTATCAGAACTGCGCTACTGTGCCAACTTCATCACAAGTGCTTTACTATGCCAACTTCATCATAAGTGCACCACTGGGCCAACTTCTACAAAAGTGAGCCATCATGGCCAACTTCTACAAAAGTGCTCCATTATGTCTACTTCTTCAAAAGAGCACTTGTATAGCCAATCTTTTTAAAAGTGCCTCAATCTCCAGACCACTTCTAATGTGCACGTACAATCCTAACTGACAAAGAAAAGTTACGATTATGTGTCCTACATGCCTTGTTCTTCGTAAAATATCTACAAATAACTGTCCTATGACCTCCATTTTCCTCGTATAGGAAGCTACGTTTTGAGCAGACCATAAGTTGTGTACCCACTCCCTAGATCATAGGATGTTATCCCATCAAAAGTGCACGCATTGTGCAGATTGTCAAAAGTTCGAGAACACAGTCATAACTGCTCTAAAATCCAAGAACAGAAGGAGAGAAAAAGTAAGTCTTTGAAATTCAGGAACAGAAGGAGAGAAAAAGAAGCTTGCCGTATCGTTGTTGCCAAAGCTTTCTTATTGCTCAACTCTTCATGTTGTTCACAAATTTTTTTTATCGTTGTGTGGTCCAAGGAGTAATTTGATTTCCTGTAGATCAGATCTCTATAGATATACTTTTCCAGAATAAATTGTACTTATATTCCTGTTTAGGATCTCTTGTATTCTTCTTTCTTTTTAACAGTTTATAATACAAAAGTTTCATATAAACCTTTGTTTATTGCAAACATGCTTCTCCAGCCCTTGAGTTGTATCATTCCTTAAAGGTGAGTTAATTCGAGTATTTTTCTTCTTTTGTTTGTCTGTTGTAGGAGGATGAGATGGACCCCGATCAGATTCATCAGGTGCAGTAGTTGAAGGAATAACATCTTCGAAAGTTTTATAGTCGAACTGGTAGGCTAGGCCCGACCTCATTGTCCCTACTAGAGCTTTCTTGGTGGACGGAGAAACCATGTAGCAAGCTTTGGATTTCTTTCCTTTGGAGTTGGTGGCAGAAGGCGTTGCCTGTTGCATTATGTCCTGAGCAAGATCTAGGTGAGCCTACATGACCTTGCCCCGTGGTGTTCTAAGAGGTACCAGCCCGACTACTTGGTTGCGAGTTGGAGGGAGATTGACGACCTCTATTATTTTCTACGGGATTGGGTCAACACTATCTTGGGACTCCGTTACTCGAATATCACCAAACTGGAGATATACCATGTTGGCAACAATCATCGTGCCCTCAAAGTCTAAGGTGAGGGCTTTGGAATCGAGAAGGCGTTGGATGTATCATTTCAACACATAGCAATCATGTGTTGGATGATGGACATACCGGTGGTAGTGACAGTATTTGAGGTCATCTTCCTTGTCAGCCTCATTAGGGCCTTTTATCTCGGGAAGTCGGAGCTTGTTGCCCATCTTTAGTACGTCAAAAATTGCCATAACGTCATCATCATTGAAAGAGTAAGTCTCTCTCGGCTTTGGAGCTTTACTGGCTTCTAATCCAGCATTGAGGGTTTGTTAGATACATTGACGGTAAGGGCCTGCTTTCCTTTCCTGTCACGATCATTATTGCCATGCTTGTTGTTGTTGTTGTAAGGATACTTCTCCTATCATAAATGATGGGGATCTGTATACCCTGCAGTTGTGCATCCTTCACGTTCTTCTCAGCGACGACAATACTTATGATGAATGTCGTCCAATCTTTGAACTGTGTGGCACCAGTATAGAGCCTTATTTTTGGAAGTACATTTTTCCAACATTTGTCCATCAACATAGATTCAGGATGCCGAGGATAGTTTTAGTGCATCTTGCCTATATCATTCTATGTACCCATATACAGGCTCCTTTTTTTGCTGAGTGATGTCCATCAGGGAGAACATCAGCATATCCATTCCTCCATCGTAGAACCGGCCGAGGAAGAGAATTTTGACATCTTTGAATGATGTGATACAATTATCGAGGAGGCTGTAAAACTATTCAAATGCTACCCCAGCCATTGCCCAGTCGAAGATCTTGGTGAGGAGAGCATCGTTGCGAGGAAAATATCCCATTATTGTATCAAAATAATTCTTATATTGACGAGGAGATAACTTTTCATCGAGCAAAATTATAGAGAAGGGCTTGTACTTGGGCAGGTACACTATGTTTTCCATATGAGGGGATATGGTTATCGTATCCCGAGCTCAAGGAGTGTGTCCCAATTGTCCATTGACTTCAGGAGGGCTCAAAGTTCTCGTACTTCTTGTCTACATCACAAAAAATACAAAAAAAATTTGAACAAACTTTTGTATTGATTAGGAATTGACAAAATAGTATAAAAGAATCCCTAATACTAAAGAATATAAGTACGATAAAAAGATAAGATTCTAGGCAAGTATAATGGTGGAGATCGAGCACTACAGTGGCTCCTCTACTCTGTTGACGATCTGGGACTAAGGAAGTTGACGAGGCTTCTAGGCGCTTCTATCTTCTTCTTCTCTCTTTATGGTCGTAGTGGTGGTCATTTTTGAATATGGAAAAATACCCACTATTTATAGCCTTGAGATGACAATATGTAGGCGTATGCGTGAGCGGATTGTATGTTGGGGCATGTTCTCCTATATGCTCATGCTATTTTATGGCTGTCACCTGGCAAGTGAAGATTTGGGATTTCTGATGCCCATAAAACTCCTAACATATGTCATGACAATTTTGATTACACCATAGAAATATGTTTTTACTACCACATTCCGAAAACAGGGGTATTTTTGACTTTTTATATTATTTAATATTATTATAGTTACAATTAAATAATTGCATGATAGTATATTTAATTTAAATAGTTATGTGGTGTGTAATTAAAATATATATATATATACAGTGTTCATTTATTTTGAGCTAGCAGACTTGACCAAGAAGCCCAGTAGATGAACACCTGTCCGAATTATGGAATTCTGTATTTAATTGTTTTATCTAGAATTTATTTATTGGAGATTGTAATTAATTACCGTATTTTAATAAATTATTGTGCCTTGCCTTTGCTTCGATATTTGGAGCGCTATCCTGACTTTTATCTTCCAACAAATTTTACAATCTTGCCCTAGACATGCCCGCCTTCCATTCTACTATTTTTGTAACTCATAATTATGCTCTCTGTACCTTATTTTTAGCCGCACAAAAATCGTCGCAGACGTTATTTAATAAATCCCTATTTTGTATCGTTGTGTGTTCCAATCGAAATTGGAGGCAATCTTGACCTATTTTTCGTGCGGCCCAAATTAGGGTAATATTCTGTTCTGAGTCTTCTTCATTATTGGTATTGATGACCTGACCTGATTTTGGCCCCATGTACTCCTAATTAATTTTAGAACACAACTTGCATTGATTTCTAATTAAATTGAGGATACTATTTTAACTGATTCTGAAAATCCCAATTTAATTCCAGTGTCCTGCAAATTGAGCCCATACCGATAATACAGCGCCCCCTGACCCTACAAAATACCGGGCATCGAATCGCCCGTCAAATTTTTGTCATTTTATGCGTCTGTGCAAATACCCAAATTTAAGGGGGCTAATTTGCAAATTGCATTTTGGTGTTAACAACCATTTGTTAAAACCAATGAGGAATCTTTAATATTTTTAATCATCACCCTCATTTCCACATGAAAATTTATTCATGACCAATCTGGACCACTCATTCTATGGGTGCATCCTCACCCTTGATTTCACCCACACTCTTCCCTATTTAATGTCTTGTCCCATCAAACCCTAATCCCTAGAAAACCTAGGTTTCCCTACCTCCTCACAAGCCCCCACATTTTCTCTCCAACGTAGGAGTTTTTTCTTCTTCCCCTTCTTCCTTTCTTCTTCTCTTTCCTTTCTTCTTCTTCTTCTTCTTCTTCTTCTTCTTCTTCTTTTTAAAATTCAAAAGAGAACAAAAGGGGGGAAACCTGGAGTACTGTTCACCCGAGCAACTTGACCCTGTGCTCCGGCGGCCCCTGCCCACTCCGACGGCCCGTTGGCCTGCTCCTCCCCCGCCACCCGCAGTTCTTCTCCTCCGACTCCCTGTTTACTCCGGCGACCGAGCCCCTTCGCGCCACCGACCGGCTTACTGCTTGACCACCTCCCCTCCACTGATTCTTCACCTTCCCGTCCACACTCCGGCGGCCAACCATCAGCCGATCCACCCACCGACCTGTCCAACTACTCCGGCCGCAAGACGACCACGCTGCTCCGGCCCAACCGAGACCCCGACTCCCGCTGGATCACCACCACCTGCATCCTCCTACCACCTCCATCTACATCCACTGCCACCATCCCTATCACCTGTGCTCCGGCCACCCGGCCAACTCCGACGGCCGAAGTCCGAGCCCCGAGCTCCGACCCGCTGGCCTGCTGCTCCTCCCTCTACTGTGAGTCCGGCGACTGAGTCCCTCCGCCTCTACTCTTCCTCCCTCCACCACCATCTACTATCATCATCCCCCGCCGGCCAACTCCCCCACCGGCCGGCCAGCCATTCCGGCAGCGACCCAGTGAGTCCCCTTCCTCTCTCCCTCTTCCTTCTTCATATATATATATATATATATATATATATATATATATATATATATATATGTATATATATACATACGTATATACGTTTATGTATATACTAATATGTATATGTATAATAGTTATTTAATTAATGTTTTAAATACATGAATATGTATAGTATATATTATATATTAGTAATGTATAATTTAATATATGTACATGGATATTATTTATTATAAATAAAATGTTAAACATGTATAAGCATAGTATATATATATACTTTAGTATATATATGTATTAATGTATATATATATATATATGATATATGAAAATGTTTTATTAGTATATATATGTATAAACGTATTTTGGTGTATAGTATGTATTTAAAAAAATTGTATAATTATAGTATGTATAATTAATTTTATAATGTGTAATTAATTATATAGGGTTGTATTTACTTAATTGTGTAAGTATATATTATGGTATTTTTAATTGGTACATGTGAGTATATATATATATATATATATATATATATATATATATATATATATATATATATATATATATATATATATATATATATATATAATTAGTCTATGTATGTATTCGTTAATTCGTATGTGTATATATATATTTTTGTATAAACCCTTAGCATATTTTTAATAATGTATACATGTATATTTTGTATATGTATTTAATTTGATATATATATATGTTAATTAAGATGTGTATATTTATGTATATTCCTACTAGATGACCTTAGTTGACTAGTGCCCTGCCTGGCATGGCCCTGAGGCCAGTGTTTTAGACTGTGTTAGTGTAGCATCTGATGCAAATATGGTTTTGCTTTGTGATATGTTTTTAGGACTGTTGCTTCACCCAGGGGATACTCTGGAACAGGACATCAATAATTACCAGCTATGGACCCAAGGCAAGTATATTTCTCTGATAATTTTTAATTGTTGATAATTCCTATAAAGTTCAATAATCTAGAAATGTTACATCTGAATCCTTAACACTGTGCTACATGGACTAATATAGCTTGGATCTGCAGTCATGAGATATTACATTGATTATCGTATTGACATTGTATACGACATGTATATTAGGCATCGTACATGATAGATTGGACTTGCTCGTGTATCGTGACGTGTCATGGTTGGATCCACAGTACTAGTTGGGGGCGGGGAAGTAGTTAGTAAGAAATGTGATCATAACCTCTTATTGTAGTGTAGAATAATGTAAGTGTTAATCATGCTCTTCACCCATGATTAGCCAGGCCCTATAGCTATCGTACATGTTCCCAAGCCGATCACATTTTGAAACTAATATTTCAAACAATTAGAATAGATTACAGATCCCTATTTTAAATCATATACTACATCACCCGTATATGATACTGTACCTTGTTCTTTTCATTTTCATATATGCACTAACTGTCTCATATTGCCTATTACCTGTCTCTTTACATTTCCTGTCTCTCTATTTTGCCATTGCATTTATTCTCGGTCTTCTCAGTATCTAGCATGATCTGTTTATTACTTTATAGTCTTTATCAATTATATGGAACTGTTATTTAAGATTGTACTTTGCTCCTTCCTGACTGGAAATATTTTTCCAGACTATGCCTTAGAGGACCGCTGTCCGACACTTTATGGACCATATGGTGAGTAGCTGCAACTGGGCTTGGTTGTTTAGTTGTGATTCCGGGAGGTCTAGCCGGAATCACTAATCTTCTAGTTAGTTCTTTTAGCAGACTATTTGGTACCGGATTTGTCTCCGGCATTTTTGATGACTTGGATATTTGTTGAGTTAGATTATTACTTCTTGACTTATGTTGTATTTAATTTAATTTTGTTCGATATCTTATCGTGCTGTAGTCCTGTGATTGAGTATGTGTTCAGTTTATTTGTGTCATCTGTGCCTCCTTATGGAGATTGGATGCTTGTGTGAGATTGGCTAGATAGTATCAAGACCTTGACAGCGTTCTACCGCCGATGCTGCGGCGTAGGCTGGACGTACCCACGCACTTGTGCCCCTAAACCGGGTGCGGGTCGTGACACGTTTTTAGTGGTGGCCGATGCAGGTCAGACTTCGCGAGTTGTGCGATGTCGTAGTAGTGTGGCATCCTTGTTACACTATTACGTGCCTGCGATAGGATCTAGGATATAGGATACTAGGACGAGAGCGAATACTCAATCACAATCCCTTGAGAGATTCCTGGGATGACCCATGAGAATCTTGTTAAAACTTTCAATTTAAATCATTCCCTTGTCCCGTCCATTCTTATTTGTTGATTGTTGATCAGTTATTAAATTAGGATTTTGATTTCATGGTAGGGTTTGATTTCGTATCAAAATGAATTTGCAGACTGATTTATGGTATTATCTGATGACGCATGTCGATGAGGACAGCGAGGAAGATTAACACTAGGGCTATTGGACTACTAGATATGGATTTAAATTATAAATTGAAGATTGAAAATGGATTGCATTTTTGAATTTTGAGAAGTTGAGATAATATTGTTATTAAAATTTTAAGGATTCAGATTCGATTTAATGAACATAGAAACAACTGTAAAGATTTTAGTGATTAAGTTTTATTTCAGTATTTAAATAATTAACCTTGAGGAAAGTGTATGCATTTTACTTTAAAATTTATTCGAGGAGTTATTTTGAGGAATTTTATTTGAGGATAAGATTTTATAGTGGGAGAGATGTATTAGTATATAAGTAGATGAGATGCATGTGTAAGGATCTGTTGGCTTGAGCATAATTGAGATCTCATTGCCAACTGACTTGGGTGTTCATCTAGGATTATATTAGAGAGAGCAGTACTTAGTACGATGGGTTGCATTTGATATGCACTTGAGTGATAAGGATAACTAGTATCAGCGATTGCAGTATGTAAGAAAGCTAGCAGTGAGTGTGCTTATAGTAGAACTGTGGTACTTAGAGGGATAGAGGTATCAGACCATGGATGTAACTTTGACCTGTGCAATCACAACTAGGAATGTTATTCCATTCTATTTATCTTGAATGTTGCTTCTTTAGAACTGTACTGTCCTTCCTTGATGATATCGCATCTTTGCCTAAATTGATTCTTTGGGATCTGTCTTCAGGATGTCGCCGCAGACACGGTCTATGAGAGCGGGAACATCAGCTTTCGAGGGGCCTGCCACCTCTCCACCTGAGAGACAGACAACCGTGGTTCCTCCTACATCTCCGATGCATGTAGGAGTTTCTGCACTTTTCGGGGATCCTCCTCCCCCACTTGTTCAGAAGATTGCCGCAGCTATGACGGACAACCTTCCTCCTCCACCGATTCCGATTCCCAGAGGTTTGCCCATTGACGGGACGCAGATGTTTACCTTGATCCAAGGCATGGTAGATGCCCAGAGAGTGACGGCAGACGCTCAGCGAGTTCAAGCTGAGGCTCAGAGAGTGCAAGCAGAGGCGCACCAGGCACAAACCGAGCTGATGAGAGAAAACATGGAGAATGCTCATCAGGTGACCCTCTAAGCTTTGGAGAGAGTAGCACAGTACCAGCAGTTTCCTGGCCAGCAGCAGCAGAGATCAGGCACTATAGTGGACTTTAAAAGGATGATGCCTCGAGAGTTTAAAGGCACCGAAGGGATACTCTACGCTGACGACTGGCTAGAGGATATAGAGAGGAGCCTGCGATTGACCCAGATTCCGGAGAACTTGCAGATAGAAGCCGCTGGCAGTCAGATGTTCGATATCGCACTCACGTGGTATCGCACGGAGCCGAGAATTACTGCACAAGGACTTACTTGGGAGACCTTCAAGGAACTCTTCAAGGAGAAGTTCTTTCCCGACGTGGCATTGGGAACCTTGGAAAGTCAGTTTCATGACTTGGTTCAAGAAAATATGTCGGTCGACGAGTACGCTGCAGAATTTTATAGATTGAGCCGTTTTGCATCATCTATGATTCGGGACCCAGGAGATCGAGCCCAGAAATTTAGAAAGGGACTGACGAGAGAGATAAGGTCGCGCACTTCTGGTCGTCGTACCGCTACCTTTGAGGCTATCTTGATGGATGCTCAGATTGCAGAAGAGGATCTGGATCTCATGCCTAAGAAGAGTCACAACACTTTTGGAGATACGAATGGTAGCACAAGACCAGCCAAGCATCCCCGTATTCAGCACCAACAGCAGTACCACGTACCATTTCATATTCAGCAACAACCATGGACATTTCAGCATCCACAGCAATACCTGGCACCAGTTCCTATCCAGCAACATCCATGGGCGTATCAGTATCAACAACAGTACCAGGCACAAGTCCGTGTTCAGCAGAATCAGCAACAGCCTCCGAGAGAGACACGGCAGACTTGTCATTTCTGTAAGAAGCCAGGTCACCTTTGGGAGAGCTGTAGAACGAGGCTAGGACTTTGTTTGCACTGCGGCACTGCGGGACATCGAGTAAGGGATTGTCTTCTAGCCCCTTATCTTCCCGGCCAGTGCGCAGCTTCAGATTATAGAGATCCAGTTAGGCTACCTGTGGAACCGTATATTGCTCAGCACCCGCGAAGGGAACCACCCCAGCAGGGCGGGGCATTTGCGAGGACGGTCGAGGAGACCGATACTACAGGTAATGTGTTAGCAGGTTCTGTTCTTTCCTTCCTTCTGTTCCTATCTATTTGATTGATTGACTGATACCTTAGTACCGTAGCTTGCATGCATGATTTTCTTGTTATAATGTAGTTAGTAGTACCCCTGATACAGAGACTGCAATACCATAACAAAAGACACCATGACCATACATATCCCCTTAGGTTGCATGTTGTATGATTGTAGGAAGATCTTTCTTAGACCATGATTATTGGGGTTTAACCATGACGAAGATTCATGAAGGAGTTATGACTTGACAAGATTTTGGGAAATTTTTGATATAAATGGACCTTGATTTTATTTCGAGGATTTTTTTGGAATGCAATAATTTCAGAATTTTTGAAAATTATGAAAAGACATTATGGATTATTAACTGATGTCGTGGTTGATGAATTAAATTTGAGGGAAATAATAATATGTATGAATAAACGCTACATTGAGGATTTTAAATTTCGAGGACGAAATTCTTTAAAGGAGGGTAGACTTGTCACTACCACATTCCGAAAACAGGGGTATTTTTGACTTTTTATATTATTTAATATTATTGTAGTTATAATTAAATAATTGTATGATAGTATATTTAATTTAAATAGTTATGTGGTGTGTAATTAAAATATATATATATATATAGTGTTCATTTATTTTGAGCTAGCAGACTTGACCTAGAAGCCCAGTAGATGAACACCTGTCCGAATTATGGAATTCTGTATTTAATTATTTTATCTAGAATTTATTTATTGGAGATTGTAATTAATTACCGTATTTTAATAAATTATTGTGCCTTGCCTTTGCTTCGATATTTGGAGCGCTATCCTGACTTTTGTCTTCCAACAAATTTCACAATCTTGCCCTAGACATGCCCGCCTTCCATTCTACTATTTTTGTAACTCATAATTATGCTCCCTGTACCTTATTTCTAGCCGCACAAAAATCGTCGCGGATGTTATTTAATAAATCCCTATTTTGTATCGTTGTGCGTTCCAATCGAAATTGAGACAATCATGACCTATTTTTTGTGCGGCCCAAATTAGGGTAATATTCTGTTCTGAGTCTTCTTCATTATTGGTATTGATGACCTGACCTGATTTTGGCCCCATGTACTCCTAATTAATTTTAGAACACAACTTGCATTGATTTCTAATTAAATTGAGGATACTATTTTAACTGATTTTGAAAATCCCAATTTAATTTCAGTGTCCTGCAAATTGAGCCCATACCGATCATACAGCGCCCCCTGACCCTACAAAACACCGGATATCGAATCGCCCGTCAAATTTTTGTCATTTTATGCGTCTGTGCAAATACCCAAATTTAAGGGGGCTAATTTGCAAATTTGCATTTTGGTGTTAACAACCATTTGTTAAAACCAATGAGGAATCTTTAATATTTTTAATCATCACCCTCATTCCCACATGAAAATTTATTCATGACCAATCTGGACCACTCATTCTATGGGTGCCTCCTCACCCTTGATTTTACCCACACTTTTCCCTATTTAATGTCTTGTCCCATCAAACCCTAATCCCTAGAAAACCTAGGTTTCCCCACCTCCTCACAAGCCCCCACATTTTCTCTCCAACGTAGGAGTTTTTTCTTCTTCTCCTTCTTCCTTTCTTCTTCTCTTTCCTTTCTTCTTCTTCTTCTTCTTCTTCTTCTTAAAATTCAAAAGAGAACAAAAGGGGGGAAACCTGGAGTACTGTTCACCCGAGCAACTTGACCCTGTGCTCCGGCGGCCCCTGCCCACTCCGACGGCCTGCTGGCCTGCTCCTCCTCCGCCACCCGCAGTTCTTCTCCCCCGACTCCCTGTTTACTCCGGCGACCGAGCCCCCTCGTGCCACCAACCGGCTTACTGCTTGACCACCTCCCCTCCACTGATTCTTCACCTTCCCGTCCACACTCTGGCGGCCAACCATCAGCCGATCCACCCACCGACCTGTCCAACTACTCCGGCCGCCAGACGACCACGCTGCTTCGGCCCAACCGAGACCCCGACTCCCGCTAGATCACCACCACCTTCATCCTCCTACCACCTCCATCTACATCCACTGCCACCATCCCCATCACCTGTGCTCCGGCCACCCGGCCAACTCCGGCGGCCGAAGTCCGAGCCCCGAGCTCCGACCCGCTGGCCTGCTGCTCCTCCCTCTGCTGTGAGTCCGGCGACAGAGTCCCTCCGCCTCTACTCTTCCTCCCTCCACCACCATCTACTATCATCATCCCCCGCCGGCCAACTCCCCCTCCGGCCGGCCAGCCATTCCGGCAGCGACCCAGTGAGTCCCCTTCCTCTCTCCCTCTTCCTTCTTCATATATATATATATATATATATATATATATATATATATATATATATATATATGTATATATATACATACGTATATACGTTTATGTATATACTAATATGTATATGTATAATAGTTATTTAATTAATGTTTTAAATACATGAATATGTATAGTATATATTATATATTAGTAATGTATAATTTAATATATGTACATGGATATTATTTATTATAAATAAAATGTTAAACATGTATAAGCATAGTATATATATATACTTTAGTATATATATGTATTAATGTATATATATATATATATGATATATGAAAATGTTTTATTAGTATATATATGTATAAACGTATTTTGGTGTATAGTATGTATTTAAAAAAATTGTATAATTATAGTATGTATAATTAATTTTATAATGTGTAATTAATTATATAGGGTTGTATTTACTTAATTGTATAAGTATATATTATTTTATTTTTAATTGGTACATGTGAGTATATATATATATATATATATAATTAGTCTATGTATGTATTCGTTAATTCGTATGTGTATATATATATTTTTGTATAAACCCTTAGCATATTTTTAATAATGTATACATGTATATTTTGTATATGTATTTAATTTGATATATATATATGTTAATTAAGATGTGTATATTTATGTATATTCCTACTAGATGACCTTAGTTGACTAGTGCCCTGCCTGGCATGGCCCTGAGGCCAGTGTTTTAGACTGTGTTAGTGTAGCATCTGATGCAAATATGGTTTTGCTTTGTGATATATTTTTAGGACTGTTGCTTCACCCAGGGGATACTCTGGAACAGGACATTAATAATTACCAGCTAAGGACCCAAGGCAAGTACATTTCTCTGATAATTTTCAATTGTTGATAATTCCTATAAAGTTCAATAATCTAGAAATGTTACATCTGAATCCTTAACACTGTGCTACACGGACTAATATAGCTTGGATCTGCAGTCATGAGATGTTACATTGATTATCGTATTGACATTGTACACGACATGTATATTAGGCATCGTACATGATAGATTGGACTTGCTCGTGTATCGTGACGTGTCATGGTTGGATCCACAGTACTAGTTGGGGGCGGTGAAGTAGTTAGTAAGAAATGTGATCATAACCTCTTATTGTAGTGTAGAATAATGTAAGTGTTAATCATGCTCTTCACCCATGATTAGCCAGGCCCTATAGCTATCGTACATGTTCCCAAGCCGATCACATTTCGAAACTACTATTTCAAACACTTAGAATAGATTACAGTTCCCTATTTTAAATCATATACTACATCACCCGTATATGATACTGTACCTTGTTCTTTTCATTTTCATATATGCACTGACTGTCTCATATTGCCTATTACCTGTCTCTTTATATTTTCTGTCTCTCTATTTTGCCATTGCATTTATTCTCGGTCTTCTCAGTATCTAGCATGATCTGTTTATTACTTTATAGTCCTTATCAATTATATGGAACTGTTATTTGAGATTGTACTTTGCTCCTTCCTGACTGGAAACATTTTTCCAGACTATGCCTTAGAGGACCGCTGTCCGACACTTTATGGACCATATGGTGAGTAGCTACAACTGGGCTTGGTTGTTTAGTTGTGATTCCGGGAGGTCTAGCCGGAATCACTAATCTTCTAGTTAGTTCTTTTAGCAGACTATTTGGTACCGGATTTGTCTCCGGCATTTTTGATGACTTAGATATTTGTTGAGTTAGATTATTACTTCTTGACTTGTGTTGTATTTAATTTAATTTTGTTCGATGTCTTATCGTGCTTTAGTCCTGTGATTGAGTATGTGTTCAGTTTATTTGTGTCATCCGTGCCTCCTTATGGAGATTGGATGCTTGTGTGAGATTGGCTAGATAGTATCAAGACCTTGACAGCGTTCTACCGCCGATGCTGCGGCGTAGGCTGGACGTACCCACGCACTCGTGCCCCTAAACCGGGTGTGGGTCGTGACATATGTCCACTTGGCGTATGGAGATCAATAAGATAGTTGTGGCACATGGCATTGCTGGCATATGAGAGCACTGGGGAAGTAATACCGCATGGTACTGCTGGAACATGGAAATACTGGAGAAGTTGTGCACATGGCTCTGGATTACTTTGGTTCATGGGTCTTGATAACTGCGGCGCATGGTAGAGATTTTTTATGCTTCTACACTACCCCCATTAAAGTTTCTAAACTTAATCTTTATTAGTTTTATGTTTAGAATACTTTGAACAAAAGCATAGGGAGATAGGCTCATAGGATATTGTAGCGCATGTATGAAACGTGTCCTTCTTGGCTCATCCAGTCGTTTGGCGTATTAGGTTATTTGGTTCATCATATTCAATCTTTAGTTTTGACGCCTAGCCACTCAAGAGCCATTAGTGGCTTTCTTTCTTATAAATAAAGGGTTGGAGAAGGGAAAGAATAGTTCTTTCCTTCTTCGCCTAATGTTACTTACAAGGCCTAGTGTGGGGAGATTGGTTGAGTAGTTCGTTGATCCTCTCCTATGATGGTAGACCACCCTTAAACAGTCGACATTGCATAGGTAATAAATTGCCAGTTCATGTGTAGACATTCTTCTCGGCATGACGCACATGGTCGTTGCCAAAAGGCTTCATCCTGAAGATGTACTATCGGCGAGATTTCAGAAGCAAGGGTGATGCTATCTCCCGACATTCATCTGAGACATGATCTGAGAAACTATGTACGACTATGTTGCATGGATGCATTCGCCATTCATGGGACACAAGAATACTTTGGCACTGTTTGCTTGTATGGGTTATAAATTGTCAGTTCATGCGCATACGTTCTTCTCTGCTTGATGCGCATGGTCGTTACCAAAAGGCTTCATCCTGAAGATGCACTATCGACGAGAGTTCTCCCTCGGTGATGTTGTCTCCAGACACTTATATAAGGCATGTACTGAGAAACCATGCATGACTATGCTGTATGGGTGCATTCGCCACTGCAATATGGCAGTCATGTGCGTATGTACAAGACTTGGCGCACTGGTGGCTAGTTTGCCATGAGTGGTGCATAATCTTGTGGATGCATGCTTTTGATATTTGTCTTCTTTATATATTTTGACTTTCTGTGTGCTAGTCTTGTAGGGACTGCCTTGGATTTCTTGGGTCCTAATATAGCATAAAAGGATATCATAGTTATCGTTGTTGATAATGAGCATGCACATTACCTAGAGGATTGTCTATGATCTTCCAACCTAGCTCACTATAGCTATTCCCCTTATGCGGCCAGGACGTGATGGCTGGATCTCAGGTTAGATCCTCTCGAAACATCTGTATGGAAGATATAAAGCTAGTTATCCCAACCGGGAATTCTAGTTGTGTTCTTTCACATGACAGAGTTGGGTCTGTAGGATCAACTATGTGTTGCAAGCTTCCTTGCTATCCATCTGTATGGATTATTTTTTATATACTGTGGTTTGCACTGAGAAGTTTACTAAACTAATAACCCATAATGCGTTGAGCTGTCGGCTTTATATGCGTTGGTATCAGAAATAGCATAAAGGTGTCACCTTCTTTATAGATGTTAATAAAAATCCTTAAAATCTAATGGACTTCCATATGTACTCTTGATCTTGAATATTAACAAATTTTTTGCCTTCTATCATGTTTAGAACTTTTTTTGCTGCTATGGTTATCGTAGTTGTGAGTATTATACCATAGGTATATGGACGTAGCATAATATCACAACGTCGATAACACAAAGCCCTATCAGAGGTAGTATGAATTTGATAGGTTAGAGTAGTTCCATTAAGGAAGTTCGGTGGAGACATCATCTGCGATACTAGGTATACTTTGGCACAAAACTAGAAGTCGAGCAAGTTTGTTGTAGGTGAGTATGACCATGGTGAAGTATTTTGTGGAGAGAAAGGAAAATGAGTCAGAGGTAGTATGGACATGACTGCTTTTCTTTTTATGGGGAACATGGGCAGCTCAAAGTTCAGAGGTAATATGGACGTTAACTACTTGCTTTTTGAAAATTTTGTGGAGTCAGAGGTAGTATGGACATGACTGCCTTTTTCTATGGGAAGAATGGCTTATCGTTTATAGGTGATTTGGACGTGAACCATTTGCCTTAGAGAAGTTTTGAGGATCTATTATCCATTACGTACTTGGGACTCTCGAGTATCGATAACAGATTTGTCCGCTACTACGAGCAGAAATAATTGCTGGAAAAGTCATCAACAATGAACATTACACTCTTACGCCCCTTTGCTAGGGATAGTGATGACACTTTTTTATTTTTATATTTTTTTATTTATTATTTTTTTATTTTTAATTTTTTAATGCCCAAATTAGGCATAATATTTTTTTAAAACTTACTGTTGATTGTCATCATGAGCAAGTCACCATTAGGCTTAGCGAGCCTATATACGCCATTGGAATAAACCGTCTCTACTACAAAGGGATCCTCCCACTTTGGTTAAAATTTTTTGCCTTCTTTTGGGTTATGATAATCGGACTTCTTACGGTTAGGACGAGATCGCCAACCTGGAATATACTTTCATTCACCTTTTGTTGAAGGCCCCGGCGAGTTGTGCTTGATATAGTTCAATACGTTATTGAGCCAAGAGGTATTTTTTGTCAAGTGCTCCAACTCTTTTAGACGTCGATGATAGTTGTCTTCGGTGGTTAGCTGATAGGTACGGGCTACCAGAAGATAAGAAATTTAGTTTTATAAAGGAAGTACAGCTTTGCTTCCATAGACTAATGAGAACGGCGTGCTGCCAATCGGAGTTCGGACCATCGTGCGATAGACCCATAGACATTTGTCCAGCTTCTCATTCCAGTCACATTTGTTGGTAGAAATAATTTTTTTGAGGAGTTTGATGATGGTCTTGTTGAATGCTTCAGCTAATCCATTCGATGCTGGATTGTAGGCGGTTGAAGCTATATTCTAAATTCGATTCTTATCGCAAAACAGAAAAAAAGTGTTGGTTACGAATTATGGACCGTTGTTATGAATGATCCTGGAGGCAAACTGAAGTGGTTGATAATGTGATGTTTAAGAAAACTTGTTATGTTGGATGTTTTTACTTCTACGAGCGAATCAGCTTTCGCCTATTTGGAAAATTAGTCTATGATAGCCGAGATGAATTGGTGTCCCTTAGACGAAGGTGGACTGATCGGTCCTATGATGTCTATATCCTTGGTTTCGAATGGTCAAGACGCAACTGTTCGGTATAGAAACTACGAAGGTGAGTAGATAAAGTCAGCATAGATTTGACACATCCTGCACTTCCTCGCATAATTAATGGCATTCGCCACCATCGTTGGCCAATAATAGCCTATGCGTCTGTGGTAATCTTGAATCTTAGGTCCAGGTTAGTGAGCACCACAAACACCATCGTGAGCATCACAGAGGGCTTTCTTTGCTTCTGCGTCTGATAAGCATCAGAGTATGAGCCTGTAATAAGTACGACGGTACAACATCTTAGTGGTTGTATCATAGTAGAACCGGAGGGAGCATCTTCTAACGAAAGTGGCCTCCTTGGGGTCGTCTGAAAGGATTTCATAAATAGCATAATCCATAAATAGGAATCTCCAATTTTTGACATTGGTATATGCGTTCACTGAGCAGATTAGACTCAAGCATAAGTTATTTCTAAGGCAGGCCAGCTCTTGACCCACTACTGTGATCAATTGGTGGATTTTGATTGAAGTTGCTAAAGAAGCATCAAGGCCGACGAGTGCATCCGCCCCAATATTTTACAGTCGTGGTACATATTCTATGAAGAACTCTGTAAAAGTAGAAATTGTATCGACGACCGCTTGGTGGTAAGGGAGTAGATCCTCATGGAGAACCTCGTACTCTCCACGAACTTGACTGACTATTAATTTGGAGTCATCATAGGCTTCTAGAAAGTTAACCTCCAATTGTTTAGCAAGATGTAGTCCAATAATGAGAGCATTGTACTCTTCTACATTGTTGGAACATGACTCCGTAAGTGAGTATGCACGATAGATGACTGGGTAGTCAGGAGAGATTAGCACTATCCCTACACCAGAGACAATATTGCCTTTGTGCCCTTTTCGGGAAGAACCGTAGAAGAATATTCGCCTAACTGATCCTTCTGTCATGACGGTATTAGACACTAATATTTAGTCAGGGATTTTGTCATAGAGTTTTGAATTCTCCGGTACTGGATGAGCTACTAGCAAGTTGGCCAAAGCTTGGCCTTGACAGTCTTTTTTGGGATGAATACCATATCATAGGGTGACAGCAGGATTGCCCTTGTGGTTATGTGAGAGTTAAGTGCTGCAGGATTGGTCATGAGGACTCTAAGGGGGTTCACTCAAGAGATCACATGAATGATTTTCCCTATCAAGTAATGACGGGTCTTTTGGATAGCGAATACTAAAGCAAGACACTCTTTCTTGACTGGATTGTACCTATGTTCTACATCGATCATCGTTCTGCTGAGATGGCAAATAGCTTGCTCATAGCCTTCATCACTATTTTGTGCAAGAAGAGCTTTAAGAAAATGATCCATTGCACGGACATAGAGTAAGAAGGGTTTTTCATGTTTGGGGCCACCAACACCGGGGGTTCGTGAGATACTTTTTAATGTCGTCGATGCTTGCTGGCATTCTTTCGTCCAAGCGAAGGAGACTCCCTTCTTCCTAAGCTGAGTAAAAGGTTGGTATCGTTGAGAGAGATTGGCTATGAATCTTCTAATGTATGACAATGTCACTATAATATTTTACGATAGGGGTATTTGTGTCATTAGGTATTATTATTTATTGATATATCCTTATTTAATAATAATTTATATAGTTGTATATATATATAAATATTTAATATAGAGGATGGTGTATGATTGTCCCTTTAGTTAGACTAATTGCTAATGAACCCAACTAGACTTGTCATGACCAATAGTATAACCCATTTAATTAGTCTTGGTTGACTAGTTAAAATAGAGGGAATGAATAGGATAACCCATTCATTAAATTAGAACCTTCATTAGTTAAACCCATTATTAGTTAAATTCTTTATGACAAACCTTAGAGGGAATTTTGGACATTGTAATCAAGCCAACCCTAACCCTAGAGTGGCCAACCCTATATAGGTAGAGGGACCCCCCTCTCCTTCATTATTTGCTCATAAAAAAACCCTAACTTGAGTTCTTCTCCAAGTATTCATTCCTCCACCAAATTCTACAAAATCAAACTTAATCTCTTATTTTCATCCCCCAAGGAGAGCTAGAAGCTTGAACATTGCAAGAGGCTTGAGAAAGAGAAGTTTTTCTAGAGATTGTTGTTCATTCCTCTCTCTCTCTTGTGCTCATTTAAAGGAACCACAATGAGAATCCATCTCCCAATAGGTAAAATATCATTCCCTTTGTCATTTAAACTCAAAATTGGTGTAATAAATCCATAGGAATCCTCCTTTGGTTTAAGACTACTAATATGAAGAACTAGATCCATAGGAGGCCTATGGAGAAAGTTACATGGAGTTTTATGTCCATTTAGGAAAAACTCTTAGGTGGCACACCAAGTGTTTGATGGAATGCCTAATGGGTCATTCCTTACTATTTTATATTGCTTATTGGTATTTTAGATGTGTCATTATGATTTGGTTTTGTTTTGGTATGATTTGAGTGAGTATCACATGACTATCAAGGTATGATACCCATGTGTAGCCTAATTGCACAACAAGGCTTTTGTTTGGGTGTGAGAGTGTCTATTGATTATTAGATTATATCATGGGTATGTAAATATATATATATATATATATATATATATATATATATATATATATATAAATATATGAATATGTATATATATTGATATATGGGTATGGTATATGGGTGTGTACAACTATGAGAAGGGAGAAAACTGTCACTGTGAACATGTGTGTTTTATGGTGTTGTGTGTGTGTATGAGAGTAAGAGACAATTTTTTGGCATGGGTTAGAGATCTGAGCAGTGGGGAGATGAGGTGGTATGAAGAGCTTATGTGTAGGATCTAGACTGGGAATTAATTTGAACAGTGTCAGCAGTGTGATGCACTATTGGTTATCACATATTAGAGGTTTGGGAAGTTGGGATGTATCAATCAAATGGCTAAATGGGAAGTCGAGGTGTATGAGTAAGGAATCTGTATAAACTATGACAATGTGGATTGGTGCATGTGTGCACTGTCTAAGAAGAGAAACACATCAACAAGCTTAAGAATAAGAAGGGAAGCAGCTAGAATGACAAGTTATGGGAGGTGTTAAATATATTAGAGTGTAAGGTTGTGTGTTATATATATGTAAGTGAGTGACTAGTAGATACTGCTACTAGTTGTTGTGATAGTGGTATTGGTGAGATAGGGATAATGAATTACTAAAAGTGAGGAGTAAGTGTGTTCCTGTGTGTTATTTGTGGAGTGAATATAGGTGCAACAGATAAAAAGGAACATTAGCAGCAACTAGAGTGAAAAATCCATCAGCAATAGCATCAGATATTGGTGTATGTGTTGCTGTTGCACAGGAACTGACGGATTCATTTTTGTTCAGTGCTTGAAGTTTGTCTTCACCTGCAGGGGCAAGAGGGTTGGCTCGAGTGAAAGGGCATTTAGGTATTGGAATTGAAGTGAGGTGTCACGCCCCAGTCCCAAAATATGCAGGACCGAGCCATGTGGCAATGGCCAGCTACGCCTTCAAGCGGACTCATGTTCGACTCGACTATGTATAAGCTGTCTAATGTGAACTCTGGTCCAAGAAGATATGAAAATATATATAAAAGGCAGGCATCTATATCTCATCCACAAGAAAAATATATGAACAAAATAGCAAACAAGAATAAATGCGGAAAGTAAAGATACTGTCGAATATCTAGCAAAAAATAATGCTAAGTCGTGTGGAGACAAATCCACTACCGATAGACAAAAAATAAAGACAAGAAAAATATAACTAAATCCATGCTCGAAAGTAACTAAGAATATAAAGGTCCATCAACTACTGTTGTACCCTCGTCTAGTGTCGGTCCATAAATCTGCGGGTACTCCTCGTTCGCTAAATCTGGAGAACAAATCCAGGTCCTCAGTGGGAAGTAACAAGATACAAAAAAATACGAGCCAAAAGTACAGTACAACATGCAAGAGTAATGATAAGAAAATAAATATGAAAGAAATAACTAAAACACAAGGAAGGTACACATCTAAGACAGTGTCATGCCAATGATGCTATCAAACGTGACTAGAAGTAAATTGGGGTAACCGCAACTCACTGGGAGCTAACGGTCCTATATAAAATATGCCAATGGGGACTCCCATATATAGTATGGCTATTTCGCAGCCCAATGGGAGCTCACGAATGAGGTAGTCAAGTGAACATCTCTATCGTAACACAATGGGTACTCACAATCGAGAGTGCTCAAAGTGTAGTCACGCCAATAACGATATCCAAGAACTAAGAAAACAAGTCGAGTCAAGTCAAGAAAATGTAGGGTAAACATATACCATCACAATATGATTAAGAAACAAACAATGATCCATGAAAAAGATCAAATAATGTACGTGCACATAAAATGAGAAAATAAGACTAGAGCTGCATGGACAAATCAAATATAAAAAAGTGCATCAAGAAACTATATACGACAAGAAAATAATATCTGAAAAGGAAAGCATGCAAATAATGTACAAGAGTTGGCCAGGTATCTTGCCTGACTGTCGTCCAATCCGCTGAGATCGGGAATCCAAGGTCAGATCCAAAGTCCTAAAAATATCCAATAAATACAATCACAATACTAGATATAGATAGCTATACATAAATGCCACATATCTATTTAATATTAACTATATATATATATATATATATATATATATAATAATAATAATAATAATAGGCTTACGACTTATTATTCTAAATCGATATAATTAAACCATAGAATTACTACTTTCCTAAAATATATTGCACTCTGACATAAGCTGGTGTAACTAGTTTTGCAAATATTACGAAAAAAGGGGGTTATTAAAAATATCATACTTAAAGAAAGAAAGAGAGATGAAAAAGGTTTGGTTTGTAATTGATAAAAGGGGATGGATTATTTGCTTGAATGGACATTATTACTATAGCTATATATGCATTGACTACTTAATGAATGACTTTAATAAAAACCAACTGCTCCTTTGTTCATCCAAAGTGAGCTTCTATGCATGATACTATTTTTCTTCATATACTTCCTATGCATTTATTAACTAATAAATATTAATCAATTGAGCTAATAAATGCTATTAAAAATATTATTCCATCTAATTTATTCTTTTTCTATTCTGTCTTCACCAGGATATAATTCAATCTAATTAATTATGTCATATTAATCTTTCCCACTAGTAAGCTATATTCATTAATGCTCATCCTAACCAACGTGGTAGAATGCTTGCTACTATTGATATTCAACTACTTATTTCTATTACTTTAGCTACAACACTTCCTTGTCATAGCATATGGACTTAGATATGTACAGGAGATAAGAGCTAAGGGACCTAACAAATGATTATATTTGTATTAGTAAGGGCTACATGAATGTGCACCGGGTTGTGTTGTTTGCTCGAAATATTTGGAGAGAACTAAAAGGTTCCACAAGTTCTGTTCTAACTTCTTCTTCTTCTATAAACCTATAACAATATTTCCCTTCATAAACAAAATATGAGCCAACTATATATAGAAAGCAAATAGAAACTTACCTAAGCGTTGAGGTGCTTCCCCTGAAACCGAGAAGATGCAACTATTGTATAGTTTCTTCTTCCTCCTTCAATGGTGTTGTAGCCTTTCAATCCTCATGTGAGGGGATATCGGCTTTATTCCTCTTCTCCGTGTGTTACTCGGCACATCGGTTACGCCAAAAGCAACAAAAAAATTGAAGGGCTTTTGGTTGCTTGGTGAATCAACGAACATCCCGCGGTGGCGAGATCGGTGAGATGAAGACCGAGGGCTCGGTGTTCTCTTGTGAGCTGGTGCACTTAGAAGGCCATGGACACTTGGCGACGGAGGTGAGTCTGTACAGCAACGTCAGCGAGTTTCTATAGTCATGATCATCGGGGTATGGAGGTATAACAATCTTACGGCACAACCGCCATTAGCGCATCCAATAAGGAATGGGACGGTGGAAAGGTTGGCTTAGGAAAGATGATCAAGAGAGAAGGGTGGAGGAAAGCTCATCGGTGGGTTCCCAATATAGATAGGTGGTTGATAGAAAACAAATTGAGATGAGAAGGTGATGTAGTGTTAGACGAAGGGTTGTAGCTGGCGGCTGTTATTGCAGCATGTTGATTCTCTTGCTTCTTTTTCTTCTTCTTTGGTGGAGTTGTGGTTCCAAGAGGAGGAAAAAGAATTGGTGAAGGAAAATATAGATGTTGTTGGTGGCTGCTTCCAAATAGAACAGTGAATGAATGAAAAGAATAGGTTTTATAGGATGTCGAGCTAGGGTTTACGTATGGGAAATCCAAATAGGCTCTTCGGCTTATCCAAAAGATTTGTTTTGGGCTAGAGGGTTTAGGATAAATAAGAAAAACTATGATTCAAGACGGTGTGGGGATGAAAAAACAAGATATGAGCTATTGGCTAGGAGTGTGTCTTAATGTACACATTAAGGGAGAGATTGGAATTGGAGGAAGATGTTGCTGCTACGGATGTAGAGGGATAAAATATGTGGATATTAATAAAATTCATTTTTTAAAGAAAAACTCTCTCTAAATCATATATACAAATATATATACTAATATCACAATTCCATGAATAGATTTAATATTTTAATAATAATAATAATGATAATTAATAAATTAAACCGTAATTATCATGATTCAAATACATTTTTTTAAAGAAAATTAAATTTAAATTTTCTAATTATAAATAAAAGAAAATTTTGGGAGGTATCATACATCCTACCTACCTTGAAAAAATTTCGTCCTCGAAATTTAAGGTAGGCATATTTAAATGAAAGGCTGAGGTCAAATGATGGTTAGTTACACTCTTATTATAAATGATGGTCGGACCTCGAATAAGTAATCCGGAACAATGGGAAGAGACGTAGGAAGAAAAAATGAAAACAAGTTCAACAAGGGAAGAATGATACGTAACCCAAGATGATAACCGAATATTTGATGTGGTCGATAGGGGACCACGACATTCAGAATACTCGAATCGTCTCAAACCGTAGGCGATCCATCTATTTAAAATAGGGCTCCAAGCTATCGGTCCTTGTACGTTACGTCTCTTATCATAAACATTCACTGAGGACGTCCAAGGTATTTACCATTCTAGACTAGGGTAAGCAAATAATAAGAAAATGCTAATATAATACTAGAAATACACTATACTATAGCTAGCTATAATAAAACCAAGTCTTACATATGTTTGCTGCTCTTGGTGTTCGTGCCTCCTCAACTGCCATGGTGAAGGCTTGACCGTGTTGTCGTGCTCTAGTATGTTGTCTGGCCTGTGTTAACTGTGTGGATATCCTTCTTGTGTTGCTAGTTGAGCTGGTAATGTTGGTGTTGTTGTGGCTCTCGTTAGGCAATCTCCAAGTTGGTGTTGATCTGAATCGTAACTTAAACATTGGCCCAGTCTTCGGCGGCAATTTTGATGAGTGTGACCACTTCTATTACTATACTGGCACGTCGGGTTATCTTGGTTTTGGTATGGCACTGCTCTGGTCTGCTGATGGACTATGATACGTCTCTTGGGTCCTCCTGATGTGGGTCAATCTGGTGTCACTGCTATATACGGGCGCTTCTGGCTGGCCTCCTTCTTGTTGATGCGCTCCTGACGTCTGGCTGCTTTCAGAACTTCTGAGAAAGAAGTAGGAGCAATAGATCCTATCAACCTCTGTAGCTTAAATCCAAGGCCGTCGTAGAACTTCTCATCCTTCTGTTCCTCAGTCTGGATCAATTAAGTGGCAAAACGGCTCAAGCGAAGAAATTCAGCATTGTACTCCTCCAATGACATACTACCCTGAGTAAGGTATATAAACTTGTCCCGAAGCTCTGTGCGGGCATTTGACGGAATGAACATCTCCTGAAAAAGTCTGGAGAACTCCTCCCAAGTGATACAGTCTGGTCCTAGACGATGCTCCTCAGAAAGTCACCAATAATGTGCGTTGCCAGTCAGCTGCATCCTGACGGCGATCATCCATCTCTCTCTTGGAAGCTCGGCCGCCTCCAACTGGTGCTGAATGTTGGTAAGCCATTTATGTACCTCAGTGGGCTCCTCCTTGCCAGAAAATGGAAGGGGTGTGGTGGCCCATGCAGGTCGAGTTAGCCGTTTCGGTTACGTCACTGTACCGAACGGGCCTGAACCTAGGATTAGAATTTTAGATCTCATCCACACTTGACTATAACTTACCTTCCTTCCAACATGTCCTACTTAAGTTCTTGCATCCTGCTTGATTCATGTACTCTTCTTAATCCTTCGTCCATCTCTTGCAGAGAGATGAATTTGAATAACGGGCATGCCGCCACCGGGGACAACACGTCTCCAGGGGACGACGACCAACCACTAGGAGTGACCTCAACGACACCTCTTCTTCCCGGACCTGATGGAATGACTAACAATCAAATTCTATCAACCCCTTCTACGATACCTAATGGGACTTTTCCAGCTCCACTAGCACCGCAGGATGGCCAGACACAGCTGTTCCAATTCTTCCAGATGATAATACAGGAACAAAGGCAGCAGGCAGCCGAGCAGAGGCAGCAAACAGCAGAGCAAAGGCTAGAATTTCTGGCAGCGCTTGAGAGAATGGCTGCACTAGCCCCTGCACCAACCCAGGCACTAGTTTCAGTACCACAAGCTCGGGTTGGTTCAGTCAAGGGCTTTGTGCAGATGGGCCCTAAGCCATATAAGGGTAATGAGAGCCCAGAGGAGACCACAAACTGGATTGCCAATACCAAGAAGTTGTTAGAGGCATCATAATTACCTTCTGATCTATGGATGATAGGCGTGAGGACTCAGTTAGAAGGCAACGCGCATCACTGGTGGGAGTCAATGGAGCGCCAGTTGGGTACGCGACAGACTTGGGAATAATTTTTGGAATGCTTTGAGAGGAAGTACTTCCCGGATACTGTAAGGGACGCATTGTATGATCAGTTCCTCCATCTAGAGCAAGGGGACAAGACGGTTGATGAGTATGACGCAGAGTTTAGCCGTCTCAGTAAGTATGGCACAGTCCTAGTACCTAATGACTTGGAGAAGGCTAAGAGGTTTCACCGCGGGCTGACTCAGGAGCTCCAGCACTACACTAGCTCCCAGTCCCGGATCTCTTATGCCGAGCTATTGACAGAGGCCAGGATCCAGGAGGCCATCAGCAAGGGAAACAAAATTCAATAGAGAAGTCACCAAGGACCAGTAAGGATACAGCAAGGAGGACCCATTCGACACCCTTTGACACGCCAGCAATCAGATAGTGCTGCACCATATCCAACCAAGGAGCTCCGTACTTGTCACTATTATGGAAGGACAGGTCATATTCTAAGAGACTGTCATCGTCGATTGGGGTTGTGCATGATATGTGGATCAAGCCACCATCAAGCCCGAGAATATCCTAAACAGAACCAGAGACCTATGGCATTAGAATCAGGAACACCGCATACACCCTCAAGTATAGAAGACCAAAGGGACCCACCACTGCTTTTACAGTCTGCACAAATGGAGGGGACTATACCCAAGTTGAACCACCAAGGACAAGGCCAAGCACTCATTATGACAAGTATGGGAGAACAGACACAGGAAGCCGTAGATACAGGTACTACCTTTTAGTTATAACTGTCTTTGCATACTCATAACCCCATTGTGACACAAGCTCTTAGATGCACAAATAGATATAGAATTATATATATGGTAGCCTAGCAGTTATGAGACTATATTTCTATTCTATCCAGATGGCATACACGCGATGCTAATGGATGACGGGAGTAGCAGTAGTAGTATTCTTCCCCTATCCTTATCTCGCCCTCTTGGGTGACTCATCTCCTCCTTTTATATTCATTCCTTATCTCGTGCGTAACTCTTCCTATCATAGTTATATATTTCGTGCCATTATGAATTGTTTGATATCAACCTCACCCCTATTTTGTTAGTTAAACAGAAATGCGTTAGTAATGCTTGATAACTAAGGATGAGTTCTTAATATATATATGCACTATAGCAATATCTGTATTCTTTAGTAGTTTAACCCTTAAGTAGCACCATGTAGCCTAGTAAAAATTGTAGATCATTTGAGCTAGATCATACCCCTAATAGTTAGTCAAGACCTCAAGTGTTCCCTAAAACTTAGACTATGCCTAGGAAAGAGTTGAAGGCACTTGTTATGAACTGATGACTATGACAAATCGTTGACAAGGTAGCGACAGTTGTCGCCAGACGATTATAGTAGACTAGTCGAAATACTTGCAGCCATACTGGCCAGGTGGCGAGGCAGTATTAGACTATGATACTTGACGGTTATGGGAAAAAGTCATAGTTATGAGATTTCAGACAGGTATCCCAAGATTCTCGACCCAATAAATATAATTTCCTTACAATCTAGACAATAGTTTCAAAGAAGGTGACCACTAGTAGAATTCTTGTAAGTTGGGTAGTGTAGACAAGTTAGAGGATAATAGCATAGTGTATGGACAATAGATGAGAAAGTGTTAGAATGGCAAACTATGAGTTTTAGGAGTCCTACTAGATACCAATGTAGTATAATAGTTATAGTTATCATTATGAATATGGGTTAGTGTCAATTTCGAGGACAAAATTTTTGTAAGTTGGGTAGAATGTAAAACCCCTATTTAAAAAAAAAGAAAAAAAATTGTATTTATTATTTTTTTATTAATTAATAATTTAAATATAGTATTATGTGCTAAATAGGAGAAATAGATTTTTAATAATTTTTATATTAGGTGTTCGGACACTTAGATGATTTGTGGGACCATCAGAAATTTTTAGGAATTTATTCCATGTAGGAAACCCCTTGAGCTGTTGCTAGCCTAACGATGTGCAATACCCTAATCTAAATTTTTTTCTTATGTGTGAATATATATATATATATATATATATATAAATATATATATATATGTATATATATATTTAAAGAAAGGAAGGAAAAGAAAAGATAATAGTAATAATATAATAATAATAATATTAATAATATACTACTTAGTATACTATTCCCTCCTTAGCAAAAATTCTGCTGAGCCGCCCACTTATGACCCCTCCAACAAACTCGTTGGCTTACTGCAAGATAGCTTTGCTTTTCCCATTCTTTAGTTACCTGCATTGACCGTCCCCTTTAATAACTATCCAGACCCGAGACTCCCATTCAGCGGCCAACCATCCAACCGCTCACCCTCTCTCTTAATATATTATATATATATATATATATATATATATATATATATATATATATATATATATATATATATATATATATATATAGTTAGCTCTCAAACCCTAACCTAAAACTCCAGACTTCCTCTTCCCATCTAGAGCCGTCACCGCAGCCAAAGAAGCCCCGCCAAGCCATCCAACCATCCCGTCGACGCCGACCTCGCGAACTGCAGTTTCCCACTCGAGGCACCTCCGCTCCGGCGTGATTTTTCGTCGACTCGCTCGACCAAACGCTGTTCCGTTTTCATAGGTATGATCATCCCTTAACCCTCTTCCATACTTGTTTTATAGTCAACCTGGGAAAACGTGTGCCCCTAGGTGAAAAACAGCGCCCAAGTTGGGCGAGCAGACAGAATTCTGAAATCGCAGAATTCCAGAATGACCACCCATATTGCCGAGTTCGTATCTCCCACCACAGAGATTCGAATTCGGTGATTCTTTTTGATACCTGTAGAATACCTGACCTAGTCTAATTTTTGTTAAATAACCCTATGCTATTAGTTGCTGTGGACATAATGATATTCGTCACAAAACTGCACGCACCCACTTTTCCAGATTTCCAAAAGTTGGAAAATGGAGCGCGCCCCGCCAAACGGGACCGCCCCGCCGTGTACCAAGTGTACTGAATGGTGCACGCAGCATAACTGGACACGTGAAAATTCGTGGCGACTGATTCGGACGCGTGTGCGCGCCGGAATCAGGCCGTATCCGCGGACACACCCCATGTCGCAGCTTTTGTGGAAGTCGCACGTATTTTGTGCACGCTTGTCAGATTGCGACGAAACTTGCACCACTGGACTCATGGTAACGCGCTGGTCCTGTGACCCAATTTTACGCATTTCTGAGACAGTTGACCAGATCGCCAATTGGCGGGCCCCACAGTTGACTTTTTGGACAAAATTGTGTACGGCTCATCGGAATCCACATTTGGACATACCGTTGGGTTCGTATTGACATTTAGAGTTGTTTGACCTATAGTTTATCCCATTTAGAGACTGTTACCCTTGGCACGCTTTTCGGTGCAAAGTGGGCCACATGTGGACCCCACTTTTACCCGAAATTACCAATTTGCCCCTGTGTCCAAATTGGACGAAAGGGATGTACTTTTTAGCTATTTTGCTCATTCTGGAAACGTTGGTGATGTTTATTTCAGCATCCGGAGATGTTCATTCTGAGGCCGTAGCTTCTGACTCTTGGTGTTGACATTGGGACACTACATTTTGCAGCTTCTTGCCAGGCAAGATACCTTGCCAAATTGTTTACAGTGCTTTGCATGCTATTTATATTTCTGTTTATTTATTTCATTTCTGTATAGTTCTTGCATGTGTAGTTTTCTTTCAGTCATTACTATGTATTAGATATGTTGACACACACATGGCACTTAGTATCATAGAGGGCAATCATTAGGCGTATGGGCTTAACCACTCTGGTAACACCGAAGTCACTAGCACGCACTATGGTGGGTAATGTCCGATGGTCGCTACTCCCGAGGTATGTCGATTGATGGAGTCCGAGGGTCGCTACCCCCGAGGTATGTCGGCTGATGATGTTCATGGACGAGCGTGAGGTTGTGAGGATTAGATCGAGTAGCCTACCCTTGCCCATACGTCGAAAAGTTGTCCTCATTTGCATTCATATAGATTGTCTAGTACAGCGTACTTATTTATTTTCAAATTATATGCATGTTTACTGTGTACAAGTTGGCTCGTATTTTCTGTATCTTGTTACGTCCCTCTGAGGACCTGGTCCTCTGCCAGGTATATCTGCTCTTGAGTATTTGCAGGAGTACGGGCCTAGACCTGACGCATTCCTTTCTGCCGAGGAGGTCTTACCTTCTGAGCATCGTTGATTATCTAGCGATGGATTCTTTTAGCTGATACACTTCTGTCTTCACATTATTTTATATTGGAGATTTTATACTCCTCTCTCATTTTAGTTTTGGATATAGTCATTGGTAGTGGATTTGTCTCCACCCGACTATTATTTTCTAGATATTTCAGACTCCTTATTCTAGTTTAGTATTTCTTTTCTATGACTTGTTGTGTGGATGAGATTAGCATATCTGTGACTTGTGACATTATTTATACCACATGTGAGTTTATATTCATATTACAGCGTACGTATGGGTTATGGTTTCCATATATTGGAGTTGCCATATCCATGCGGCTGGCATGCTTACGTGTCCTAGTCCTACGTATTTTGGGACTGGGGCGTGACAAGGGGCTTTAGTCAACGAAAGTTTATGATAGACCCAGTCGATGGCCGATATATTGGTGGTGTTGCCTGCTCCAATGCTGTCACTATGCTCTCTATCAAACTCTCAGTCTGGTACTATTGGGCCTGGTGCTGAGCCTCCTGCTAGACTTTTTGTTATGCCTGCATCATTGCGTAGAACATCTAGAATATCTGTTGGATGTCCAACGGTGGAAACTGTGAGGGAAATGGAACAAACTGCATCCGTGGAGCTGGTGGTATCAGGGCCTTTGGTGGATGCTGGTCATGAGGAAAAGGTTGGTTATCTCGTGGCTCTGGTGCCTGTTGTGACGTCTGGTCGTCCAATATCGATCGAGTCTCTATTAGATCTGGAATCGGCTGAAGTGCCGAACCTCTTGTTGTCTCTGAGGAATCACATCGGTAAGGAAAACCTCACCTTGAGCGGGATCCTCTGGAGTTAAGAGTCTACTACGGAGATTCATTTTTTCTGTAAGAAAGAATAATTGTTAGAATGGACAGGGAACAAACAGGATGCAAGTTTAAAAAACAAGTTTGATACAAAAAGATTCCAAGGGCGATATTCAAGAATATGGATGAGATCCTAATCTTTCTAATCCTAATTGCAGGCTCACATCGGTACATTAAAGTAAGTGAAGTGATAAAGGTGACCTGCATGGGCCACCACAAAAACCATGTCACGCCACAGTCCAAAATATACAGGACCGAGCCACGTGGCAATGGCCATCTACGCCTTCAAGCGAACTCATGTCCGACTCGAATACGTATAAGCTGTCATGCCCGACTCAAATACATATAAGGTGTCTAATGTGAACTCTAGTCCAAGAGTCTATGAAAATATATATAAAAGGCAGGCATCTAGATCTCATCCACAAAAAAATATATGAACTAAGTAGCAAACTAGAATAAATACGGAAAGTAAAGATATTGTCGAATATCTAGCAAGAAATAATGCCAAGTCTGGTGGAGACAAATCTACTACCGATAGACGAAAAATAAAAACAAGAAAAATATAACTAAATCCATGCTAGAAAGTAACTAAAAATATACAGGTCCATCAAATACTGTCGTACCCTCGTCTGGTGTCGGTCCATAAATCTGCAAGTACTCCTCGTCCGCTAAATCTGGAGAACAAATCCAGGTCCTCAGTGGAAAGTAACAAGATACAGAAAAATACGAGCCAAAAGTATAGTACAACATGCAAGAGTAATGACAAGAAAATAAATATGAAAGAAATAACTAAAACACAAGAAAGGTACACATCTAAGACAATGTCATGCCAATGATGCTATCAAACGTGACTACAAGTAAATTGGGTTAACCGTAACTCAATGGGAGCTAACGGTCCTATAGAAAGTAGGCCAATGGGGACTCCCAATCTATAGTATAGCTCTTTCGCAGCCCAATGGGAGCTCACAAATGAGGTAGTCAAGTGAATATCTCTATCGCAGCACAATGGGTACTCACAATCGAGAGTGCTCATAGTATAGTCACGCCAATAACGATATCCAAGAACTAAGAAAACAAGTCGAGTCAAGTCAAGAAAATGTAGGATAAACATCTACCATCACAATATGATTATGAAACAAACAGTGATCCATGAAAAAGATCAAATAATGTACGTGTACGTAAAACGAGAAAATAAGACTAGAGCTGCATGGACAAATCAAATATAAAAAAGAGCATCAAGAAACTATATACGACAAGAAAATAATATCTGAAAAGGAAAGCATGCAAATAATGTACAAGAGTTGGCCAGGTATATTGCCTGACTGTCGTCCAATCCATTGAGATCCGGAATCCAAGGTCAGATCCAAAGTCCTAAATATATCCAATAAATCCAATCACATTACTAGATATAGATAGCTATACATAAATTTTACCTATCTATTTAATATTAACTATATATATATATATATATATATATATATATATATATATATATATTAATAATAATAATAATAATAATAATATTAGGCTTACGACTTATTATTCTAAATCGATATAATTAAACCATAGAATTACTACTTTCCTAAAATGTATTGCACTCTTACATAAGCTGGTGTAACTAGTTTTGTAAATATTACGAAGGAAAAAGGGGGTTATTGAAAATATCATACTTAAAGAAAGAAAGAGAGATGAAAAAGGTTTGGTTTGTAATTGATAAAAGGGGATGGATTATTTGCTTGAATGGACATTATTACTATATCTATATATGCATTGACTAATTAATGAATGCTTTTAATAAAAACCAAATGCTCCTTTGTACATCCAACGTGAGCTTCTATGCATGATACTATTTTTCTTCATCTACTTCCTATGCATTTATTAACTAATAAATATTAATCAATTGAGCTAATAAATGTTATTAAAAATATTATTCCATCTAATTTATTCTTTCGCTATTCTCTCTTCACCAGGATATAATTCAATCTAATTAATTATGTCATATTAACCTTTCCTATTACTAAGCTATATTCCTTAATGCTCATCCTAACCAACGTGGTAGCATGCTTGCTACTATTGATATTCAACTACTTCTTTCTATTACTTTAGCTACAAGACTTCCTTGTCATAGCATATGGGCTTAGATATGTATAGGAGATAAGAGCTAAGGGACCTAACAAATGTTTACATTTGTATTAGTAAGGGCTTCATGAATGTGCACCGGGAAGTGTTGTTTGCTCGAAATATTTGGAGAGAACTAAAAGGTTCCAAAAGTTTTGTTCTAACTTCTTCTTCTTCTATAAACCTGTAACAACAGTTCCCTTCATGAACAAAATATGAGCCATCTATATATAGAAAGCAAATAGAAACTTACCTAGGCGTTGAGGTGCTTCCCCTGAAACCGAGCGGATGCAACTACTGTATAGTTTCTTCTTCCTCATCCAATGGCGTTGTAGCCTTTCAATCCTCGTGCGAGGGGATACTGGCTTTAGTCCTCTTCTCCATGTGTTACTCGGCACGTCGGTTACGCCAAAAGCAACGAAAAAATGGAAGGACTTTTGGTTGCTTGGTGAATCAACGAACATCCCGCGGTGGCAAGATCGGCGAGATGAAGACCGAGGGCTCGGTGTTCTCTTGCACGCTGGTGCACTCAAAAGGCCGCGGACACTTGGCGATGGAGGTGAGTATGTACAACAACGTCAGCGGGTTTCCATCGTCATAATTATCGGGGTATGGACATGTAACAATCTTACGGCACAACCGCCTTTAGCGCGTCCAATGAGGAATGGGATGGTGGAAAGGTTGGCTTAGGAAAGATGATCAAGAGAGAAGGGTGGAGGAAAGCACATCAGTGGGTTCCCAATATAGATAGGTGGGTGATAGAAAACAAATTGAGATGAGAAGGTGATATAGTGTTAGAGGAAGGGTTATAGTTGGCGGCTATAATTGCAGCATGTTGATCCTCTTGCTTCATCTTCTTCTTCTTTGGTAGAGTTGTGGTTCCAAGAGGAGGAAAAAGAATTGGTGAAGGAAAATATAGATGTTGTTGGCGGCTGCTTCCCAATAGAACAATGAATGAATGAAAAGAATAGGTTTTATAGGATGTTGAGCTAGGGTTTACGTATGGGAAATCCAAATAGGCCCTTGGGCTTATCCAAAAGATTTGATTTTGGCTAGAGGGTTTAGCATAAATAAGAAAAACTTCGATTCAAGACGGTGTGGGGATGAAACAACAAGAGATGAGCTATTGGCTAGGAGTGTGTCTTAATGTCGACATAAGGGGAGAGATTAGAATTGGAGGAAGATGTTGCTGCTACGGATGATTAGAGGGATAAAATATGTGGATATTAATAAAATTCATTTTTTAAAAGAAAAACTCTCTTTAAATCATATATACTAATATCACAATTCCATGAATAGATTTAATATTTTAATAATAATAATAATGATAATTAATAAATTAAACCGTAACTATCATGATTTAAATACATTTTTTAAAAGAAAATTAAATTAAGAATTTCTAATTATAAATAAAAGGAAATTTTGGGAGGGATCTTACATGAGGTTAGAGTAGAAAAGTGTTTTTGTGTTGCTGTACTGATGGTGCATTTGCAATATCTTAGTGAGAGTTCGATAGGGGTATTCAGATATGTGAAGGGTTGTATGAGAAGTACTCGAGTGACACAAGGGTGCAGCAGCAACAATACATAGCAAGGGGCCTGGGTATTAGGTGTTTTGGTTATTGAAAAATTTGCTAAGGTATTAGCTATAACTAAGGTATTATAGTATGTGGGGGTATAGGCAAGTTTGGTTGTAAGGTGGAAAGGAGAACCGTGATGAGTTAGGGATAAGTGGAAATTGTTCTGTGTGTATGCTCGAGTGTAGTAAAGTGGGTTCTCAGTTAATGTGAGGGTGTTATGTGATTATTAGCATATATGCAAGAGTGGGTATGTTTACATATATCCATGTGAAGAGAGTGAGTATCAGTTGGTATATGAGATACCAATATGTATCTAGCTATGAGAGGGTCTTTTGGAAGTATGTTAGTGTAACCATGAGTGGTAGCAGTGAGTTTGGGGGTGGTATCAATGTAGGGTTAGGACTGGGTTAGTATGGAATTAACCCATGGGTAAGGTATTAGTAAATACAAGGTGTGTTAGATATACTAAGTATGAGTGGTTGTTAAGTTACTCTAAGTTATTAATTATATTGAGTCTAAGTTATAAGTACATGAGATATAATATAGTGTATTTAACTAGTATTAATTTGTATTATTTAATATTAGCTATTATTTACTAGATTTAACTAATATACTTTAGAATTAAGGTATAGACCTAGTATAACCTAGTGTTGACTATTCTAACCCTAAAAGTCAACCTTTGACCAAGTTTTGACTAGTGCATCCTAGATTTGACCCAGAAACCCCATTTTAACTTATTTAAACTTGTTTGTCCCTTTATTACACAAAATGACATGATATTTCAAATATAGGTATGCGTGACACCAGTTCAAAACTGTTTTGTATTATTTGCTCAGGACCTCAGGCGAGTACATTCTCTGTTAGTTTTTAGTACTTTATAGTGTATATATCATATATTCTGGAACTGTATTACTTGATTCTGACACAATATTATACGGGCTGGTATTGTATGGATCAAATCAGAAGATATTATTTATTAAAGGGTGCATCAGACATTCCTTGTACTTGTATCTTATCGTGTACATCGTGTGTTCCTTGTGCTCATGTCACCCTCACATTTTCATTTATGGGTAGTTTGGTAATTGACATAGATATTTTAATTTTAGGATGTATTGTATTTAAATATTGTGCATGCATGATTAATTATTTGTTATATTATTTAATTATTATTATATGTAATACTATTTTAAACTTGTGTAGTGGACCTAAATATTTATTAGTTGCATGAACCCAATATTTTAGATTGGTTTAGATTGAGCCCATGAATTAGGCCCATGGATTAGGAGATTGTATTAATTAATATAACCATTAGACTAGAACCTTCCTCCCTAATTAATTTTTTTATGAGAGGCCCCAAAGGGTAAATGGAATATTTTAAATTGCTTGAGGGAGGGGGTATTTGGCGGCCATAGAAGGAGGAGAGAGCGTGCCTCTCTCATTTCATTTTTAATTCCATTTAGATCTAGTTTTTCCCTCTTCCAATTTTCTTCATCCCCTCATCAATTCTCCACCAATTTTTTCATAAATTCCTTCCCTATTCTTTATTGGAGGTTTCTACATCAAGGATCTACAAGAAGAAAGCGAGGAGCAACAAGGAGGAGGCCAAGATCTACAAGGAGAGGAGCTACATTCTATTTGGAGACTTTTTATTAGGAATCCATCTCCCAATAGATATATTTTAGTTTTCCTACATCTAATAGACTATAAATCTGAGATTTAACCATGAAAAATTAATCCACATGCACATGCTACCCATAGGATTTGGTTTTAGATTCATAAGAAACCTATGGTAGAAGGTATATGCATTTTGGTATCAATTTTAGTGGAATTCTGAGATTGGTACATGTAGTATTTGTCATTTGGTCAAATAGATCAATATAACATATGATTGCTTATTTGTGACTAGTGTCATGTCCATAATTTTGTACGTGTAGGCCCTATCTCGTCAATTTGACGAAACAAATTAATTTTGGGAGTTTTCCTTTGACACGAAGACTTGTGCATATCATATTATAACACGGACACGTAGATGATCTAATTACTATACGTAATGTTCACATTTAGTATATTAGACTTGCTCGTATCCTTCGGGATACGTTTGGTTGTGTGTTGGAGCCATATCACAAGTGTATCATAGAATTAGTGTGATATAGGTGCGGTGCACTCCACGTGTTTGGTTTATTGTCCACATTTCTATATGTACATGTGTATATATATATCTATATGATATTTTGTATGATATATATATATGTATATGAGTATGTATATAGTTAAGTATATATGTGTGTCTCTATTTGTGTGTGTGTAAGTGTATATAGTTATGTATATCTATATGTGTATATATATATATATATATATATATATATATATATATATATATATATATATATATATATGTGTGTGTGTGTGTGTGTGTGTATTAGTGTTTATATGTATATTTATGTGTGTTTGTATATATATGTAAGAGTGTATATATTTATATGCTTATGTAGATATGTATATATATATATATATAGTTGGATTTATATATAGAGAGATGAGTATATACATAGAGGTATGTATATGTGTTTGTGTGAGTAGTTGTGTGCATTGTGTGTGGGTGTGCATGTCAGTGAGTGGGTGAGCAGTCGGGCATTGCAGTTCAGTAGTAGCAATATCATGAAGGAACTCAGTACAGTAGGCTTTGAGAGCACTACACAGTGGCAGCCTTGGGGAGTAGCAGTGCAACTCAGAGATGTACAGTCGGGAAGTGGCAGCTTTGGGCAGTAGCAGTGCACTGAAGGATGTGCAGTCTCTGAGGTTCATTGTTTAGCAAGAAGGGGGGAGGGACTGTGCGGTATCCTACTGCACAGTATATCAGAAAACAAACAGTGCTCGTGCAGCAAGATGAGGTCAACAACAGCAAGAGGATTACTCGAGCAAGGAGTAGCAGTACAGCCTCCTTCGGTGTAGCAGTAGCAGCTCACTAGGAGCCTGAGCACAGTTTCAGCATTTCAGTATCCTTTCTGTATAATTAGTTGAAGGTTTTGGTTTATAGTTTATATGGTATAGTTAGTATATATATAGCTATGTAAACTAGTCGTAATAGTGGTTAGTGAGTATTAGATGAATTAGTTGTTTATGTTAGTAGATAGATAGGTATATTAATGTAGCTATGTGTAATTAATAAGGATAGTTGATAAGTTATATGTTAAGTTATATATGTATGCTAGTAAGTATACATATTGGTAATTAGTAGGTATGTATTATATTGATATCGATTATAGTAGTTAGTATATGTTAGCTTATATTTAGTATATTAGTTTGGGGTTTTATATTTATATATTAGCTATATGTAAAGAGGTTTTGGATTACCTCGGGATACCAAGGTAAGGGGTCGATACCCAAGGTATTGGGTTTGGCTATCGAGATAGGTATGATACGCTTTTGGTGCAAGGCCAAGGTATTATATTTTTATTGATTTGTTATAGTACTATGTATATTGACTTGTTTCTATATCTAAAATACTATTTTCATATATGAAAATTGCATATCTTAGGATAGAGCTTTTTGAGTGTCTCTTGGTATCATAGCTTAGCTAGTATAGTTTAGTTTCATAGTATATTGACTTAGTATCTTAGTGTTAGACTCTTGCAACCTAGATTTAATCGGTTTGACCTAGAAATGGCATATTGACCTGAAATTGCATCAACTTAACTTATTTAATTTCCGAACCTTGTATTGATGCAAAATACCATATATAGGTTTGTGTGACACTAACTTGGGCATCGAGAGACACACCTTGCTCAGGACTTCAGGCGAGTACATTTCTCTGATAGTTTTTAATTCATAATAGTATATATATGCATATTCTAAAATTGTATACTTGATTCCGATATAGTAATTTCACGGACTTGTACTACATGGATCCCGTCAGAAGATGTTATCTTCTACTATATTCAGCGGGTACTCGTGTACATGTATTTATCGTGTATATTGGGTATTGATTGATATTTTGTGTTCATACAGTGCTCGTGTTCAGTATGCTTATTTGTGTACACCCACTGCTCATTTCCAGTTGTTATGATATTCGTGTACACCCACTGCTTGTGTTCAGTGGTTATATTTTGTGTTCGTAGCGTGTCGTGATTTAATCCATTGGTATTAGTTGGGGATGGGAGAGTAGGAGTTAATTATGTGATCAAAGCCTATTGTTACATCGTGTACATTCTGGTTACATACCTTTCTTGTAATCGTCTTGCCTGATTATGTTCACCCAAATCAATCACATAATAAACTTGTATTCAAAGGCATATTAGTTAAATTGTTGTTACTTTATTATATTGCAGATATTCATATTGTTGTTCTATATTTTCGTACATTACCTGTATACCTATTATTCATTCATTCATATGTTAGTGATCTTGTATTTTATTTCTATTAATTATTTTATTTGCTTGAATATGTTATTGAAACTTCTTTCTGAGGTATGTACTTCGCCACAATCTTGACTGGATATATTTTTTCAAATGATAGGCTTATAGAGAAGTGTCCCACATTCTACGGGTAGTAGGATGGCGTACCTATAAAGGATACTCGTATAGACCAGGAGGACTTAGTTGCCGAGTCCGAGGAGGTCTAGTTATTTGTGTTGGCATGTATTAGACTATTATATTTGTGGAGATTCACAATTTGTATATTATTTCAGATTATCGATTGTATCTTATTCTTTCCTTCGCTATTCCATTCATGCTTTATCTTTCTTAGTTTGTTTTGTGATTGAGATTAGTTATACTTGTGAGATACCATATTGTTCCTTCGTTTGGAGTTGATATGATTGACAGGTACCATATTATATTGTTTAGATAGTTAGAAATAACCTAGACAGTGTTCTACAGTCGATGCTGTGGCGTAGGCTGGGCGTAACCACATATTTGTGCCCAAAAATTTGGGTGCGGGCTGTGACATATTTTTAGTGGTGGCCCATGTAGGTCAAGATTCGCAAGTAGTGGGATTTTGTAGTTGTGCTCTTCTAGAGTACTGCTACTAGCCTGCTTTAGGAAATATGATTTAGGCTGAGAGTTTACCCAATCACAACTAAGAAACATTCCAATATCAGTTTTACAATCCTAATCTATTGAATATATTGCTTTACTTTGAATAAAGTTCTGTCATTCTTTGATGATATCGTATCATATTCAATATTGATTTTTTTATTTTAATCTATCTTCAGGATGCCACCAAGGACGCATTCCTAGCTCTCAGGTGCCACGACAGCATGATCAGTAACTTTATCACCCTTGAGGGCATCATCCTCAGATGATGTTCCAGTACCTAGCTTCAGGAGGTCAGCTTCACTGGTCCAAGTGGGCATATCAGCAGCTGCTTTTGGAGGAGCTCCACCTTCGGTATCGAAGACAGGGCAGACAATTTTTGGGGATCTTCTACCCCCTCTACCAGTGGTCGATCAGACACAGATATCCGTGCTCTTCCAACAGATAATGGAGGCGTAGCAGCATCGGTCCGAGGTCCTGTAACAGAGCCTGGAGAATGATCACCATATCGTACTGGCAGCAGTTGAGAGAGATACTATAGTCCAGCCACAGGCAGTACCACCTCAGTTTATTCCTTAGCAATCAAGGCCGGGTACCATCATAGACTTTAAGAGGATGGACCCGAAGGACTTCAGAGGCACAGAGGGGATCCATTATGGGTATGATTGGATCGAGGACATCGAGTGAAACCTGTGGCTGGCGCAGATTCCAGAGATGATACATATAGAGGCAGCGGGGTGTATGATGTTTGATATTGTATTGATATGGTTCTGGACAGAACCCAGGATTGCAGTACCAAGACTTACTTGGGAGGCTTTCAAAGAGCTTTTTAAGAAGAAGTTCTTCCCAGACGTGGCTCTTACATCCTTGGAGAGACAGTTCCAGTACCTCGTCCAAGGAGATATATCAGTGGACGAGTATGCGATGGAGTATTGCCTACTAGGTGGCTATGTGGAGGGATAGAACCCTAGAGGTAGAGCCAAAAAGTTTAAAAAGGGCCTGAACCTGGAGGTCAAATCCTACACGAATGGAGATCCTACCACCACCTTCAAGGAGATTCTCAGACAGGCACAGAGAGCCGAGGAGGACTTAGAGCTTGGCTCTAAGAGGCCAAGGGACACAGGAGGATCCAGTATAAACACGGGTCCAGCGAAGAAGCCTCATTTCCAATAGCAGCACCAGAAGCATTATCAGCATCCGAGGTAGCAGTATCACGGGCCAGCTAGAGCGCCGGCACAATAAATGCATCAGATTCAGAGGGCAGTTGTTCCTTACAACTTCTGTAAGAAGCAAGGACACGGATGGGATGCATGTAGGATGAGGCATGGCCAATGCTTATTCTTTGGATCGGAAGATTATTAGTTGGGGACTTTCAAGATCACAATCGAAGGTGGCATCACCTTGGTCAGTGATGTTTGTAAGACTAGAGAGTTTATTTGGGTGGCCGAGAGTTGAGCGTATATTTACTCGTAATGCCACTTTTGAGTTACGATATAGTACTCGGGATAGATTGGTTGAGTAGACATCCCGCTAGTATCGTTTATCATGGAGGCAGAGTTTTATTTCAGACGCCAGGAGAGCCGAAGTTCAAGTTCGTCCGAGGAGCAAAACATAGAGAAGGAAATTTCTGTGGACCTTTGGTAGAAGAGCAGGAGCCGCCATATCTGTTGATTGTAGAATTCATGGATGTCTTTCCAGAGGAGTTGTTGGGGTTGCCACCGGACAGAGATGTAGAATTTTTTATAGATTTGGTGCCAGGCGCAGAGCCAATATCTCAGTATGTCTATAGAGTAAACAACAGTGAACTGGCATAGTTGAAAAAAATAGGTAGATGAGTTACAAGACAAGGGCTTTATCCGTTCTAGTTCATCACCTTGGGGTGCTTTGGTACTTTTTGTACCAAAGAAGGATGGGTCGATAGGTATGTATATCGACTACAGGACACTTAATAACCTCACTATTAAGAACTGTAAACCCCCTCAATTTATTCTATATATAGTCTGGTATGGGATGGAAAATTTTGGTTTAGCAGAAGATGTTTGAGGTTTAGAGTAGGGTTGCATATGTCTGTTTATTTTTAATTAAACCCTTGGCGCGCCCAACCATTGTTGAATTATTCGGAACCCAATATCTGCCCATAAATTCTATCGGACTATTGTACTTCTGACTTGACTCGCCAAATTAGGCACTAGACTTTTTCGTCACTCAAAATCAAATCTGTTGTGCCCTAAATTAATTGCACAATTTCCCGTATCCTAAAATCCATATTTAATTCCGTGTCGGACACCTGTGTCGTTACACTCAATTTTGAGATACCAACTTAACCCGTTGAGCCAGACCAACTAAAGGGTCCAAGACTGACTCCAAGCCCCCACCATTTTTGACCTTTGTGTCATTTCCGAATTTTGACCCCAAGTGCCCCCATTTAATTTAAAAGTGCGGGACACTTTAATTCTATTTAAATCGAGAATACCAATTTTGCCTAATCCTATTTTAATCCCTAATTAATCCCAATGCCCGTTTAATTAAACCCATGCCAAACACCCAATACCCCCTCACCATGCAAATCACTAAACATAATTTTTCTCCAAAATTTTTGCATTATTTTATCTATTCGTGCAATTTCTCGAATTTAAGGGGCTTAGTTGCAATTTATTGATTTTAGGTGTCCTCACCCCAATGGCCATGATTAAATGGAGAGCCTACAAATTATTGACCATAGTCAACAATTCCCTCTCCCTTCCTTTGCATGAAGAAACAAAGTCTTTATGCTAAATCCGAGCCATCCAATTTAGTTGGGAACATCCCCACCACACATACCTCACACACCCCCTTATAAAACCTCACCATCACCCTCACAATAAACCAAGCAGGCCCTAATCCCTAGGTGTGGAAACCCCCCCTCTCTCTCTCCTACCTCCTTCACTTTATTTTCCCATACAAATTTCTTTTTCTTCTTCCTTTATTCTTCTTCTTCCTTCTTCTTTCGGACGAATACTCTCCGGCCGGCGACTGAACCCTCTCCGACGTGTGACTCTTCTCCGACGACTGACACCCCGCACCCTGACCCGCCTACTGCCGACAGTGCCGCTGCTCTCCGGCGGCGGCTATGCACCCGCATCCCGTCCGACGATTGTGCACTGCTGAACCCGCAACACAGTCCGACCCGATTCAGTTTCTCCCCCCGCTCCAATTCAGTTCTACCCCCGTCCGGCCTGCTGTGCACCTGCTACGCCCCACTCCGGCGACACTGTGCAGCCACCCTCTGTCGCTCGAACCGCTCCACCATTGCATCGGTCCGGCTGTAGTTCCCCCGTCTCACTGTGTAGGCACTGCCGGACCACCGACGGACTCCGGTCTACTGCTGACGTTCTTCGGCGGCCTCATGTATTCCCTCCACCCCACCACACTCCGGCCGAGCTGCTGTGCCACCCCACGAGCAGGCCACCGACCGAGCTGCTGCGCCACCCCACGAGCCGGCCACCGACCGAGCTGCTGTCGAACTGTCCGTCTCTCCCGGCCGTTTCCTCGACCCCGGCGGCTACTGCTGCATCCCCGTTCGAGCCTGACTCCGGCGGCCGTCCACCATGACCCGGCCAGCATTACTCCTACCTCGTTCCGGCCATCGACGAGCCACTCCCAATCGAGCACCCCTCCCCGCGACTTCGATAGAGCCTTTCCTGGCCAGCCGATCACCATTGTCCTCCTCAAACTCCATCGGCCAGGCCACGCTGCTCCGGCGAGCTTCGCCCCATCCGCACTACCACTGCCAACCACAGCATCCTCCGGCCTTCATCTGCCTCCGGTCGTGTTTATTATCTCCCATTACCACCACCTCCACACATCATCACCCCCACCAGATGGACCACCTCTCCGGCCAGAGACGGTTACCCCGTCGCCTCGCCGAGGTAAACTTTTCCCCCTCTCTACGTGTTATAGCATGTGTTATGGTCATTTTAGTAATAATGTTTATTGTGTAAATTTGTTTTATGTATGGGTAGTTTGGTGTTTATGTTTAGGGAGGGTGTCGGGTTAAGTTATAGGGATTGATTATAGTTAAAGGTTATGAATTTTATGCATTAATGGATATACTTTGAGTCTAGGGATTAAGAATGAAAAGGTCTTAGCTTAGGGTTACCTATATGCATTAAGATTTTGAGGTTATTTTTGCATGTGAGATTTTGGGGTTTATTTCATAAGTATTTAAAATAAAATTTATGGATCTTTCTTTAAGTTGACTCATCCCAAAATATACATTAAGTCAGGAATTAAGGATAATTGGATCTTTGTTTGGAGTTACATTCGTATTGGGAATTTTGAAGATAAAGTACATGGTTAGTAAATAAGGTTTTTAAATGCTAGGTTGTTATGTTAGTGTTTCCAATTAATATATGCATTTTTATCATTGATGATGGGCAGAGTTAAATTGTTGACGAATAATACATGATATTGAAATATGGATGGACATTGTGGAGCAGGTGATGGATTATGAAAAGGGTGTAATATCAAACCGTTAGTCATTGATTGGAGACTGAGAAATAATAATGAATGAATCGAGGAATAGTTTTAAGGTGAAATGTTTATAGGTGTATATTCGAGGGTTTAATAAATAATGGATAATCGGTGTAACGTCGCGATAGATGTCGCTAATCAGCGACGTTTAGCGACTTTTCTAAACGTCGCTTTTTAGTGACTTGGCGTCGCAAAACGTCGCTAAATTTAGCGACACATTAAAGTCGCTAAAAAACGTCGGCATAGCGACGTTTAGCGACATTTTTTGTATTAGCGACTTGGTATTTTCCGACTTCTTTAAAACGTCGCTAATTACGTCGCTAAACCTAATTAGCGACGATTTTTGGTTATTTAGCGACGTTTTTAGACGTCGCTAATTTGACTTTTTCTGGTAGTGACGGGATACGTCAACGTGCATGAGAATATCGGTAAAGACCCGGGACGAAACTGAGGATTTGATCATGGTTTGAACTACTGAATATAGTGATGAATAGTGAGATCGAGGACTTGTCTGAGAATAGTACACTAGGATTTATTGTATTGGATATAACCTACCTGGGTTAACCTTGGTCAACCCTCTAGATTAGTGTCTATGTGACTTGTAACTGAGATTGTAGCCTGTGTTTAGACGTGTGTCACATCCTTGTTTGCCGCATGATAGTTTATTGATTGAGTTGTGTCTCATCTCTAGGTACTATGGGACCTGAGAACTTGGATGTGGTACCGGATCCCCGTCACCAGCAGTCGAAAGCAGGCAAGTGTACCTTGCCACCTTGTATTTCATATTACAGATACTTGTTGTTCTTTATGTACCTTGTGCACGTATTTATGTTGACGTTCGATACTTCGCGTCCGGATCACAACCAGGTGCTGACATTCATCGTAACATCTTAGAATAAATGAGAGATGCTTCATAGTACCTCGATGCACGTACCTGAGTACATCGACACCCCAGGACACACTCATATACTGTGATCGTGCCAGATTCATGTTTCCTGATACTGACATCATGAACAAAGACTGGGATGACCTTAGGGTCGCGTCTATTGAGTTATTTTTGTTTGTCGAGACTGTAGATAGAGGTTCAGGTTTAGCGCACCATCGTTGACCGCTTGGGAAGGAGAAGACAGTTACTAGACGTTTGGGCTCCTATGCACGCACTTATATATGTATATGTAGTGATCCTGTATTCTAGAGTAGTGTATCACCCATGTGTCTCTGTGCTTGGAATACGGTACGCCCCGTGTGTCTCTATGTTCGGAGCTATAGTTTTATTTTGGACAGCTCACGCGTCGAACATTGTCTTTAAACTGTGTCACACTTGTCTAGTTATGATAGAGTACCCTGTTGTTGCACTTGTACTTTTCTGTTTACTTGGCATGCTATATTTTTGTACCTTGTTACATCCCTCTGAGGATCTGGTTCCCTGCCAGTTTTGCAGCATAGATGATTACGGAGCATTTGGAGTTGTTGTTGGAGTTGCATGTCTTGCGGGCATGGTACCATGTACTCACATCATATCTACCGGCATTATGGTTATTTTACATTAATTTTTCATCTGCTGTTGTAGCCTAGTTTTTATAGACTCATACTTCTTCTCGAGTCTATTCTAGTTAGTGTGTTATTGGGCGGCCGACTTTAGCACATATAGCTCTTTCTTGTATACTTCTGTACATTGTGGATTGAGACATAGAGGTTTACATTTATGGGATATCTAGATAGTGCCCTTTATATTATACAGCTTATACGTATTCGAGTCAGACTAGAGTCTGGTCTAATGCGTAGCTGGCGTGTCACGTATTCCTGGTCCTACGTATTTTGGGACTAGGGCGTGACATGTTTTTGTAGTGGCCCATGCAGGTCCATTTTAAATCGTCTTGGTCACCTGACTGTGCCAAGCGAGCCTGCAAATTAGGAATAGGTATTATGATTGTTGAATAGGATCTCAATCCATAATCAATTTTAAAAACTTACTTTGTATGTGATTATCGCCCTTGGACTTCCAATTTGTATTCATTCAATTTTCGTCAATATCGTTATCATTGTTCTCATCCCCTATTATTCGCGAAGAAGGATGCTTGTGCCTGATAATTTCCCTCCAGAATAAGATCGAAGACCAGACGACAGAAGACAGAATTCCTATACCTTTCTCTGAGAAGATTGTTACCTTACCTTGATAGATTGATGGGTTCTTTGGATTCTAGAACTAGTGTGGAAGGTTGGCAAGAGAGTTGGACCTAGTAGTACCCTATCCGTACTTGAGGTAGCAGTGATATTGGAAGTACTGAGAGCTGGAAGGATTGTTGATCATGACCTAGAATAATTTATGGAAATGCATAGCCTGATGATGGAAACTAGAGGTTGTATATGATAGCAATACTAGGAACGATGATTATGACCTAGAGGAGATGAAAATTTTAGGATCTCACTTGGAAGAAAATGATCGAATTCCAGGAATTCTAGTATGTGCTTGAGTGATACCATTATTGTAATTGTGACTTGGAGAGATAAATAACGAAAAGAAGAAATTTGAGGAATAAAAATTTTTGGGAAATTTTGAGGAGGAGAGAAATTATGCTTTAGGCAGGCAAGAATTTTTTTAGAGGATTAGTGTGGTAAACAGAAAAGAAGAATTTATTTTGAGAATTAAGTCTAGACGATGACACCGTTCTAGCATGAATTGGTTGAGCCAATACCACGCAACGCTAGATTGTTTATGTGGTTACAATATTTATGACCACCAGATTACCTGAATTTGAGTTCTTCAGGGAGCCCAGGAGTATGGTGCCCATCTACCTTAGGGGCACACAATGCAAGGTGAACCAGTGTACCCCCGCATTATATAAGTGTTTGAGGATGTGGTTTTCGAGAATATTTCCGCCTGCCACCTAACAGAGAGATAGAATTCGCTATAGAGTTGACTACAAGAGTTGAGCCGGTTATGTTCCCGTCTTCAGACTAGCACCGATAGAGTTGGTTGAGTTGAAGGTCCATAGTAGAGGATCTCTTAGACAAGGGTTTCAGTCGGGCTAGTGTTTCTCCATGGGGAGTACCCATCTTGTGATACCGAAGAAGGACGGGAAGGTACGTTGCGTATCGATTACAGGGCGTAGAGTGCGGTAATGATAAAGAACAAGTACCCTATGCTACGCAGCGATAATTTACTTGATTAGCTTAGCAGCGCATTTTGTATTCACAAAGATCGATCTCAGATTAGGCTAACATCAGATCAAGGTACGGAGAGAGGACTTTCCGAAGACGGCTTTTCGGACAAAGTATGGATACTATGAGTTTCTAGTCATGCTGTTGGTTTAACCAAAGCGCCAGCAGTATTTATAAGTCTGATGAACAGTGCTTTCCACCAGTAATTAGATAAGTTCGTAGTGGTATTTATCGACGACATCTTGGTATATTCCAAGAGCCAGGAGGAGCATGAGAGTCATCTCAGGATCGTGTTGGAGATGCTGAGACATGAGAGGCTGTACGCCAAGCTCAGCAAATGTGAGTTCTGCCTGGATAGAGTACCATTTCTGGGGCACATAATCACCGGAGATGGACTATCAGCTGACCCGGAGAAGATAGCTGTAGTTGAGACATGGCCTACCCCTACATCAGTTACAGAGGTTAGGAGTTACCTCGGACTTGCAGGATTATCGGGGGTTTATGGAAAACTTCTCGAGGATAGTTGCGCCTATGACACGACTGACGCGTAAAGGCGAGGAGTTTATCTGGGCCAAAGAGCGTCAGACGGCTTTCGATGAGCTGAAGAAGCGTCTGACATCAGCACCGATTTTGACACTACCTTCAGGATCAGGAGGATTTGTAGTGTACAGTTATGCGTATGGGAGCGGATTAGGATGTGTACTAATACAACACGGCAAGGTGATAGCCTACGCATCGAGATAGCTGAGAGTTTATGAGAAGAACTACCCGACGCACGATTTGGAACTAGCTGCAGTGATATTCGCACTAAAGCTATGGAGACATTACCTTTATGATGAGCGTGTTAAGATTTCCACAGATCACAAAAGTCTAAAGTACATCTACACGCAGAAGGAGCTTAACATGAGGCAGGGGCGCTGGCTAGAGTTGATGACAGATTATGACATTGAGTTGCATTACCACCCTGGCAAGGCGAATGTCGTAGCAGATGCCTTAAACAGGAACCCCATGGCATACTTTTTGATGACTCAGCGGCAATTGCTAGAGGATCTCTAGGAGCTTGGGATTGAGATTGTATTGCCAGGCATGGATGGACAGATGGCCAGTCTCGAGGTTCAGTCTACACTGATTGAGAGGATCAGGATAGCCCTGCCTACAGATGCGAGATTTTAACGTCTGTGAGAGAGGACAGAGGACGGCATGCAGACGGGACTCAGGATTCATGAAGACGAAACGTTGAGGTGTGGAGATCGCCTATATGTCCCGAGTGGCAAGCTACGCCAAGAGTTGATGACCGAGGCACATAGCTCAATTTATTCCATTCATCCCGGGGGTACGAAGATGTACCGAGATTTGAGGCAATATTTCTGGTGGCATGGGATGAAGAGAGAGATTGCAAGATTCATGGCAAAATATTTAGTTTGTCAGCAAGTCAAGGCTGAACATCAGAGGACTGCAGGACTATGGCAGCCGCTTCCCATTCCCGAGTGGAAGTGGGAACACATTACCATGGACTTCGTCACAGGATTCCCGCGGAGCCCTAGCGGGAATGATGCAGTTTGGGTTGTCATAGACAGACTCACCAAGTCTGCATATTTCTTGCCCTTCAGAGTTGGGCAATCCACGGAGATCTTAGCTGACATGTATATGAGACAGATAGTACGACTACATGGAGTGCCTGTCTGTATCGTATCGGATCGTGATTCCAGATTTACGTCACCTTTTTGGCGAAGTATGCAGGAGAGCCTAGAAACTCGTCTCATGTTCAGCACTACATATCATCCACAGACTGATGGTCAGTCAGAGCGTACGATACAGATATTATATGAATATGTTGAGAGCGTGCATGATCGATTTTGGAGGATCTTGGGAGGACCATCTACACTTGGTAGAATTCTCCTACAATAAGAGCTACCAGGCTAGCATACAAATGGTACCTTATGAGGCACTATACGGCAGGAAATGTAGGTCACCAGTATATTGGAGTGACGTGTGAGAGCGTCAGATACTTGGTACAAAGTTGGTGACACAGACAGTGGAGAAGGTTAAGCAAATTTAGAGCCACCTGCGTGCAGCACAGGACAGACAGAAACATTGGGCAGATGCACACCGCAGGCCATTGGAGTTCAAGGAGGGTGACCATGTATTTTTGAGGATATCGCCTACTCGTGGTATCATCAGATTCGGAGGCAGAGGCAAGCTGAGTCCGAGGTACATCGAGCCTTTTGACATCTTGGAATGAGTTGGCGAAGTGGCTTACCGTCTTGCATCACCTCCATCATTAGGGGGAGTACATGACGTATTTCACATATCGCAGCTGAGGAGATATGTCGCAGACCCTAGCCACGTGCTTGATCATTCGGAGATTACAGTCGGGCCCAGTCTATCTTACGTAGATCAGCCAGTTGAGATCCTCGATCACAGAGAGAAGACTTTGAGAGGACAGACTAGTCGACTGGTCAGAGTTGCATGGAAGCACCATTCACCAGGCGAGTCTACTTGGGAGCGCGAAGATTCTATTCGACAGCGGTTCCCGCACTTATTTGAGGAGCAAGGTACGAATTTACGTACGGCTTTTGATTACTAGTCGTTTTAAAATTCTTTTAGCTATTATCGTGCTTTACTTTTAATTTTTGGGACAAAATTTTTCTAAGTTGGGAAGAATGTAAACCCCCTCAATTTATTCTATATATAGTCTGGTATGGGATGGAAAATTTTGGTTTAGCAGAAGATGTTTGAGGTTTAGAGTAGGGTTGCATATGTCTGTTTATTTTTAATTAAACCCTTGGCGTGCCCAACCATTGTTGAATTATTCGGAGCCCAATATCTGCCCATAAATTCCATCGGACTATTGTACTTCTGACTTGACTCGCCAAATTAGGCACTGGACTTTTCCGTCACTCAAAATCAAATCTGTTGTGCCCTAAATTAATTGCACAATTTTCCGTATCCTAAAATCCATATTTAATTCCGTGTCGGACACCTGTGTCGTTACCCTCAATTTTGAGATACCAACTTAACCCGTTGAGCCAGACCAACTAAAGGGTTCAAGAATAACTCCAAGCCCCCACCATTTTTGACCTTTGTGTCATTTCCGAATTTTGACCCCAAGTGCCCCCATTTAATTCAAAAGCGCGGGACACTTTAATTCTATTTAAATCGAGGATACCAATTTTGCCAAATCCTATTTTAATCCCCAATTAATCCCAATGCCCGTTTAATTAAACCCATGCCAAACACCCAAGACCCCCTTACCATGTAAATCACCAAACATAATTTTTCTCCATAATTTTTGCATCATTTTATGTATTCGTGCAATTTCTCGAATTTAAGGGGCTTAGTTGCAATTTATTGATTTTAGGTGTCCTCACCCCAATGGCCATGATTAAATGTAGAGCCTACAAATTGTTGACCGTAGTCAACAATTCCCTTCCCCTTCCTTTGAATGAAGAAACAAAGTCTTCATGCTAAATCATAGCCATCCAATTTAGTTGGGAACATCCCCACTACACATCCCTCACACACCCTCCTTATAAAACCTCACCATCACCCTCACAATAAACCAAGCAGGCCCTAATCCCTAGGTGTGGAAACCCCCCCTCTCTCTCTCCTACCTCCTCCACTTTATTTTCCCATACAAATTTCTTTTTCTTCTTCCTTTATTCTTCTTCTTCCTTCTTCTTTCTGAAGAATACTCTCCGGCCGGCGACTGAACCCTCTTCGACGTGTGACTCTTCTCCGACGACTGACACCCCACACCCTGACCCGCCTACTGCCGACAGCGCTGCTGCTCTTCGGCAGCGGTTGTGCACCCGCATCCCGTCCGGCGACTGTGCTCTGCTGAACCCGCAACACAGTCCGACCCGATTCAGTTTCTCACCCCGCTCCGATTCAGTTCCTCCCCCCGCTCCGATTCAGTTCCTCCCCCGTCCGGCCTGATGTGCACCTGCTACGCCCGACTCTGGCGATGCTGTGCAGCCACCCTCCATCGCTCGAACCGCTCCACCATTGCATCGGTCCGGCTGTAGTTCCCCCGACTCACTGCGTAGGCACTGCCGGACCACCGACGGACTCCGATCTGCTGCTGACGTTCTCCGACGGCCTCCAGTATTCCCGCCACCCTACCACACTCCGGCCGAGCTGCAGTGCCACCCCACGAACCGGCCACCGATCGAGCTGCTGTCGAACTGTCCCTCTCTCTCGGCCGTTTCCTCGACCCCGGCCTCTACTGCTGCATCCCCGTTCGAGCCTGACTCCGGCGGCCGTCCACCATGAGCCGGCCAGCATTACTCCCACCTCGTTCCGGCTATCGATGAGCCACTCCCGATCGGGCACCCCTCCCTGCAACTTCGACAGAGACTTTCCTGCCAGCTGATCACCATCGTCCTCCTCAAACTCCACCGGCCAGGCCACGCTGCTCCGGCGAGCTTCGCCCCATCCACACTACCACTGCCAACCACTGCACCCTCCGGCCTTCATCCACCTCCGGTCGTTTTCATCATCTCCCATTACCACCACCTCCACACATCATCACTACCACCAGATGGACCACCTCTCCGACCAGAGACGGTTACCCCGTCGCCTCGCCGAGGTAAACTTCTTCCCCTCTCTACGTGTTATAGCGTGTGTTATGGTCATTTTAGTAATAATGTTTATTGTGTAAATTTGTTTTATGTATGGGTAGTTTGGTGTTTATGTTTAGGGAGGGTATCAGGTTAAGTTCTAGGGATTGATTATAGTTAAAGGTTATGAATTTTATGCATTAATGGATATACTTTGAGTCTAGGGATTAAGAATGAAACGGTTTTAGCTTAGGGTTACCTATATGCATTGAGATTTTGAGGTTATTTTTTCATGTGAGATTTTGGTGTTTAGTTCATAAGTATTTAAAATGAAATTTATGGATCTTTCTTTAAGTTGACTCATCCCAAAATATACATTAAGTCAGGAATTGAGGATAATTGGATCTTTGTTTGGAGTTACATTCGTATTGGGAATTTTTGAAGATAAAGTACATGGTTAGTAAATAAGGTTTTTAAATGCTAGGTTGTGATGTTAGGGTTTCCAATTAAAATATACATTTTTATCATTGATGATGGGCAGAGTTCAATTGTTGACGAATAATACATGATATTGAAATATGGATGGACATTGTGGAGCAGGTGATGGATTATGAAAAGGGTGTAATATCAAACCGATAGTCATTGATTGGAGATTGAGAAATAATAATGAATGAATCGAGGAATAGTTTTAAGGTAAAATGTTGATGGGTGTATATTCGAGGGTTTAATAAATAATTAATAATTTATTGGAGGACGGGATACGTCAACGTGCATGAGAATGTCGGGAAAGACCCGGGACGAAATCGAGGATTTGATCATGGTTTGAACTACTGAATATAGTGATGAATAATGAGATCGAGAACTTGTCTGAGAATAGTACACTATGATTTATTCTATTGGATATAACCTACCTGGGTTAATCTTGGTCAACCCTCTAGATTAGTGTCTATGTGACTTGTAACTGAGATTGTAGCCTGTGTTTAGACGTGTGTCGCATCCTTATTTGCCGTATGATAGTTTATTGATTAAGTTGTGTCTTATCTCTAGGTATTATGGGACCTGAGGACTTGGACGTGGTACCGGATCCCCGTCACCAACAGTCGAACGCAGGCAAGTGTACCTTGCCACCCTGTATTTCATATTACAGATACTTGTTGTTCTTTATGTACCTTGTGCACGTATTTATGTTGACGTTCGATACTTCGCATCCGGATCACAACCGGGTGCTGACATTCGCCGTAAAATCTTAGAATAAATGAGAGACGCTTCATAGTACCTCGATGCACATACCTGTGTACATCGACACCCCAGGACACACTCATACACTATGATCGTGCCAGATTCCTGTATCCTGATACTGACATCATGACCAGAGACTGGGACGACCTTAGGGTCGCGGCTGTTGAGTTATTTCTGTGTGTCGAGACTGTAGATAGAGGTTCAGGTTCAGCGCACCATCGTTGACCGCATGGGAAGGGAAAGACAGTTACTAGATGTTTGGGCTCCTATGCACGTGCTTATATATGTATATGTAGTGATCTTGTATTCTAGAGTAGTGTATCACCCATGTGTCTCTGTGCTCGGAGCTACGGTACGCCCCGTGTGTCTCTGTGTTCGGAGCTATGGTTTTATTTTGGACAGCTTATGCATCAAACATTGTTTTTGAACTGTGTCACACCTGTCTGGTTATGATAGAGTACCCTGTTGTTGCACTTGTACTTTTTTGTTTACTTGGCATGCTGTATTTTTGTACCTTGTTACATCCCTCTGAGGACCTGGTTCCCTGCCAGTTTTGCAGCATAGATGATTACGGAGCATTTGGAGTTGTTGTTGGAGTTACATGTCTTGCGGGCATGGTACCTGGTACTCATATCATATCTACCGGCATTATGGTTATTTTATATTAATTTTTTATCTGCTTTTGTAGCCTAGTTTTTATAGACTCATACTTCTTCTCGAGTCTATTTGAGTTAGTGTGTTATTGGGCGGCCGACTTTAGCACATATAGCTCTTTCTTGTATACTTCTGTACATTGTGGATTGAGACATAGAGGTTTATATTTATGGGATATCTAGATAGTGCCCTTTATATTATACAGCTTATACATATTCGAGTCAGACCAGAGTCTGGTCTAATGCGTAGCTGGCGTGTCACGTATTCCTTGTCCTACGTATTTTGGGACTGGGGCGTGACAACAACAAATACCTGTTGCCGCGATTGATGACTTATTTGACCAGTTGAGCGGAGCGAAGGTATTCTCAAAGATAAACTTAAGGTCAGGGTACCACCAGGTGAAAGTGAAGAGGAAACACATCCCGAATACAGCTTTCACGACTCATTATGGATAGTTCAAGTTTTTGGTGATGCCGTTTGGGTCGACCAATGCCCCGATAATATTCATGAACCTGATGAACAAGGTGTTTCATCAGTACCTGGACTAGTTTATTATAGTATTTATTGATAATATTCTGATATATTCGAAGACCCGAGACGAGCATGAGCAGCACTTGGGGATAGTTCTGGAGACTGTCAGGAAGAAGAAGTTGTATGGCAAGCTATCAAAGTATGAGTTCTTCCTTGATAATGTTGAATTCCTTGGGCATGTTATTATAGGAGATGGAATTTTAGTGGACCCGAAGAAGATTTTAGCAGTTGAATCGTGGTCTACCACGAGTTCAGTAGTAGAGATCAGGAGTATCCTTGGATTGGCAGGCTACTAACGGAGGTTTGCTCAGGACTTTTCCAGACTTACAGAGCTGATGACTAGACTAACCAGGAAGGACGTAGAGTTCGTCTGGACTGAGGATTGTCAGTCAGCATTTGATGTCACGCCCCGTCCCGCCCGGGCCGTCGCTCCGCCCTGCCCCGCCCCGTGCGGCCGGGATCTAACGAACCGGGCACGAATCACCGTGCCTCGGCGCGCCGGACGCGAATCACCGCGTCCGTCCCGCGGGTGCGAGGGAGGAAGGGGAGCTAATCGAATGGCCCGAGTCGAGCTTTCGGGGGACGTGATGCCGCACAGGCCTGGGGTTGCGCCCGTGCAAGGCCAATCGTTTAAGTTGATAGTTGGCTATCATCGCATCAATCGAGTAAGCAGCGGAAAGGGACTTGTTGCAATGCAATGCATTTAGCCAACTGAGTGTTCGGGACAATCGAGGCAACTTGGGTTTCCTTTAGCAAAGGCACACGTTCGTTCCATACATTATGCCCCTTATACGATAGCATTCTCGGGGCAACAATCGAAACCAGGATTTCTGGGTCTTGGGGACTGTGGCACGCCTATCGCTCCCTCGGACGATCCAGTACCTGCAAGCAAGTAAACTGTTGGTGGGTCAGCACTTTATACAAGTAATGGTGAGATAAAACAACTGAACAGAAACAAGCATTCACTCAAACAGGCACTAAGTAATCATGTTATAAAACATTACATTACTAGTGATCTTTCTAGTTTTACCTAGGTTCGTTTCATGCAGTTCTAGCAGAGTCATATTATATTGCTTTGGAAACATGTTTGGAAACAGAGTTTCATATTGAATATGCAAGCAAGCAAGCCGTTCATGTTTCAGGGTGTGCGCATCGTGTCTCGTGCGACTCCAGGGTCAGATGCAAAGCTAGACACACAATGCACAATCTTAGGGGCAGTCACTATCCAAGCCAACATAATGACTTAGCTATATGCAGGACGGTCCCCGAGTATCTCAGGATCGGTAGCGGTTAGTCCAGCATACCAATGACTCATTTCTCTGATGCTAATGGCAGCTGTGACCCATGGTGGCTTGAACGCATGCAGTTCAGCTTTCCACCAAAAGCCATTGTCCGACCGCGTGCGAATGCATGGAACACTATCAAATAAACTCTAGTATGCAGATGAGACGAACCATCAGAACAGTTATCGTTGTTTCGGGGCAATCGGACTTATCACTTGAACACGTTCAGGCACAGTATGGTTCTCTCGAAGCATAGACGATAGTGAACATGTTCATGCACTCTAAGCAGGCGATTCAGGATTCTCGTTTAGCAGACATTGATTCAAAGACAAGCTAGGTGAGTTCGTTCATTAACATGCAAGGCAGGTTCTATCATTCTCTTAAGAAAACATTGCAAGCAAAAACTCAGGTTATTATTAAGGCGTACAAGAATCAGAGAACGAAGTTCTGCCCACTCACCTTGATATATAACGCCGGCGCGGAGCGGGGCGTTACATACTTATCAACCAACAAAAAGTTTTGTCCTCGAAACTTCAAGGATAAACTTCTCGATATTCCGAGTAGCGATAGTGCCGTCCCTCGCCGTACTCAATCGAAACAGTCAAGCAATTCAAGTTCAGGAAACATTTTGCACTTTGAGAATATCTATGGACTTATTGTATGGAACATTCTTTGCAAAACCATATCGATAATATCTCAGAGTCATAGCAACGGTTTGGGCCAGAAGATCGATTCTGCTCTGATACCATTCTGTCACGCCCCGTCCTGCCCGGGCCGCCGCTCCGCCCTGCCCCGCCCCGTGCGGCCGGGATCTAACAAACCGGGCACGAATCACCGTGCCTCGGCGCGCCGGACGCGAATCACCGCGTCCGTCCCGCGGGTGCGAGGGAGGAAGGGGAGCTAATCGAATGGCCCGAGTCGAGCTTTCGGGGGACGTGATGCCGCACGGGCCTGGGGTTGCGCCCGTGCAAGGCCAATCATTTAAGTTGATAGTTGGCTATCATCGCATCAATCGAGTAAGCAGCGGAAAGGGACTTGTTGCAATGCAATGCATTTAGCCAACTGAGTGTTCGGGACAATCGAGGCAACTTGGGTTTCCTTTAGCAAAGGCACACGTTCGTTCCATACATTATGCCCCCTTATACGATAGCATTCTCGGGGCTACAATCGAAACCAGGATTTCCGGGTCTTGGGGACTGTGGCACGCCTATCGCTCCCTCGGACGATCCAGTACCTGCAAGCAAGTAAACTGTTGGTGGGTCAGCACTTTATACAAGTACTGGTGAGATAAAACAACTGAACAGAAACAAGCATTCACTCAAACAGGCACTAAGTAATCATGTTATAAAATATTATATTACTAGTGATCTTTCTAGTTTTACCTAGGTTCGTTTCATGCAGTTCTAGCAGAGTCATATTACATTGCTTTGGAAACATGTTTGGAAACAGAGTTTCATATTGAATATGCAAGCAAGCAAGCCGTTCATGTTTCAGGGTGTGCGCATCGTGTCTCGTGCGACTCCAGGGTCAGATGCAAAGCTAGACACACAATGCACAATCTTAGGGGCAGTCACTATCCAAGCCAACATAATGACTTAGCTATATGCAGGGCGGTCCCCGAGTATCTCAGGATCGGTAGCGGTTAGTCCAGCATACCAATGACTCATTTCTCTGATGCTAATGGCAGCTGTGACCCATGGTGGCTTGAACGCATGCAGTTCAGCTTTCCACCAAAAGCCATTATCCGACCGCGTGCGAATGCATGGAACACTATCAAATAAACTCTAGTATGCAGACTAGACAAACCATCAGAACAGTTATCGTTGTTGTGGGGCAATCCGACTTATCACTTGAACACGTTTAGGCACAGTATGGTTCTCTCGAAGCATAGACGATAGTGAACATGTTCATGCACTCTAAGCAGGCGATTCAGGATTCTCGTTTAGCAGACATTGATTCAAAGACAAGCTAGGTGAGTTCGTTCATTAACATGCAAGGCAGGTTCTATCATTCTCTTAAGAAAACATTGCAAGCAAAAACTCAGGTTATTATTAAGGCGTGCAAGAATCAGAGAACGAAGTTCTGCTCACTCACCTTGATATATAATGCCGGCGCGGAGCGGGGCGTTACATTTGAGAAGCTGAAGAGGAGGTTGACTACAGCTCCAATCTTGATATTGCCATCAGGAGTAGGAAGATTTTTCATTTACAGTGATGCATCAGAAAAGGGTTTGGGTTGTGTGTTGCAGCAGCACGGGAAGGTGATTGCCTATGCTTCCAGGCAATTACGCCCGTATGAGAAAAACTATCCTACCCATGACTTGGTGTTGGCAGCAGTTATCTTTGCTCTCAAATTATGGAAATACTACTTGTATGGAGAGATAGTGAAGATCTTCATAGACCACAAGAGCTTGAAGTATGTGTTTACTAAAAAAAAAGCTCAATATGAGGCAGCGACGATGGTTGGAGCTAATGAAAGACTTTTACATTTTCTTGTGGTACCATCCAGGGAAGGCTAATGTAGTCACAGATGCCTTAAGCTGGTATTACGTGGCTATATGCTTGACGAAAGACAGACATTTATTGGCCGATCATGACAGTTTGGGCACTGAGGTATTAGTTCCCAGAGTCACAGCACAAATATGGGGACTTTAAATATAGTCAGAGCTGATGGACCAGGTTAGAGCCAGGCAATATGTGGATGAGTCTCGGAGGAGCATCAGAGCACAGGTCCAGATCCGGTTGCCAAAAGACTTCATCGTTGCAGATGATGGATCATTATTGCACGGTACAGATTATGTGTACCGAGAGAAGCATTGTGCCAGAAGATTCTACAAGAGGTGCTTCGTTCTCAGTACTCTATGCATCCAGGTGCCAACAAGATATATAGAGACATGAGAGAGCATGTATGGTTGTATGGTATGAAGTGGGAGGTAGCTAGCTTCGTATCCAGATGCTTAGTTTGGCAGCAGGTAAAGGCGGAGAGATAGAGGCCAGGTGGATTGCTTCAGCCTTTAACAATTTATGAGTAAAAATGGGAGCTTGTGACCATGGATTTTGTTTCAGGACTTTCGTATTCTCCAGGAGGTAAAGATATGATTTGGGTTATCGTGGACAGTTTGACCAAATCAGCCCACTTTCTTCCATTCAAAGTGGGTATATCTATGAAGAAGCTTTTAAAGATGTATGTGCGCCAGATTATCAGATTGAACGGTGTTCCAGTAAGAATAGTCTCAGATCGGGATACTCGCTTCATGTCCTACTTCATGAGGAGTTTGCAGGCTAGCTTGGGCTCTCATCTCAAGTTTAGTACCGCCTATCACTCCTAGACTGACGGACAGTCGGACTATTCAGACTCTCGAGGAAATACTACGCACCTGTATTTTGGATCTTGGAGGTTATTGAGAGGATCACCTTTACTTGGTAGAGTTTTTATACAATAATAGCTACCAAACCCAGTATCCAGATGGCACCATTCGAGGTATTGTATAGATGGAGTTGCCGCACTTTGTTATCCTGGGATGATATTGGTGAGAGAGTTTATTGGGACCAGAGATGGTAGTGGATGCAGCCAAGAAGGTAAAGCTTTTTAGGGATAGACTTCGAGTGGTGCAGGACAGGCAGCGGCTGTAACGCCTCACGATCGTACGATGCGTTATGCTGAGTGGGATTGATAAAATAATTGCTGGTTGCAATTAATTTGTTGGATTTTGGGAAGAAGTATTGATTGAGTTGGTTTCATGTGAAGATGGTTAGCGGAGTTCGATTGAAATCAGGTATTTGTTCAAAGCAGTACTAAGATAGCTGGATTGGAGCGATAATGCCATCTTCTTTAGTCCGATCGATCGGATGATTTGGAGAGCACGGCCTACTCACACGGTCATACCAGTTGAGTAGATCACGCTTTACATTGGACCACGAGTTCAAGGAATCAACCGTATCGGCAGGACAGGATGCTTAACGGAATCAAACATTATGAGTGGGCTCTGTCCCTTCTCGTCTACTCCTTCATGCCTAATAATATAGAATACACGTAATAGCTTGAACACTTGGACTGGAACTTGGGAATCACTACACTGAGGCGTGCATAGAGTGTACATCATTTTCTTGGATAAGAATTATGGCTTGAAATTATTTTCGTGCAATCATAGTTGGAGCTAGAGTTGGATTACACTTAGGGCAGTTGGTTGAATGATTAGAATTATGCTTGGACAGTTGGAATATCTTGGTTGGAACAATGAGGCATTGGGAACATCGAGAATACGAGAGAACGAGCGTGCATCCGTGCACGAGTATCACTTGGACGCTTTGTCTTGCAAAGCGAGTAGTTGTGGTTCAAAATCGAACAACTGCATCGGCGAGGGCATTGTGCCACAGGATTATTCTGAGCGTGGGATATTATACCATTTGGAACCATTGTATTGAGAAGCGGCATAGTACCTATAGGGATAACATGAGATTTGGTGCCTTGGGCTATATGTTGGAGAATGGTTATGGATATTTCGGTTGGATATTTGGTTGAATGAGTCTAGGATCGCTTGGTGGGGCAAGAATATTCAATCTTCTCATCATACCTACTTGGTGTCTTCATGTCACGGACAACCTGTCTTGTACAGGGTTTCATTTCCTCGAACGAAAGAGGCTCCAGGGCACCGGGAACGTTCGGCCATGGGGTAGACAAGGGTAACGCGTCTTGGACGCGGTGTCGATCGTTCGATATGAACCAAAGGGGGATATCTACCCACTGCTGGATCGGGTAGAATTGACTATTGATTAGTCCGATCAATATCCTTTATGGCTTGGCCAGTGACTTCATATAGATAAGAGTTAGTTTGCTTTACTTTGGTGGTTTGTGCTTCGTGTAGGCGCAGCCACCTTGCTTCGGCAAGAGTGTGCACTTTGAGATTGGATTGTAAATATTTTGTTGAGGACAGATATTGAGGCATGGATTGTTGGTTCGATAGTCACGTTGCTTGGGCTTTGAGTAGGACAGTTTGCATGCTAGTTATCCTTCGAGTTGGTTATATATTGCTTCTCGATTGGCTTGATTTGAATGCTTGCATTGCTTAAACTACTTTACAGCTTTTCTTAACATGTCATCCCTATGCCATGAAATGAATCTAGGATTTAACTAGAAAGATCACCATTTAACTCTTTGCATTCACTTTTTTACTTAGTGTCGGCTTAGACGAGTGGTTTACCCCGCTCACCAGTACAACTGTGTACTGACCCACGTTTGTGGGCATTATTTCTGGTACGCAGGTGTAGTGGTGCTGCTTGGATATACGGGACATGATGTATAAACTGTAAGTACCTTTGTGGTCTTGAGAAAAGAGAAAGTATTTCATCACCTATGTGGTATTTTATTTGGACCCTATTGAGAGCTCCGATACGTATACTCTGATGTGTGCTTGGTACACAATACTTGACTTCCGCTGTAACTTGGTTATTTTGATGATAACTTTGGTGTTTGATAATATTGCCTTGTACGAGCATAACTTCAGGCTCATACGGTATCACGTCCCGATGAGAATGATTGTCCTGCGGGAGAGCTGCAACGTGGTGATTCACATTCAGCGAGGACTATTGAGCTTACATGAGATTGGGGCGTGACATATTGGTATTAGAGTGCTTGGATTATTTTCTCGGACTTGGTCCTTCGCTTCATCACAAACTCTAAATAGCTTCTGCGTGTCGTTTAGCTCTTGGCTATACTCAGTGTCGCATTGGATGTTTCATGCAATAAGTCTATATATTGCTGGTTATGGCTGCATATGGAACTTTATTACGTTGCTTTTGTTAGTTTTTGGTAGATCGTTTAGCTTTGTTAGGCATTGTTGCATTCGTGCAGCAAGTTATTGGGCGTTGTTGCATTTGTGCAGCAAGTTGAGAGGGTGTCGTTGCTTTGGTTTGGCTTGTCGTTCGGAGAGTTTTTGATTGCATCAGTGGATCAGTTAGTTAGCAGACGAGATTGGTTATACAGCATGTTGTGAGTAGAAGCATCGATTGAGAATGGATCATTATACGAGTTGCTCGTATGGTGTATTGAGTTGAGCAGGTTTGAGTTTGCTTGGGAATATCAGGATAGAGTTTGTACGAGTTACTCGTACAATAAATATAAGAAACAATTGAGTTTTGGGTTGGATTACTTGGAAGAGAGCTTGATGCACGAGATTGCTCGTATTATGAAAGTATCAGACGGTTTGAGAATAGCTGGAAGTATTGCGAATGGAACATAGCATAAGTTGCATAGCAAGATTGATGGAAAGGGTTAGATGGTTCGTGCATTGGCTGAGTTTTGTGCGAACGGATATCGGATTAGTGCAAAGGAATTATGATGCGTGTAGTAACTTAATTCGAAGTGGTATATGGTATACCACATAGTGAGTAAGGTATTGAAATATTTTAGATGGACCTCAAAAGAATTTGCCTTAACAGACTCGGCTAACAGAAATATAAGTTGGTTGGTGCACATCGGTTGAGTTGGAAAGAATGAAAAATGGAGCAAGCGAATATTGAGTTGAGCAATCAAGAACGGACCCTCGCAAATGGAAGTATCGTTAGACTTGGGTGATGGGCAAGATCGAAACAAGCAATGAAAAAGAGTGTTTGGAAATTTAAAGTACTGAGGCGGACAAAGTATTTGAAAAAGTTGTGATAGTCAGATGGGAAGCTGAATATCATATTTCGCTTGCATGATTTGGGATTAATATAAAACATTCAATTGGATGCAAAGAGAGTTAAGCATAAGGAACAAACAGTTGGGATACGCTTGAGCGAAGCGATTGGTAAATTGAAGAATTATGAGCATAGACTACAATTTTGGACAACACATTTGAGCCATTTATTGAGTAATAAAATACGATCCGACTTGGAGGGATAATGCGATAGATTTGAACGGACTTGAAAGATTTTGGATATTGCTGCTCGAGAAGTCGACTCAGGTTTAGCGAAATTAGAATTTTGGGCAAAATAGTGCAACGATGGTAGGCAGATTCTTCGAAAAACATAAACGAGCATAAGGCAAGTCTAGTTGATGTTAAGTCAAATTGGAAGTTAACACTTGCAGTACTGAGATAGATTGAGGCAACAAGTATAGGCAATATGGATTTGAGATTTATGTTGGAACTAATGCACGAGTCATTGAGAGTGGGTGGACTAATCAGAACATAGAGAAATCAAGACGAGGCTAGGGAATGGAACAAGGGCAAGGATTATTACAGATGAACATTCAAAGATAGCTAAATAAGAGGGTAACGTTGGAGCAAAACACTGTGCTACTCGAGAAAGTTGGACGTGCATTGTGGAAACCGGCAAATGGATAAGAATTGGAGCAAGTCTTTGGGTTCAAAAATCGTTGCAAGTGGTAGTGCGAGAAGTTGAACATGGCAGTTCGGACGATTTGATGGATTCAGGGTAGAACGACAGATTGATAGAAGACGGTTTCAATGAACACAGTTCTCAATTGTTAGCTTGGATAGATAGCAAGACTCTAGGTGGTTAAGCGGCATTGGTTGATGTTTGTGGTATTAAACGAAAGGAATGAAATTATATTTCAATGACGGGGTTTATGCGAAACCCGCGCCCTTCTGTTTACAAACAATCTTGTACAATGTAATCCTATACGAGGATATGGGAGTACAATTTATTTAATCTGGGTATAAATTGCTATAGGTGTCTGATCTGCGGTCGATCACTTTAGCCCTTGGACCATACGATGTTGAAGAAGTGCCGTGGAAGACAGGTAGCAGCTTCGAAGGTTGCAGAAGAGGTTGGACGCACGAGGCCAAGGTCGTCGATCCCTGCTCTTTGCCTGCTCTCCGGGCTCTCTCTCTCTCTCTCTCTCTCTCTCCCTCTCTCTTTCTCTCTCTCTCTCTCCTTTGGACGATGATTCTCTCCTGGATGATAATTCTTTCTCCTGGATGATAATTCTTTTTTTTGCCCCTTTTTCCCCATTGATAGGGGTCTCTATTTATAGAGTTTTGGTGACAGTGACCACTCCGTCGGTGTAAAAACCGAGGAGTGGGAAGTACAACACCCTTTTACACAACGGTTAAAGTAACCAATGCCTGCGTATGGATGATCTTTTGAATGAGCGTATGACGCGGGTCCAACTAAGGGAACACAACGCGTACTATTGCTACGAAGATCACCGCGTAAGAGCTACACAGGTAGGTATCCCGTGTGTAGAAACGGTTGGCGTAGAAGCCAAATGACTGTCACCCTGGCACAGAGGCCAGATAGGCATAGAAGCCGGATAGGCGTAGAAGCCGGAGAGGCGTTGAAGCCGGAGAGGCGTTGAAGCCGGGTAGGCGTAGGAGCCGGAGAGGCGTTGAAGCCGGATAGGCGTAGGAGCCAGAGAGGCATTGAAGCCAGAGAGGCGTTGAAGCCGGATAGGCATAGGAGCCGGAGAGGCATTGAAGCCAGAGAGGCGTTGAAGCCGGATAGGCATAGGAGCCGGAGAGGCGTTGAAGCCGGAGAGGCGTTGAGAGTCGAAGGGGCACAGGTCTTCAATGGGCGTAGAAGCCGCTGCGTACCGTGCCCGAGTACTGACGGGACATCTTAGCCGGAATCACGGCTTTCGAAGATGTAATCAAATCTTCTACAGAGATTTGCCATCATCCTGTGCATTAAATGCGAAGACGTGTTCGAAGGTCTGCAGCCCTTCTGTGCATCCGTTGCAGAGACGTGCCTTGACTGAACCTGTCACCGCTCCGTGCAATTGGACGTAGAGACGTGCCTCGAGCCCCGTACGATGTGCAGCTTTTGACGTGGCAGGCGGTTTGTCTACTGCGGAGCGTAAACCGGCTTATGCCTGCCTATGTAAAATAATGCAGCGTATCCCTCTGTGCGCAAAAGAGCAGTTTATGCTGAGGGGACGTCAGTAAACGACGGTTCGGTGGTATCTTAACCCAATCCTCTGCATTAAATGCAGGGATCCGCCATCATACTGTGGTGTGCGTCCCGAGGGGTCTGTGCCTGTTTCCAGCCGTCGTCTGGGTCGCCGTGCAGCACTTTTTGTCAGGAGTCAGAGGCCAGGTTTACTGCGTGACTTGACAGGTTCATTTCGGGGAAGACGAAGTGTTCCTCGTACGCTATTTTAACGCTGCTTTGAGAGCGGCTGAGTTTTTTACGCCCTGGAGGTGATGGGGGGGTCCCGTCTACGCTGAAGCGGTTTTGGACGCGCTGCACCCTTGAGCTCTTACGCCTGATGGCACTGAAGGCCCTTGCTTGCGCTGCTCTGTATCAATACGACGCGTAGCTTTTGCCAGCATTTTTTTTATGCTTCTACAAGACCCACTTCAAAGCTTTTAAATTCCTCGGAATTTGAAACGCTTTGAATGAAGCATGAATGGCCCCTCGTGACTCGAAACGTTTCTGAATGGAGCGTTGAAACGGTCGGTGCGGCCTTTATGGCGAATTTATTGGTGACCGCTGTGATCTCTTTTGCCTATAAAAAGGCGGGGGGTTAACCTGTTTCCCCATATTCCCATCACCATGCTGAAATGATCGCCGGAGTTCGTCGGGTCGATCTGAGGAAGAAGGAGATCACGTTCTTCCAGCATGTTGGGAGCCAAAAAAGACGGCGTCTTCGAGCAAGTGTCCACTACAGCGATGGATCATGGAAGGATATCTTAGCCTCCCTTGCTCGGGATAATCAGCAACTTTGTATGGCGTTGCGTCTGGCGAGAAGAACGGTCGTATTAGACCACACTGCTTGCAAGCAGTGCCTTCTCTCGTTGCCTCCGGTGACGAGAGTCAGACAGACTCGTTCTGTCCCGGTTTGAGCGGTGCACGGAGCTTGGGACCTGCAAAATCTATGCAAGCCCCAACTCTGTCATCCTTCGCCGTCGACCATCTGCTGGAGAAGATGGATGAAGACCTTGTAGAGGGGACTTCCCTCATATGTAATCACGAAGATGAAGAAAAACCCCTGTAGACAGGATTTTCCTCATATGTAATTTGTGATTTTAAATAAAGTCGTCTTTTTCTTCATATGATCGTCTTTGCCATACGTTGCTTGTGAAGTCTGGATATGTGCAGCTTCGACATGTCTGAATCTTTACGCGACTCTGTATAGAGAGTACTAGGTTCTGTCCTGTTCTTTACGTGCAGCGGATAGTGCATAGAGCGCTGCTTTAGCATTTTGAACACTTAGAACTGTCCTGTTGCTAGGACTAAGGAACCGCGTAGAGTTCTGAACTGCTGCTTTTGATGAGCAGAACTTTGTTCAGTCTTCGTCTTCAAGAATGATCTCTCAGAACTCCCTTGAAACAGGGTCGAGGATTCTGGCTGAGCTTTGTCATCTTTGACAGACAAGATGTTCAGACCGGAGTCCGGATGAACCTCCAATTTTGGGACCCGAAAAGAGTAATTTCTTAATGGTTGTACTCTGTCCGTTTCGGGTACTTGGGGTCAAGAACGAGTATCTTCTGTGTGAACTCTTTGCACTTGACCGGGTCGGGGACTGTTTTGGATAAGCGGAAAGTCGCGGAGTGCGAAATCCTTAGCCTGTAGCGTCTGGGCGTAAAACACCGTTGAGCGCGAAGTCGTAGACTTGTGGTTCCTGAGCGTGAAGTCGTAGGTTTGTCGCCTCTCGAGCGTAAAAGCTACCAAGCACAAAGGCATCCGGGCGAGAAAAACCATAGACTTGTAGCTGCTTGAACGTAAAGCCGTAGAATCGTTGCTGTTTGAGTGTAGAAAGCTCCTTTAGCGTAGGACTTGTGGATCTGTAGCTCCTGAAAAGAGAATTTCTTCGAGCGTGAAGTTCTGCGGATCTGTTGCTTCTGAGCGTAAACTGAGCGCCACCGAGCGTGAGATCATCGATTTGGTATCTGCTGAGCGTAAAGCCGTAGGTTTGTCGCCTCTCGAGCGTAAAAGCTACCGAGCACAAAGGCATCCGGGCGAAAAAAACCATAGGCTTGTAGCCTGCGAGCGTAAAATCGTAGATCTGTTGCTGTCGAGCGTAGAAAGCTCCTTTAGCGTAGAACTGCTGAACTGTCTTGCGCGAAGAATTTTTCGAATTCGCTGACTGTCCGTCTTTCGAGGGTAGTGGGTTGACGTAGCACCCAATCATATCCGACTATTAATGTGAGACTTGGTTAGGGTCTCGAGGAGTCCGTCCGAGGATTCGAGGAGTCGATCCGGACTCTATATATATCCCAAGCTTTGGAGAGAAAAATTTTTCATCCGTCTTCTACGAACGAGAGTTCTTGATTGTTCGAGCTTTTCTCCTTCATTCCTTCTCTGAGCACTTCGAGCTTTCAGAAATGGCGACGAAACAAACCTCCTCCGCTAAGGGAAAGAGCATAGGTTCTTCTTCTTGGGAATAAAAAAAGATTTTTTCCTAACTTTGGACCCATCATTTCGGAATATAAATGACAGGTTAGGGCGAGAGTCGTATCAGAGGTAGTATGGACGTGATAAACTTTAGGTAAACTTCAGCAGGGCACATCTATCCAGAGGTCATACAGACATGATAGAACATGCTTTGGCCAAGTTTTGTAGGTAAAGTACTATCAGAGGTGAGATAGACGTGATAGGTTTTACTAGAGTTTACAGCTCAGAGGTAATATGGACATAGCTGTTTTGTGGGCCTATTTACTTTTTGTGCACCTAGGTGCAAGTAATAGGTTTGAGGACAAGCCCTGCTAGAGGTAATATGGACGTAGCAGATTTTGTGGACTTAACACCACTGGCGTACTTAGATTTAGTACGGGTGTTAAGTTGAAGTGACGATCGATATCAGAGGTGATAATCAATGGTCAGAATCTTGGAAAGCCTGTTCAGAGGTGATATGGACATGGCAGATTCTCCAAAGAAATACAGTTCAGAGGTGATATGGACTTGACTGATTTGTAGGCCTATTGCTTTTTGCGCACCTAGGTACAAGTAATAGGTTTGAGGACAAGCCCTGCTAGAGGTAATATGGACGTAGCAGATTTTATGGATTTAACACCACTGGCGTACTTAGATTTAGTACGGGTGTTAAGTTGAAGTGACGATCGATATCAGAGGTGATAATCGATGGTCAGAATCTTGGAAAGCCTGTTCAGAGGTGATATGGACATGGCAGATTCTCCAAGGAAATACAGTTCAGAGGTGATATGGATATGACTGATTTGTGGGCCTATTGCTTTTTGCGCACCTAGGTGCAAGTAATAGGTTTGAGGACAAGCCCTGCTAGAGGTAATATGGACGTAGCAGATTTTGTGGATTTAACACCACTGGCGTACTTAGATTTAGTACGGGTGTTAAGTTGAAGTGACGATCGATATCAAAGGTGATAATCGATGGTCAGAATCTTGGAAAGCCTGTTCAGAGGTGATATGGACATGGCAGATTCTCCAAGGAAATACAGTTCAGAGGTGATATGGACATGACTGATTTGTGGGCCTATTACTTTTTGCGCACCTAGGTACAAGTAATAGGTTTGAGGACAAGCCCTGCTAGAGGTAATATGGACGTAGCAGATTTTGTGGACTTTAACACCACTGGCGTACTTAGATTTAGTACGGGTGTTAAGTTGAAGTGACGATCGATATCAAAGGTGATAATCGATGGTCAGAATCTTGGAAAACCTGTTCAGAGGTGATATGGACATGGTAGATTCTCCAAGGAAATACAGTTCAGAGGTGATATGGACATGACTGATTTGTGGGCCTATTGCTTTTTGCGCACCTAGGTGCAAGTAATAGGTTTGAGGACAAGCCCTGCTAGAGGTAATATGAACGTGGCAGATTTTGTGGGCTTAACACCACTGGCGTACTTAGATTTAGTACGGGTGTTAAGTTGAAGTGACGATCGATATTAGAGGTGATAATCGATGGTCAGAATCTTGGAAAGCCTGTTCAGAGGTGATATGGACATGGCAGATTCTCCAAGGAAATACAGTTCAGAGGTGATATGGACATGACTGATTTATGGGCGGAAAAGGGACTTCCTCCCAGATAGCTGGGTAGGGCTGGTTGATTCCTAGTTTCTTGAGCTGATCCTTGTGTTTCAAGGCGTCAAACTGGGCCTTCAACTCCCGGACTGCCTGCATCGGATTTTCAGTCGGAAGCGGGGTCATGGAGTGGTGCGGAGTTGGTTGTATCGTAACCCCAGCGGGAGGTAAGGCACTCTCTGAGTGAGGAAGCGGAGGAACTTCTAACTCTTGATCCAGCACGGGCTCTTGGCTCGGGTGGGATGGTGGTAAGTCCACCCCCACACGTATCTGAGTCGGCGGGACCGATGCTTGAGCCATGGTAGCTGCGTGCTGAGTTAGTATCATCTGGTGCATGTTTTCCATCATGGATTGCATTTGTTGCAGAGATGTTTCCAGCGTGGTGAGGCGTTGTTCCGCGTCTCCTGATGGTGAAGCTTCCTCGCGTTCATCTTTAACGGCGTAGGCTCCCATCTCCCTGGGCGTCATTGAAGGATTAGTATAGGTTATTGTAGAAGTCGACTCTACACTTTCTGCTTCTGATTCTTGGCGACCCCCAGCGTCGAAATCGGAAGAGGATGGAGCTGGCTGTCGTGACTTTGCGCGAGTGTTCTGGAATACTCCGGCTTCAGTGTCACTGAACCTCCTTCGGCTCGGGGGCTTGGAGGGATGACTTCTTGAACTCGACCCTCCTCTACGCAGGTGTGAGGCCATGTTTACAGGCGCATGCGCGGGTTCCTCTCCCTGGAAAGACAGAGAGTAGCCCAATCGGTCGAAGACCGATCGCTTTGTTTTGGGACAGCAGCAATTAATCACAACCTTGTGGCTATTACAATGATGCTCGCTAGGAGGCGTAATAGACTTGTTGGAAGGTCCCCTCTCTTTACGCTTCTGGACTAGATATTTGCGTAGGTCAGGAGGAGTTACCGGAGAGGCCCTTAGTCGGCCATTGGTTTCTCGCGTGATCCGGAGGGTAGGCATTCTGTTCCTTCGCTAGCGTGAAGGCCGAGAGGTTAAGTAGCCTGCCGCTTGCTTTCCTTCGCGGAGATCACAGCGCTCATCTGGTTTACCATAGAGGTCAGATGATGTCTTGCGCGTGGAGCGAGATCTGTTCTTCCGTCTTGGCGCCGAGGTGCCATCGGAAGTTCTGTCTGTACCGCGCGGAGCGGGAGACAGATTTCTACACGTAAAGCGCAGTGAAGGCTTCTGGGTTAGCGCTGAGGCTTCGCCCGAAGTTTTGTCTTTATCGCGCGTAGCGGGAGACTATTTCCTACGCGTAAAGCGCAGTGGATTCTTCGGGGTTAGCGCTAAGGCTTCACCCGAAGTTTTGTTTGTACCGCGCGTAGTGGGAGACTGAATTTTACGTGCGGGGCACGGAGGGAGCGTCGCTACAACCTCGTTGGCCGAAGAGATCGGAAAGATCGGAGAGTCCAGAGAGATCGGAGAGATCGGAGAGTCCGGAGAGATCGGAGAGTCCGGAGAGATCGGAGAGTCCACAGGAATAGTAGAGGATGTCTTGGGCATCCACACATTGCGTAGCTTCCTGTTGTCCTGGACGGAGAGAGGGCGAGAGCTACCTCCGGCTCGAAGCATGTCTTCGTAGGCTTACTGGTCGAAATGAACGACCAGCATCTTCTTCACGGTTCCCACGGATACCGTATCGTGTTGAGCAATTACTTCCTCGTCAGAAGAGAAAGATGTCCCCAGCAGGGTCGCCATCTTATTTGTGGTACTAAACGAAAGGAATGAAATTGTATTTCAATGACGGGGTTTATGCGAAACCCGCGCCCTTCTGTTTACAAACAAACTTGTACAATATAATCCTATACGAGGATGTGGGAGTACAATTTATTTAATCTGGGTATAAATTGCTATAGGTGTCTGATCTGCGGTCGATCACTTTAGCCCTTGGACCACACGATGTTGAAGAAGTGCCGTGGAAGACAGGTAGCAGCTTCGAAGGTTGCAGAAGAGGTTGGACGCACGAGGCCAAGGTCGTCGATCCCTGCTCTTTGCCTGCTCTCCGGGCTCTCTCTCTCTCTCCCTCTCTTTCTCTCTCTCTCTCTCCTTTGGACGATGATTCTCTCCTGGATGATAATTCTTTCTCCTGGATGATAATTCTTTTTTTCGCCCCTTTTTCCCTATTGATAGGGGTCTCTATTTATAGAGTTTTGGTGACAGTGACCACTTCGTCGGTGTAAAAACCGAGGAGTGGGAAGTACAACACCCTTTTACACAACGGTTAAAGTAACCAATGCCTGCGTATGGATGATCTTTTGAATGAGCGTATGACGCGGGTCCAACTAAGGGAACACAACGCGTACTATTGCTACGAAGATCACGGCGTAAGAGCCACGCAGGTAGGTATCCCGTGTGTAGAAACGGTTGGCGTAGAAGCCAAATGACTGTCACCCTGGCACAGAGGCCAGATAGGCATAGAAGCCGGATAGGCGTAGAAGCCGGATAGGCGTAGAAGCCGGAGAGGCGTTGAAGCCGGAGAGGCGTTGAAGCCGGAGAGGCGTAGGAGCCGTAGAGGCGTTAAAGCCGGATAGGCGTAGGAGCCGGAGAGGCGTTGAAGCCAGAGAGGCGTTGAAGCCGGATAGGCGTAGGAGCCGGAGAGGCGTTGAAGCCAGAGGGGCGTTGAAGCCGGATAGGCGTAGGAGCCGGAGAGGCGTTGAAGCCGGAGAGGCATTGAGAGCCGAAGGGGCACAGGTCTTCAATGGGCGTAGAAGCCGCTGCGTACCGTGCCCGAGTGCTGACGGGGACGTCTTAGCCGGAATCATGGCTTTCGAAGATGTAATCAAATCTTCTACAGAGATTTGCCATCATCATGTGCATTAAATACGAAGACGTGTTTCGAAGGTCTGCAGCCCTTCTGTGCATCCGTTGCAGAGACGTGCCTTGACTGAACCTGTCACCGCTCCGTGCAATTGGACGTAGAGACGTGCCTCGAGCCCCGTACGATGTGCAGCTTTTGACGTGACAGGCGGTTTGTCTACTGCGGAGCGTAAACCGGCTTATGCCTGCCTGTGTAAAACAATGCAGCGTATCCCTCTGTGCGCAAAAGAGCGGTTTATGCTGAGGGGACGTCAGTAAACGACGGTTCGGTGGTATCTTAACCCAATCCTCTGCATTAAATGCAGGGATCCGCCATCATACTGTGGTGTGCGTCCCGAGGGGTCTGTGCCTATTTCCAGCCTCGTCTGGGTCGCCGTGCAGCACTTTTTGTCAGGAGTCAGAGGCCAGGTTCACTGCGTGACTTAAAAGGTTCATTTCGGGGAAGACGAAGCGTTCCTCGTACGCTATTTTAACGCTGCTTTGAGAGCGGCTGAGTTTTTTACGCCCTGGAGGCGATGGGGGGGTCCCGTCTACGCTGAAGCGGTTTTGGATGCGCTGCACCCTTGAGCTCTTACGCCTGATGGCACTGAAGGCCCTTGCTTGCGCTGCTCTGTATCAATACGCCGCGTAGCTTTTGCCAGCGTATTTTTTATGCTTCTACAGTTGACAGATCATCAGAGGCAGTGCATAAAGTGCTCGAATTTGGAAGTTCGTTCGGATGGAATGGTTGGATTAACCCAGATTTGCAGAGGAGATATAGCATGGTTCGTAGTAACTGTCCATCGTATTGACTTACAATTATCGAGCATAGCTTCGGGACAGCTGACCCTAGCGACTTGACCGCCAAATCAGAGATGAATATTGTAAACCCATAGAAAGACCCTTGCAGCGACGTATTTAGGAATACGTCAAGGGTGGATGTAGGTGATAATATTTGGAGATATGTCTGAGTGTTGGATTTGAGAGATCCTTGCGATAGCCTTCAGCTGAAGAAGCAGCCAGAAGACCGAAGCGGTGCTGGGAATGGCCTAAGTCAACTGATGAGATTCGGAGTCACAGATTTTTGAAGATAGAATCGCCTCTGACTCGTTGTACCCTAGAAGGGAATAGCATTCATATGAATTGACGACTGTGAAACTAGCTCGCAAAGTTAAAGCAGCGGCTCGTTTAGATCAAATCTTTGCAAATACTGGAAGGGACAAATGTGCCTCAGATTTATATGATGCATCGAAACATAGTCTAGGAAGCATGCTCTTTCAGAAGGCAAAAGGTGATATCCTGTGCTTTGAGGCAGTAGAAGCAGCACGAAGAACTATTCCATGCACAACCTAGGAATTATGGCGAGTGTGTCCACATTGAAATCATGGCGACACTATCCCTTTGGCGTAGCGGCAAAATCTTCGTGGATCACATGAACCTCAATATATATGTTCACCTAGTGAGGTATTGAGATTGAAGAAGAGGTGTTTGGCTGAGCTAATCTCAAAACAATTTGGATTTTGTGTAAGTTGCCTAGATGGGGTAGTATCAGTTGAGATGATCGTTCGGTGCATGAGATATATTTGGAGATGTTACTAGTGTGGATTCAGAGATAGTTGGATGGATTGAGTTGGAACACGAACTGATTGAGTCGGTGGAAAATCATCATATTTGAGAATAGTGCTCAAGTATATGTTGGAATGGAAATCAGGATTGGTTCAATTGGGAGTAAAGCAAATGGATGCCTCGGACATAAAGATACCCTTGTAACTTGTTTAAATTTGCTATCGCTAAGCTCCGCTGAAATGCATGTATTTTAAGGATGCCTTAAATATGTGTACGATCCTAAACTAAGCGATACGAGGAATTTATATTGAGCTGCAAGGAGAATATGAGAATATGGAATTGTACGAGCATTCAACGCAAGTGAGATACTGAGTATGGATCAAGAGAATATGAGTTGCACGGAGCAGAGTTATGAAATTGGATTGTGGCATGCTAGTAAAGAATGGATACTAGTATGGTTCGGAGATGAACCTGAATCTAAGTAGTATATTATGTAACATCCCACAACCGCACGGTGTATTACGCTGAGTCGGATTGAATAAAACAATAGCTGGTTACATTTGATTTGTTGGATTTTGGGAAGAAGAATTGATTGAGTTGGTTTTATGTGCAGATGGCTAGCGATGTTCGATAGAAATCAGGTGTTCATTCAGAGCAGTACTGAGATAGCTGGATTGGAGCGATAATGCCATATTCTTTAGTCTGATCGGTCAGATGATTTGGAGAGTATGGCCTGCTCGCACGGTCATACCAGTTGAGTAGATCATGCTTTGCATCGGACCACGGGTTCAATGGATCGGCCGTATCGGCAGGACATGATGCTTAATGGAATCAAATATTGTGAGTGGGCTCTGTCCCTTCTCTTCTACTCCTTCATACCTAATAATATGGAACACACATAAAGGCTTAAACACTTGGACTGGAACTTGGGAATCACTACACTGAGGTCTGCATAGAGTGTACGTCATTTGCTTAGATAGGAATTGTGGCTTGAACTAGTTTTCGCGTATGGATAGTTGGAGCTAGAGTTGGAATACACTTGGGGCAGTTGGTTAAATAATTGGAATTATGCTTGGACAGTTGGAATATCTTGGTTGGAACAATGAGGCATTGGAAATATCGGGAATGCGAGCGAGCGAGCGTGCATCTGTGCACGAGTATCACTTGGACGCTTTGTCTTGCAAAGCGAGCAGTTATGGTTCGAAATTGAACAACTGCATCGGCGAGGGCATTGTGCCATGGGATTATTCTGAGTGTGGGATGTTGCACCATTTGGAACCACTGTGTTGAGAAGCGGCATAGTGCCTATGGGGATAACTTGAGATTTGATGCCTTAGGCTATATGTTGGAGAATGGTTATGGATATTTTGGTTGGATATTTGGTTGAATGAGTCTAGGATCGCTTGGTGGGGCAAGAATGTTCGATCCTCTCATCATACCTACTTGGTGTCTGTATGTCATAGATAACCTGTCTTGCACAGGGTTTCGTTTCCTCGAACGGGAAAGGCTCTGGGGCACCGGGATCTTTCGGCCATGGAGGAGACAAGGGTAGCGTGTCTTAGGTGCGGTACCGGTAGTTCGATATAAACCAGAGGGGGATAGATGCCCATTGCTGGATCGGGTAGAATTTCCTATTGATTAGTCCGATCAATATCATTTATGGCTTGGCCAGTGACTTCATATAGATAAGAGTTGGTTTGCTCTACTTTGGTTGGTTTATGCTTCATGTAGGCGCGACAACCTTGCTTCGGCAAGAGTGTGCACTTTGAGATTAGATTTTAAACATTTGGTTGAGGACGGATATTGAGGCATTGGATTATTGGTTCGATAGTCGCGTTGCTTGGGCTTTGAGTAGGATGGTTTGCATGCTAGTTATCCTTCGGGTTGGTTATATATTGGTTATCGATTGGCTTGACTTGAATGCTTGCATTGCTTAAACTAATTTACAGCTTTCCTTAACATATCATCCCTATGCCATGAAATAAATCTAGGATTCAACTAGAAAGATCATCATTTAACTGTTTGCATTCACTTTTTTACTCAGTGTCAGCTTAGACGAGTGGGATACCACGTTCACCAGTACGGCTGTGTACTGACCGATATTTGTGGGCATTATTTCAGGTACACAAGTGTAGTGGTGCTGCTTGGATATACGGGACATGATGTATGAACTATAAGTACCTTTGTGGGCTTGAGAAAAGAACAAGAGTATTTTATCGCCTTTGTGGCATTTTATTTAGACCCTATCGAGAGCTCCGCTGCGTATACTCTGATGTGTGCTTGGTACGCAATACTTGACTTCCACTGTAACTTGGTCGTTTCGATGATAACTTTGGTGTTTGATAACATCGCCTTGTACGAGCGCAACTCCAGGCTCGTACGACATCACGTCCCGATAAGAACGATTGTCCTGTGGGAGAGCTGCAATATGGTGATTCATGTTCAACGGGGACTATTGAGCTTGCGGCAGATTGCAGCGTGACAGCAGCATTGGGCCGATAGCAACTAGAGACCTCTGGAGTTTGAGGTATAGAATTTTGTTTTTTATTGCTAGTAATTGATTGTTGTTTTGTTATAGTGCTAAGGTTGTGTTTCGTGCTAGGTTGGCGGTCTAGTTTTCTTGAAGATTTCTCCGACACGTGGCACAATTCGTTTCAATGGAGGCAGAAAGCTTAGTCTGTGATTCATCGAACCTTTCAGTATTCTTGAGAGGGTCGGTATAGTTGTATACAGACTAGTCTTACCACCTGCATTGGAGGGAGTGCACAACGTATTTCACGTGTCGCAGCTGAGATGGTATATGGCAGATCCTAGTCATGTGTAGGCTCACTCGGAGATAGAGGTGGGCCCTACTCTTAGCTATCCAGAGAAGCTAGTGGAGATTCTGGATTGGATAGAGAAGGTGCTGAGGAGCCAGAAAATTCCATTGGTGCACGTCGTGTGGAAGCATCACTCGCCAGGAGAGAGTACATAGGAGCAAGAGGCCGAGATGCGCGAGCGATATCCATATTTGTTCGATCCGTGAGGTATAATTCTTTCTTGTATTGTATTATTTGCTTTTGGTAGTTAGTTTCTTCCTTAATTTTGAGGACAAATTTTTTCTAAGGTGGGTAGGTTTGTCACCCTCACATTTTTATTTAAGTATAGTTTGGTTATTGACATGGATATTTTAATTTTAGGATGTATTATATTTAAATATTGGGCATGCATAATTAATTATTTTTTATATTATTTAATTATTGTTATATGTAGTATTATTTTACATTTGTGTAGTAGACCTAAACATTTATTATTTGTATGAACCCAATATTTTGGTTTAGATTGAGCCCATGAATTAGGTCCATAGATTGGGAGGTTGTATTAATTAGTGTAACCCTTAGACTAGAACCTTCTCTCCTTAATTAATTTCTTCATGAGAGGCCCCAAGGGGTAAATGGGATATTTTACATCGCTTGAGGGATGGGGTATTTAGATATGCACATCGCTAGAGGGATGAGATAGAGTGCCTATCTCATTTCATTTTTAATTCTATTTAGATCTAGTTTTTTTCTCTTCCAATTTTCTTTATCCCCTCGTTAGTTATCCATTAATTTCTTCACAAATTTTTTTCCTATTCTTTATTGGAGGTTTCTACATCAAGGATCTACAAGAAGGAAGAAAGGAAAAATAATGAGGCGGCCAAGATCTACAAGGAGACGAGCTACATTCCATTTGGAGACTTTTTTTTGGGAATCCAACTCCCAATAGGTATATTTCAGTTTTTCTACTTCTAATAGACTATAAATCTGAGATTTAACCATGAGAAACCATCCCACATGCATAGGCTACCTATAGAATTTTGTTTTAGGTTCATAGGAGACATATGGTGGAACTTATGTGCATTTTGGTATCAATTTTGGAGAAATTTCGTGATTAGCACTTGTAATATTTGTTATTTGGTCAAATAGATCAATATAACATATGATTGCTTGTTTGTTACTAGTGTCGTGTCTATAATTTGGTACGTATAGGCCGTATATGGTCAATTTGACAAAACAGATTAATTTTGGGGTTTTTTCTTCGACACGGAGACTTATACATATCATATTGTGACACGGACACATAGATGATCTAATTATGATACGTATTGTTCATATTTAGTGTATTAGACTTGCTCGTGTCCTTATGGATACGTTTGCTTGTGTGTTGGAGCCGTATCGCAAGCGTATCATAGAATTAGTGTGATACGGGTCTGCTGCACTCCACGTGTTTGGTTTATTGCCCACATTTCTATATGTACATGTGTATATATATATATCTATATGATATTTTATATCATATAAATATGTATATGAATATGTATATAGTTAAGTGTATATGTGTGTGTCTATATGTGTATGTGTAAGTGTGTGTGTATATATATATATATATATATATATATATATATATATGTGTGTGTGTGTGTGTGTGTGTGTGTGTGTGTATTAGTGTTTATGTGTATATATGTAAAAGTGTATATATATATATATGCTTATGTATATATATATATATATATATATATATATATATATATATATATATATATATATATATATATATATATATATATATTGTTGGATTTATTTATATAGAGATGAGTATATACATAGAGGTATGTATATGTGTTTATGTGAGTGGTTGTAAGCATTGTGCGTGGGTGTGTGTCACTGAGTGAGTGAGCAGTCGGGCATTACAGTTCACCAGTAGTAGTATCATGAAGGAACTCAGTATAGTAGGCTTTAAAAGCATTGCACAGTGGCAGCCTTGGGAGTAGCAGTGCACTGAAGGATGTACAGTCCCTGAGGTTCAGTGTTCAGCAAGAAGGGGGGACTGTGTAGTATCCTACTGCACAGTATATCAGAAAATAAACAATGCTCGTGCATCAAGATGAGGTCAACAACAGCAAGATGGCTAATCGAGCAAGGAGTGCTCGAGCACACAAGCACAGTAGCAGTGCAACCTCCCTCAGTGTAGCAGTAGCAGCTCAGCCGGAGCCCGAGCACAGTATAAGTATTTAAGTATCCTTTCAGTACAGTTAGTTGAAAGTTTTGCTTAGTAGTTTATATAGTGTAGTTAGTATGTATATAGCTATGTATACTAGTTGTAATAGTGGTTAGTGAGTATTAGATGAATTAGTTGTTTATGTTAGTAGATAGATATATATATTAGTATAGCTATGTGCAATTTAAAAGGATGGTTGATAAGTTATATGTTAAATTATATATGTATGCTAGTAAGTATACATGTTGGTAATTAGTAGGTATGTATTATATTGATATCCATTATAGTAGTTAGTATATGTTAGCTTATAGTTAGTATATTAGTTTGGGGTTATATATTTATGTATTAGCTGTATGTTAAGAGGTTTTGGATTACCTTGGGATACCAAGGTAATACCAAGGTAAGGCGTCGATACCCAAGGTATTGGGTTTGGGTATCGAGATAGGTGCGATACGCATTGGTGCAAGACCAAGGTATTATATTTTTATTAATTTGTTATAGTACTATGTATATTGACTTGTATATATATCTAAAATACTATTTTCATATATAAAAACTTGGTATCTTAGGATACAACTTTTTGAGAGTCTCTTGGTATCATAGATTAGCTAGTATAGTTTGGTTTCATAGTGTATTGACTTAGTATCATAGTGTTAGACTCTTGCAACCTAGATCTAATCGGTTTGACCTAGAAATGGCTTATTGATCTAGAATTGCATCAACTTAACTTATTTCATTTTTGAACCTTGTATTGATGCAATATACCATATATAGGTCTGTGTGACACCAGCTTGGGCATTGAGAGACACACCTTGCTCAGGACTTCAGGCGAGTTCATTTCTTTGATATTTTTTAATTAATAATAGTGTATATATTTACGGTCTAAAATTGTATACTTGATTCCGACACAGTGATTTCACGGACTTATACTACATGGATTCCGTCAGGAGATGTTATCCCCTACCGTGTTCAGCGAGTACTCGTGTACATGTATTTTATCGTATATATTTGGTATTAATTTATATTTTGTGTTCACACACTGCTCGTGTTCATTGTGCTTATTTGTGTACACCCACTGCTCATGTTCAGTGGTTATGATATTCGTGTACACCCACTACTCGTGTTCAGTGGTTATATTTCGTGTTCGTAGCATGTCGTGTTTGGATCCTTTGGTATTAGTTGGGGATGGGAGAGTAGGAGTTGATTATGTGATCAAAGCCCATTGTAACATCGTGTACATTTCGGTTACATACCTCACTTGTAATCGTCTTACCTGATCAAGTTCACCCAAACTGATCACATAATAAACTTGTATTCTATGGAACATTAGTTAAATTTCAGTTACTTCATCATATTGCAGATATTAATATTCTTGTTCTATATTCTCGTGCAATACCTATATACCTTTGTTCATTCATTTATATGTTAGTGACCTTATATTTCATTTCTATTATCTGTTTTATATACTCGATTATGTTATTGAAACTACTTTCAGAAGTATGTACTTTGCCCCAATCCTGACTGGATATATTTTTCTAGATGATTGTCTTATAGAGCAATGTTCCACATTCTACGGACCACAGGACGACGTTGTCACGACCCGCACCCGACGGGTTTCACGACCCGCACCCAGAATTTGGAGCACGAGTACGTGGGTACGTCCATCCTATGCCGCAACATCGGCGGTAGAACGTTGTCTAGGTCTCAATAATACTAAACATAACTCACAACCTGTCAATGATATCAACTCCATATGGAGGACAATAAAATAAACATCTCTCCATAGCTCATAATGTATACTCAATCACAATAGCTATAAGAATATAAATGGTGCGATAAAAGATAAGATAGAATGACATAGTCAAACACAATGTCTCAAAATAGGGATAAACCACAGTCTAGCTGTCCAACATAAAAAGTCTCCACAAGTCTCAAATTAACTCAACATAAGTCTCAACAAAACTAAAATAACCTCAAAATAAGTCTCAAATGCATAAGATAAATGCTGTCTAAATAGCTGCAGGTAGTGTCTCCTCTAATGGAATATTCTTCTCTAAGATCTCTGGTGTGTAGTCTGTGTCAAAGGTGTTTAGGACAGAAGCCCTCAAGATCCTTTAGAAAAAATATCCAATCAGGATTGGAGCGAAGTACAAGCACTAATAGCAGTTCCACATATAATGACAAAACAATAATACAGTGTAAAGAAATATAAGATATATATAAATACTGGCAAATAAGAAATAATGTAATAATAAAATACTAAAAATAGAAATACTGGAGCATATATCATCATCATTGGTATACTAGCAATGAACATAAGTACAAGTGCTTGCTAGAATAATGAACATGAGCATAGGTGAATGCTAGAACAATAACTAGAACATAGGGAAATGTTAGATCAATAAACTTGAAATATATGTATAGACTATTTAGCTAAGTGTGTAAAATATCAGTATATCATGTAATCGGCTTGGGACTGATCAGGCTTGCTATGTATGATTAGCTATGATTCATGTAAGGTCAGGCTAACCATCCAGTTAGCTATGATGTGAGCAATAGGCAGGATAATCATACATAATAGGCTATGAGGCATGTAATGGTCAGGCTGCACCGACGTGAGGTATAGGTGAGCTATAATTCATGTAGAGTTGGGTATGATCACATAATCTACTAATATTTTCCCGTCCCCAGCTAACACGATGGATTCCAATCACGACTCCTCGTGACCGATTTCGATGATGCTAACTCGTATATACATAGTGTCAGAATCATGTACGCTATCATGTATGCTATACAACTAGAATCATAGAGATAATCAACATAATAAAAACTGTCAGAGAATGTACTCGACTGTGGTCCTCTGTTGGCAATACCAATGTCCTGTTTTCAAGGTCTTGTTTGGATAATCCGACATTCCTATAGACATCATTAATAATAATACAGTATCAGTAATTACTCTAGACACAAGATAAATACTTTGAACTCAGGGACTACGTTAGGTATTACACTTGTCAACTAGCAGGGTCAAATGTGCGTGTAATTACACGGGTGTCATATCTTCAAATGTTGTGCAATCAGACAACCACTCACTAATACGGGTCTAAGCCAGTACGTCAGTGTACAAAAGGCAGTCAACTAACAATTATCAGGGTCACATGGTCAATATAAATACACGGGATACCCACATTTAACACCTATGGTCACACATCATATATACACATTACAGTCATAACTATTACTAGCATTTAATTATCATAGAATATATATATATATATATATATATATATATATATATATATATATATATATATATATATATATATACCAATTACACATGTATACATAAAATCACGAGAGGGCAGTTCGAACCTGTGCGTGCACGTACGGGGTTGACGATGACGACAATGATGACGATGATGACGACGATGACAACGGTGAAGATGATGATGATGGTGATGATGATGATGATGATGAAGGTGATGATTGGTGATGATGTTGATGATTGGTGAACAGGTTCGAAGCTTGCTACTGGACTCCGGTGGCTCAGGCGAGGAGGAGTACAGGGAACATGTTGGCTGTTCCGGCTCTTGGGGAGGAGAGATGAACGGTAGTGATGACTATGCTCAATCGAGGAGGAGGAGAGAGCAGGGAGGAGAGGTCGCTCAGGCGGTGGTGGCACAGAGGGTGATCAGAGAAGAAGGTGGAGAACGGAGGAGATGGCGGAGGGGAAATCGGCTGTTGGTGAAGGAAAGTCGGGGTGATCAACGAGGTTGTAGTCTGGGCCAGCGGAGCAAGGGTAGAGGATATCGAGGTGAGACGTGGAGATGGTGGAGGAATGGGTGGAAGAAAGAGAACAGGGAGAGGAGGGCGGTGTGCAGGTCGAGCCCGACGGTAGAGGCGGGGACTCGGCGGTGATCACCGGAGGGAGGAGGTGAGTGGAGAGGGTGATGATGAATAGTTTAGGGTTAGAGTTCGGTTATTGTTCGATGAGGGATGGTAAAGATGATATAAATTATAATGGAGAGAGGAGAGTTGCATAAGGGAGGAGAGGGTGTTGACTACCTATGGATTAGGGCCGGCCATGTGCCTCATTAGGATGGGTTTGGCATTAGGAAAGGGGTTAGTATGAGGAATTATATATATATATATATATATATATATATATATATATATATATATATATATATATATATATGGGTGTGTGTAGTGTAGATGATGCTCCCTTTGAATGTAAGGCCAAGATTCATCATGAGGGAGAGAGAACAACAAAAGGGGAGAGAGGGAGAGAGAGTTGAACGGTCAAAGGGAGGAGGGGTTATTTCTTCATGTGCTTGACCAATAGGATGGTGACACATCATTGCACTTTTGTAATAAAGTCCTCAACAATTGGAAAATTGCAAAGAAAGTGGGTTTTTGGATTAAATGAGGGAAAACACCATGTTTGGTGTGATGTAGTAGCTAGAAAGGGTGTATGGTGTTTAGTATGAGTCTTGAGGGTGTAAATGGTGGTTTAGTTTGGTACTGGATCTAGTTTTGGGTCAAGTTGGATCTTTACATAAATTTAATTAAAATTAATGTAAATGGTGTTCTAAAATAAATTAGAAGTACATGGGCCTAAAATTAGGCAAGACACAAGTTTCATGGACGTCGAAGACTCGGAGTAGAATATTATCATATTTTGGGTTGCACAAAATGGATCGAGATTGTGTCTCCAATTTCGATTGGAATGCACAAAGATACAAAGTTGGATTTATTTTGGAATTAAAATAAATATCCGCGACGAATATTGTGCGACTAAAATATAGCACAAAAGGGCATATTTATGAGTTACACAAAGGTCAGAATGAAAGACGGGCACGTCTAGGACAAGGGTGTAAAAATTTGTTGAAGGCAAAAGCTAGGGTAACACTCTAAATATCGAAGCAACGGTAAGGCACAACAATTAAATAAAATCAGACTAATAATTTATAACCTCCATAATTAATATCAAAAATTACTAATTAAATCCATAATCATATACTTTCATCAGGGGTTCATCTAGTGGGCTTCTAAGTCTAGTCTACTAGCTCATGCATTATAGAACACTATATATATAATATATATATACACATATCACACACAATACTTATAAATAATAAAAAGACAAAAATACCCCTATTTTAGAATGTGGTAGTGACAAGTCTACCCTCCTTAGAAAAATTTTGTCCTCGAAATTTAAGATCCTCAATAGTTGTATAAATTCATCTAGCAATATAATCATGAAGTAAATCCATATTATTATTACACAAAATCTTCAAAACGTTATAAATATTATATTCCTGGAAATCTTCAAATTTAAAATCCAATTCCATTCTTATCATAATTTCCTCTAAAATTTTAAGTTAATAACTAAACACAAGAATTTAATACCCAATCCTCTAATTTAAATCGAATTAATGCATATTTAAAAAAAAATTGAAATCTCATCCCAAAAATTTGAATTCAAACTTCTAATCCATTAGTGATCTTAATCCTCGATTTCTTTTTTCACCAATACTCAAACACTGTAATACTTACGAAGTCTTCAAATACGATATTCAAAATATAAGTTTTAAAATTTATTTCTTGCAGTCAAATAAATATAATGATAATCTCCTTAATTTTCTTAAATTTTAATGACAAATTCAATCATATCATAATCTTAATAAAAATCAATAATTTAACAAAATTGTTAATTCTGCCATATTAAATTCTTAAATCTTTATTTAAATTAATGTTTATCCTTAAAACTTAAGGCACCTTGTCTCTGTCTATCCAGTCATAACCTCTTTATTAATCTTCACTACAGTCAAACCCCCAACAATCAAGGTCTAAGAAAATCTTACCTACAGTCATACAACATGCAATCTAGAGAAAACATGCATGGTTATAGTCTATTTTGTCATGGTATTGTAGTCTCTGTCAGGGTATACTACTAATTATATTCTAACAAAAATCACTGATACAAACTACGGTACTAAGGAATCAATCAAACAGACGAAAAAGGAACAGAAGGAAAGGAACAGAACAGAACCTGCTAACACAACCATGGTTTAATGATGCATCCAAAGTTTGATACTCATATCCCTTGGTACCACTGTTTCTACTAAAAGCACACCCACTGCTAACTCTCTTACCTACTGTAATTGTTTATACTTGATGTTCTTATCACTCAAGTGCACGCCAAGTACAACACAACACACTAAGTACTACTCCCTCTAATACATCTCTAGATGGACACCCAAGTCAGTTTACAGTGCCATCTCAGGCATGCTCAAGCCAACAGATCCTTACTCATCATTCATCTACTCATATAATGTTATAGATTTCTTACCCACCATAAAATTTTATCATCAAAATAAAATCCTCAAAATTTAGCTTCTCGAACAGTTTAAAATAAAATGTATATACTTTCCTCAAAAGTTAAATATTCAAATATTAAAATAAAAATTTTAATCACTTCCAAAAAATCTTTATATCTTTGACTATGTTTATTGAATTGAATTTGAATCCTCAAAAACTTTAATAACATAAAATCTCAACTCCTCAAAATTGTTAAAAATTAAAATCTATTTCCAATCTTCAAATTATAAATTTAAATCTACATCTATCTAAGTATACATATAAATACTCACAGTCTCTAACACTCAAGGTATACACAAATACACCAATTGTCTGCACTCCTCAAATGTATACTGAATGCACTGCCTGGATTACTTGCAATATTGCTTCCAATAATTTTTTATCCATATTAACTGATACACCAATCTTATATTATCACGCAAGGTACTCACTGTTACTAGCACATTCCTCAACTAATCCTTGATATAGAAATACTAGCACTCTTGGTATAGTAACACTAGCTTCATCATTAGATCACCTCATCACACTCACTAGAACTCATGATCACTTGCACTTTCTATAATACACATGTTTTACTTCACTCTCAAGGCAGGCATATGGTTCTATATCTCGATTGACGTATACGTATCTTCTCTTAAATCTTTTATAGGCTGATACACTAATCTGTGATACACTTCATACCTTCCATGACCAATCTTGATATTTCTCCACCCATGGTACACTATTAGAATTTTTTAATACTCATGCTTCCACTTTCATAAACTTCCACACTGGCACTCAACCCCCACTGTACATCCTGCACATAATTTTTTGACACTCCTTCATCTATTGCTTCCAACACATCACTTGTCTCAATATCAGATGATGCATCCATCATTAGTCATATACCGGTACACTCATATCAAATCACATATCAAGGCCATTCTTTTATCTGTAACACAAGTCTTACTATTTAGCATAATATATTATTATTCTCTCATACTCTCCTATTCACTTATGGGTATCCTCCTACTATGGCACATTCATTAATACCCTTTATGCATATATATTTCTTTATATACATTTCTTTACTCTTGACATACCCAAGTAATCAACCATCAAATTGAATATCATGCTCCATTAATTTTTAATACAATTTCCTCGATACTTAATTGTTTACATGGATCACCCAACTACATGAATTTATGACTATCCAGGAGTGGCATGCTGACTCTGATACTAACTTCTGGAATCATCACTGATACTCTTTACTCCCCCTTCTACCTATAGTACCAATACTAATTATAATAACACCTATTATAGAACTATTGCTACAAGGTACTATGCTACGAGTTACCTCTAGATTGATGCCTATTGCTCACATGTCCAACCAAAAAATACTTATAGACTCATAATCCATACTCAATAGACACTGATAGAAGACACAGACCTAATTGTAAGTCACGAATTATCATATTAACAAGGATCCTAAATAAAATAAAGCTAAAAAAGGAACTGGATTAAGGACTGAAGGTATCTCTACTACTAGCAAAATGATGGAACAAAGTCCTATAATAACAGAAGCGAATAAGTATTAAGATGATACTTTAAGAACCAATTTAAGATATAATCTGATAATCATATACGTCTGTCCAAAATTATGACACTCAGAATCCTTGCCACGCCAGTAAGCATAGCTGCAATAAACGATAGGTTCCATAACTAAGGTATGCAACTCTATAATTACGTCATCTAGAATCCTCGCCATGCCAACTGGTATGGCTGCAAGAACTCTAAATTTTATAACTAAATATGTACATCCATGGTCAGGTTCCTACGTTTCTGCCATGACAGCTAATGTGGATGCGATAAACTCTAGGCTCCATAACCAAAGTAGATATTTTACCTTTCTCACTGTCCTTATCTACATATGTTATCAGATGATACCGTAAATTTTAATCCATAAAATTTATCTCGATAAGAAATCAAACTCAACAACGACACCAAGAATTAAATTTAATAACTGATCAACAAGAATCAAATTCAATAACAACAAGTGAGAACGGACAAAAATAAGAGAAAAGGTTTAAATTGAAAATTACAATAAGATTCTCAAGGGTCATCCCAGAAATCTCTCAAAAGTTTGTGATTGAGTATCCTCTCTCATCCTAGTTTCCTATGTCCTATATTCTATCGTAGGCACGCAGTACTACAACTAAGACGTCGAACTACCATGACATTGCACAACTTGCAAAGTCAACCTGCATGGGCCACCACTAAAAATGTGTCACGACGCACACCCAAAATTTGGGGCACAAGTAAGTGGGTACGTCCAGTCTATGCCACAACATCGGTGGTAGAACACTGTCTAGGTCTCAATAATACTAAACATAACTCACAACCTGTAAATAATATCAACTCCATACGGAGGACAATAAAATAAACATCTCTCCATAGCTCATAATGTATACTCAATCACAATAGCTATAAGAATACTAATGGAATAGACTCCTATAAGATCTCTGGTGTGTAGTCTACGTCTATACCTGGTCCATAGTATATAGGACAGAAGTTCTCAACATCCTCTAGAAAAAATATCTAGTCAGGATTGGAGCGAAGTACAAGCACTAACAGTAGTTCCACATATATTGACAAAACTATAATATATTGTAAAAAAATACAAGATGGATATAAATACTGGCAATAAGCAATACTGGAATAATGAAATAATAGAAATAGAAATATTGGAACATATATCATCATCAATGGTACACTAGCAATGAACATAAGTATAAGTGTATGCTAAAATAATGAACAGGAACATAGGTGAATGCTAGAACAATAACTATAACAAAGGGAAATGCTAGATCAATAAACTAGAAATACATGTATAGACTATTTAGCTAAGTGTGTGAAATATTAGTATATCAGGTGATCGGCTTGGGACTGATCAGGCTTGCTATATATGATTAGCTATGATTCATGTATGGTCAGGCTAACTATCCAGTTAGCTATGATGCGAGCAATAGTCAGGCTAATCATACATAACAGGCTATGACGTATGTAATGGTCAGGCTGCACCGACGTGAGGTATGGGTGAGCTATGATTCATGTAAGTTGGGTATAATCACATAATCTACTAATATTTCTCCATCCCTAACTAGAAAGATGGATTCCAATCACGACTCCTCGTAACCAGTTTCGATGATTCTAACTCGTATATACATAGTGTCAGAATCATGTACGCTATATAACTAGAATCATAGAGATAATAAACATAATAAAAACTGTCAGAGAATGTACTCGCCTGTGGTCCTCTTCTGGCAAAACCAATATCCTGTTTTGGAGGTCTTGTCTGGATAATCCAACAGTCCTATAGATATTATTTAATAATAATATAGCATCAGTCGTTACTCTAGCACACACACAACATAAATACTCTGAACTCAGGGGCTACGCTAGGTATGACACTGGTCAACTAGCAGGGTCAAATATGTGTATAAGTGCATGGGTGTCACGTCTTCAAATGCTGTGCAATCAGACAGCCACTCACTAACATAGTTCTAAGCCAGTATGTTAGTATACACAAGGCAGTCAACTCACAATTATCAGGGTCATATGGTCAATATAAATACATGAAATACCCATATTTAACACCTATGGTGACAAATCATATATACACATTGCAGTCATAACTATTACTAAAATTTAATTACCATAGAATATATATATCTATACCAATCACACATATATACATAAAATCATGAAAGGATATAGCGAACCTGTGCATGGACGTACGAGGTTGACGATGACGACGATGATCATGATGATGACGACGATGACGACGGTGAAGGTGATGATGATGGTGATGATGATGATGATGAAAGTAATGATTGGTGATGATAATGATAATTGGTGAACAGGGTCGAGGCTTGCTTCTGGACTCCGGCGGATCAGGCGAGGAGGAGGACAGGGAACAGGTCGGCTGTTCCGGCTCTCGGATAGGAGAGATGAACGGTGGTGACGACTATGCTCAGTCGAGGAGGAGGAGAGAGTAGGGAGGAGAGGTCGCTCAGGCGGTGGTGGCACGGAGGGTGACCGGAGAAGAAGATGGAGAACGGAGGAGATGGCAGAAGGAAAATTGGCTGCTGGTGAAGGGAAGTCAGGGTGATCAATGAGGGTGTAGTCTGGGTTGGCGGAGCAAGGGTGGAAAATATCGAGGTGAGATATGGAGATGGTCGGAGATTAGGTGGAAAGAAGAGAACAGGGAGAGGAGGGTTGTGTGCAGGTCAAGCCCGGCGGCTTGGAAAGTCGGGGACGGAGGTAGTGGCAGAGGCAGGGACTCGGAGGTAATGACCAGAGGAAGGAGGTGAGTGGAGAGGGTAATGATAAATAGTTTAGGGTTAGGGTTCGATTATTATTTGATGAGGGATGGTGAAGATGATGTAAATTATAATGGAGAGAGGAGAGTTGCATGAGGGAGGGAAGGGTATTGACTATCTAGGGATTAGGGCCGGCCATGTGCCTCATTGGGATGGGGTTGGCATTGGGAAAGGGGTTAGTATAAGGAATTATATATATATATATATATATATATATATATATATATATATATATATATATATATATATATATATATATATATATATATATATATAAGGGTATGTGTGGGTAGATGATGCTCCCTTTGAATGTATGGCCACGATTCATCATCAGGAAGAGAGTACAACAAAAGGGGAGAGAGGAAGAGAGAGTTAAAAAGCCAAAGGGAGGAGCGGGTGATTTCTTCATGTGCTTGACCAATAGGATGGTGACACATCATAGCACTTTTGCAATAAAGTCCTCAAGAATTAGAAAATTGTAGAAAAAGTAGGTTTTTGGATTAAATGAGAGAAAATACCATATTTGGTGTGATATAGTGGCTAGAAAGGGTATGTGGTGTTTAGTATGTGTCTTGATGGTGTTAATGGAGGTTTGGTTTGGTATTGGATCTAGTTTTGGGTCAAGTTGGATCCTTACATCAATTTATTAAAATTAATATAAATGGTGTACTAAAATAAATTAGAAGTATATGGGACTAAAATTAGATGGGACACAAGTGTCATGGACGTAGATGACTCGGAGTAGAATATTATCATAATTTGGGTTGCACAAAATGGATCGAGATTGTGTCTCCAATTTCGATTGGAATGCCCAAAGATACAAACTAGGATTTATTTTAGAATTAAAATAAACATCCGCAACGAATATTATGTGACTAAAATAAAGCACTAAAGGGTATATTTATGAGTTACACATAGGTCAGAATGGAAGACAGGCAAGTCTACGACAAGGGTATAAAAATTTATTAGAAGGCAAAAGCTAGGGTAGCGCTCTAAATATCAAAGCAACGGTAAGGCACAACAATTAAATAAAATTACAATAATAATTTATAACCTCAATAATTAATATCAAAATTTTCTAATTAAATCCATCTAGTGGGCTTCTAAGTCTAGTCTACTAGCTCATGCATTAAAGAACACTATATATATAATATATATATATACACATATGAAGCAATTATTTAAAATAAATACACACAATACTTATAAATAATAAAAAGACAAAAATACTCCTATTTTAGAATGTGATAGTGACAACGGGCACGATTACGTGGGTACGTCCAACCTACGCCGCAGAGTCGACGGTAGAACATTATTTGGGTTATTTCTGACTATCTAACATCTCAATAATATAATATGGTACCTGTCAATCATCTCAACTCCAAACGGAGGAGCAATATGGTATCTCACAAGTATATATAATCTCAATCACAAAACAAACTAAGGAAGAAAAAGCACGAATGGAAAAGCAAAGGAAAGAATAAAGATAAAATCCATAATCTGAAATAATAATACAAATTGTGAATCTCACAAATAATAGCCTAATACAATCCAATAAAATAAGCTAGACCTCCTCGGGCTCTGCAACTAAGTCCTCCTGGTCTACAAGAGTATCCTCTATAGGTACGCCGTCCTGCGGGCCGTAGAATGTGGGACACTACCGTATAAGCCAATCATCTAGAAAAATACATCCAGTCAAGATTGGAGCGAAGTACAACCAAATATCAGTTCCAACTAATTGACAAAGAAGCAGTTCCAACTAATTGACAAAAACTATGAACAGTTATAGTAAGTAATACTTGATGAGCAGAAAAAAGAAAGAATCAGAGACTGAAATAAACAACATATATATATAAGAGCAATAAAAGTAAATATGTTGAGCCAGAGAGCATGGCAATAATGACTGTAAATAGAGAAGAACTAAACAAAACAAATATGATGTGAGTCCAGCAAGTGTGATGTAAAGCCCGCAAGAATGCACTAAACTAGTGTGTTTTGAAATACCGCTTTCGATATGTAAACAGCTAGGGGGTAATACAGCTCATTACACACTTGGCATCCGACTGCTATCATTCCTGATTAGACTAGAGGGGGTAATTCCATATTTTGGGGATATTTACATGTCTACTCGAGTATTTCCTGGTTCGACTAGTATAAATGAATCCAATACCGATACGCAAATCAATTTTGAATCCAGCTAGATAAAATAGGTGATTCCAGTAGGTGAGTCCTAATGTGATGCCAGTAATGAGTCCTGAAGTAGAGACCAGACAAGTATAATGTATGTATCACAAGAAAGTGAATCCATATAATACCAATTCCTGTATCCAAGTGTCGAGAATCAGGTAAAATAATACTATAGACCGGAATTATAGAAATTATCAAATAATAGAAACTATTAGCGAATGTACTCGCTTGAAGTCCTGAGCAAGGTATGTCTCTCGATGCCCAAGCTGGTGTCACACAACCTATATATGGTATGCTGCATCAATACAAGGTTCAAGAATGAAAACCAATTAAGATGATGCAATTTTAGGTCAATAAGCCATTTCTAGGTTAAACCGATAAAATCTAGGCTGCAAGAGTCTAATACTAAGTCACTAAGTCGATACACTATAAAACTAAGCTATACAAGCTAAGCTATGAAACTATTAAATACATAATAAGCTGTGTCCTAAGATACGCAAGTTTTAAATATGAAAATAGTAGTTTAGATGTACGTATAAGTCAATACACCTAGTATCTATATCCAAACAATAAAATTAGGATACCTTGGCCTTGCACCAATGTGTATCGTACTACCACACTCCAATCTCGATACTTAAAACCAACACCTTGAGTATCAACCCAAAACTTTGATAGTACCTTGGTATCCTAAGGTAATTCAAACCTTTGTCAATAGCTAATACATATATATATATAATTCCCTAAATACCAACTATATTAACATATCTAGTTTACTATTATATATACTTATACTAATGTAAATAGATACAACTACTAACATATATAATAGATAGTATACTTAACTATCTAAATTAACCAAGAACTTATATACCTATACAGTGCTTCCTATGGTTGGCTGCACACCTCTGCTGCTCTGAGCAGTTGCTCCATGCTGTACTGCACGAGCTGCTGGGCTGCTGAAGGTTGATGTTGAAGCTGCTGCTGTTATTATGTGTGCACAAGCTCTGCACCTTGCTACCCACAGTTGGCTATACACTGTATTAATACCCTCCCCCTAGCTGATATAAGACTGTAAACTACACTTGATGGGTGCCAGTCTCTCTTCATTCTTGTCAAGCATTGACTTCTCATGAACTACTCATTTCTCACTCTCTTTAGTCCAGCCCGAGCATCCCTTTTATGCTGTGCATGAGCTGATATTGATGCATATAACTGACTGCACCGTGAGCCTCCTCCCTTCAGGGTCTCGACTGAACTTGATGAGCACGTTTGTTGCACAGCTGTGCACGAATGCCTGCACTTGTAAACTGCTACTTACAAACTACCACTTACAAACCTGAGCTCCCTGTATTGGTTGCACGAACACTGTATAGTGCTCCAGGCTCCTGATACTGCTCACTCTCATTGTGAAGACTGTTGATGGTCTAATACTCTCTGCTGTGCTTGGGTACAGAAACTACCTTAACCTGATACTTGCTAAACTTGTGCAGTTGGCTGTGCATCCCGAGTACAGCTGCACCCTCTTGTTCATGCTGCTATACACAAGGTGCTGCTCATCTCTCCTCCATTTGCTAATCTTCCCGAGTACCTCACCCCCCCTGAAACTGAATAGTACACAGTGACTGATACACTGTGATACCTTCAGATACTACACAGTATCCTCTACTAACACCACTGCACACCTGGGCTACCCTTCCCCTCTAGTTGACTGAGACTGCACGAGGCTATATACCCCAACTGTAACTACTATTGCAAATGTAATCTACTGTTGCACCTTGACCTTGCTGTCACTGTACATAGTTGCTGCTGAAATATTAGAAACACTGAATGCCTGTACAGTTGTAGTGATAAAACTACTGAACTGTTTACTGTGCAAAACTGCATTGGCCTCTGAATGTTGTGGCTTGCTGAAACTGTGTTGAACACTGCTAGCCTTGCTCGATCCTCTTGAGCCTCAGTTGCTCAAGTAGATCCTCACATACACTCACATCTACACCACATAGCACACACACAACACTTAAACACACAAACACATTCACTTAACACAAGTGCACATACACTTAAACACATCTAAGTATATATATAAACTCACCAATCTCTCTCTCTCTTTCTCTCTCTCTCTCTCTCTCTCTCTATATATATATATATATATATATATATATATAACCATATATAATATTATACCTAAACACAAACACAAACACAAACACAAATACACATAAACATATATATACAAGTATATATATATATATATCACTATATACTCTAATATATACACATATATCGACACACACATATACATAAAATCATATACTCTATTATATACAATATTTTATCACATAAATACGTAGATATATAAATACACATGTAAGTATAGAAAAGAGGACAAAATAACAAACACGTGGAGTGCACCTCACCCGTATCATACTAACTCTATGATAGACTTGCGATATGGCTCCAACACACAACCAAACACATCCCGGAGGACACGAATAAGTCTAATACACTAATAATGAATAATACGTATAGTAATAATAACAACTACATGTCCGTGTCAAGGATTGATATGCACAGGGCCCCGTGTTAGAGGAAAACCCCTAAAATCACCCATTTTATCAAATTAACGAGATACGGCCTACCCGTACCCAATTATGGACATGACACTAGTCACAAACAAGAAATCATATATCATAATAATCTAATTGACCAAATAACAAATACCACATATGCCAATCTCGGAATTCCCCTAAAATTGGTACCAAAATGCACATAACTTCCATCGTAGATCTCCGATGAATCTAAAACCAATTCCTATGGGTAGCCTATGCATATGGTTTTCTTTCTCATGGTTAAATCTTTGATATAGAGTCTATTAGAAGGGAAAAAACTAAAATATATCTATTGGGAGATAGATTTCTAATAAAAAGTCTTGAAATATAAAGTAGCTCATCTCCTTGTAGATCTTGGCTTCCTACTCCTTGCTCCTTGCTTCTTGCTTTCTTCTTATAGATACTTGATGTAGTAGCCTTAAATAAAGAATAAGGAAGAAATTTAGGTAAAAATTTGGTAAAGAATGGTGAGGGCATGAAGGAATTGAAAAGGGGGAAAAATATAGATCTATTTGGAATATGAAATAAAATGAGATATATACTCTCTCTCCTCCTAATTATGGCTGCCATATACCCCTTTCCAGGCAATGTAAAATTTCTAAAATAACTCTTGGGGCCTCTTATGAAGGAATAAATTAAGGAGGGAAGGTTCTAGTCTAATTGTTTCACTAATTAATCCAACCTCCTAATCTATGGGCCTAATTCATGGGCTCAAACTAAACCAATCTAAAATATTAGTTCATGCATCTAACAAAAATAGGTTAGGTCCACTACACAAGTCTAAAATAAAACTACAACTAACAATCAATAAATAATATAATAGTTAATTAATCACGCATGCACTATATTTAAATATAATACATCCTAAAATTAAAATATCCATGTCAATTACCAAGCTACCCTTAATTGGAAATGTGAGGATGACAAACCTACCCACTTTAGAAAAGTTTTATCCTCGAAATTAAAGAAGATCGTAACCCCCTCTAGGTCAACCCCAGTCTAAACTAAACATACAATATGCAATTTAAAAGAAATTACTAAGTATGGTCTCTGTCCATCATAGATTTATAGTCTCGGTCAGGGTATACTAGATACATAATAACACACAAGCAGTCTATAAGGTACTAACTAAACATGCAAACAACATATGGGAAGGAAATAAATAGAATAAGGCAAAATAAGCTAACTTATCACCTGAAGTGTTGTCCTCTCCGTCAGTCTATACAAATGCCCCACCCTGCTGGGTGTCTCCCTCTGTCGGTGTGGGGCATGAAGCTGTGCCACAGGTGGTCTAACTCCTTCTTTCTGACCCCGTGCTCCACCAAATGGGGGTGATGTAGGTCAATCCCTCATCTGGTGTGTTATGGATCCACAAAACAGGCACACCTTCAGCCTTCTTCTATAAATATCCTAAGTGTGTCTTGCCTTCCTGCAGTAGGCACAAGTGGGCACTTACTGAATATGCCTATGGGGCTGCTGCTGAACTGGAGCATGAACCGGCACCTGAAACTGCTGCTGCTAGATATGGGGACGCTTAGCTGGTCCTGCTGTCACGACCCGCACCCGGTTTAGGGGCACGAGTGCGTGGGTACGTCCAGCCTACGCCGCAGCATCGGCGGTAGAACGCTGTCTAGGTCGAGTACTATCTAAACAATCTCACGCTAGTATCCAACTCCATAAGGAGACTCGGATAATACTATAAAAATATTAACAACATACTCAATCATAACTACAGCACGATAGGAATTTGAAGAAATAAAAGAATACAACACAAGTCTAATGACAACATAATCATACCTGCAATCAGTAACATCCAATCCCCAAATGTCAGAAACAAGTCCACTAAGGTCACAGTCTGGAAAAATATTTTCCAGTCAGGAAAGAGCAAAGTACATCTCTAAATAGCAGTTCTATATAAATGACATAAACTATGTAGCAGTTCTAGATGAAAATATACCAGGTGCATGTATAGGTACGAGAAATATACAATGAGAGAAATACTGGAAATACTGTAAGTAAATGCAGGAAAAGAACAATATGTCAATGAGCAAGAATCCTATGACTAAGTGTGTGAGTACTAGCTTTAATATGTGATCGGCTTGGGAACTTGATCAGGCTGGTTACATGTGATTAGCTATGGTTCATGTAAGGTCAGGCTAACCGTTGGTTAGCTATGATGCATGTAGAGGTCAGGCTAATCACACGTAACAGCTATGGAGCATATAAATGGTCAGGCCACACCCGACGTGATATGTGGGATGAGCTATGGTGCATATAAAGTTGGGTATGATCACATATCTACACTAAAGTACTCCCTACCCCCGACTGGTATAGTAGATCCAATCATGGTACGCTATGGCACGGGATTCCCTAGGGAGGTAGCAAATCTCCCCGGGTCTCAGTGTCTGTACATGCATAAGATATCAAGGAAACAAGTCTTGTACAAGCTACACCATGTATAAGGAATAACATCTCATGACGAGATCCGTGGATACCAATCCGTGTAACCAACGTGTCAAGAACATGGATATTTATACTAGATACAGTGAACATAGGAGATATCACAAATTAGAAACTAATCAAAGAATGTACTCGCCTTGGGTCCTTAGCTGGTAAAACCAATGTCCTGTCCCAGAGTATCGTCTGGAGGAACCAACCGTCCTAAAAATATATCAAATACAACATTTGCATCAGGTGCTACACTAACACATCATAAATACATGAACTCAGGGGCTCTGTCAGGTATGGCACTAGTCAACTAGGGTCACCTAGTAATTTACCAATTAATCATATTATCAATAAATAAATTAATACATATATATATATAGTTATTCTAAAGTATACAAAATAGGTATAACTGTATGTACATAAGTGGAAATATATTTTATTTATGTGAAAAATTATACATCACTCATACATATAAACTAGTATACATGTACCAAAATACATATTAACTTATATTATATATATATATATATATATATATACATATATATATATATATATATATATATATATGCATACATACCAAAATAATACAATACTATATACAGGTAATATACCAAAAATATGTTTTACAAGTGCATATATATCAATACAGTTTTTATATATATATACTATGTATATATATACCAAAAACATGTTTATACATGTTTATATATATAGGTACACATATTTATACCAAAATACGGTTATATATATACATATATACCAATTTACATTTATTTATATTTAAATACTGAATCATACATTAATACATATTATACCAATAAAAACGTATATAATATATATATATATATATAAGTGTCTATTAGTAATTTGTACAAAATACGTGTTTGTGTGTATACACTAATAGATGTATATACATATATACTTTTTATACCAAAATACATATTTGTATATATATATATATATCAATCAAATATTTTATACATATTTAACTAACCAGAGAATGTACATAATGCCACACTTCTCAAGGTGATCCCAAATGAATTAACAGTTAGTTCCAATGGGTCCGGAGCAGTCCAAATAGCTAGAAACTATATAAAGAAGTCCAAGATCGGAGCTCGACACGAAAATCGAGGTAAGGATACCAAGCTAATAGGAGAAATGGTCGTTTGCTTGTTTTTAAGGTAACACCTAGTTTATGAAAATCATTTGAATTTATTTTGAACAATAATTGCAAATAAAAGTTTATTAATAAAATCTAGAATTTGTAAAAGCCATCATATATTTTATATCCATAGTAAAATTGGTCACCAGCCCAATTAAACAAATTGATCTTATTTTTATTATTGAAACTATATTTTTAATTAATAATATAAACCCCAAAATTATTATATTTTTGCATAATTAACAACCCTTTTTAATTATAATACATAACTAAATTTTACACATAATAATTAGCTAAATTCATACATTAAAACAATAAAACTAATTATATTTTAATTACTAAACTAATTACATGAAATTACTAAACTAATTATATTTTAATTACTAAACTAATTACATGAAATTACTAAACTAAATATATTTAATTACTAAAAAATATTACATTAATACTAAACTAATTACAAATTAACTAATTAATCTAATTATAACTAAACTAATTAATATAATTTAACTAATTAATTAATATGACTAATTACATATTGTTTAATGAATCAACTGATTTATAACTAACCTAATTCTTTACAGAAGAGGGAAAAAAAGGAAGAGGCTCACGATGGGTCTCGGCGCCGGCGGAGGAGTCTCGCCGGGTCTGCTCGTCTCGTCGGCGGTGGTGGAAACCCGAGAGCGGCGGCGGTTATTCGGCTCGAGGAGGCGACCGGCGGCGTCGACTGGATCTGAGGCGGCGGCGTCGACGGATCTGCTGTGGCGGTCGAACTCGAGGCGGCGGGTGCTCGATCTCGGCGGTGGTCGATGGATCTGAGGCGCCGGCGGTAGTGGAAACTCGAGGGCGGCGGTCGGCGTTCCGGATCTGCTGCGGCGGCGGATCGAAGCTCGGCGGCGGCGAAGATCGACGGATCTGAGGAGGTCCGAGGCGGATCTCCGAGCTCGACGCGGCGGTCGACGACTCGACAAGGGCTCGACGCGGGTGAGGCATGGCCACCGGCGGTAGATCTAGGTTAGGTTTAGGGTTTCTGTGAATCGTGTTTGTGGATCGTGTCCGGGGCAGGACACGATGGGTTGCTGTACTGGTATTGGGGGTGGACGTGTCCGGGTGTTGGACACGGGGTTTGGGTGTACTGTGGTGGAGGTGGATGTGTCCGGGTGTGTCGGACACGAAAAATCTGGTTGTAATATTGTAACCGGACACAGGAAATGAATGGATACGGTGGGACACCCGGGGTCAGACCCGAGGCCATCACGGCTGACACGGTGATACTGGACACACGGACACGAGCACACAAAAATGGTGGTGGCTTTGGCTTTGTGGGAATTTGTGAGGGCTAGCTAGGGTTTCTAGGGAGTTGTGATGAGGGACTTAAATAGGGAGAGAGGGCGTGGGACAAAGGGTGAGGATTGGCCCAAATAATTAATGGCCCAGATAATAAATAAATGAGTTTCCATGTGGGAAAAATGAGGGTGTAAATGGAAGATGGTAACCTTATAAATTTAATAGAAAAGTATTATAATTTCAGAAAATAATTTAGGAAAGCTAACTGATTCCCAATTAGCGACTAATTAATCCATTTTGCAAAAAATCTTAGAAAGTATGACATTTATTTATTTACTATCCCAATAATTTTAAAAATTATTATGGAGAAAACAACTAGTCCTTTAAATAATTTTATCAAATAAATAATTTTATGATTTCAAGCCAATAAACATTTGAAACTAGAGAATATATATATTATTATTTATTTATTTATTTTGTAATACATCGACGTTTAGGAAAAATAATTTTTTATAAAAGATTTTAAATCACCTTCTACAATCAACATTGTTCAAAATCTAATACAAAAACAAAAATTTCAAGGAGAAAATATTTTATAAACTTGGTATTTAAAATAAATTAAAAATCTAATTATTTTGGGAATTGGAAATCGGAGGTTACAAGTCTATCCACCTTAGAAAAATTTTGTCCTCAAAATTTAGGATCCTCAATAATTGCCTTTACTTATCATATTATTTCTATCAAAATTTAAATTTCAACCAAATAATCATGAAGTAATTCCATATCGTTAATTCACAACCTTTCAAAATTCTATATCATCATATTCCGGAAAATCTTCAAGTTTTAAAATCAAATCCAAATTTTTATCATAATCTCCTCTAAAATTTAAGTTCGTATCTAATTACTCAAGGATTTTAATATCCAATCCTCCAATTGAATTCCAATCAATGTCTATTTATAATATTTAAAAATCTGTATCCCAAATTTAAATTTTAAACACTATTCCATTAACGATTTATTTCCTGATTTTCTTTTTCCTCAAATACTCAACGATGCGATACTTTCAGAACCTTCAATGCAACATTCATAATATAGAATTTAAAATTTCTATTTTGCAATCAAATAGATAAAATGATAAATTTCCAAATTTTCTCAAATTTTAATAATCAATCATATCAAGACCTTCCTAAAATTAATAAATCCTCAATTTTGCCCTGTGAATTTCTTAACTCTCTTTTTAAGTTAATGTTTATCCTCGAATTTCAATTATACCTCGATTTTCGCAAAATCAATGATCCATCAACTCTGTTATAACAACCCCTAAATTCTTTATTTAAAATAATGCTCATCCACAAATTTAATCCTCTTGTCTCTTTTGTCGGTCATAACCTTGTCATAGATCTTCGCTATGGTCAAAAACCCTAATGATCATGGTTTAAGGAAACTCTACCTACAGCCATGCAATTTAAGAAAAATATATATAGGTCATGTATCTTTTGTCATGGTATTTCAGTCTCTGTTAAGGTGTACTACTAATTATATCTAACAAGAAAATCATGAATACGAACTACAGTATTAGGAAAATCAATCAATCGAAAGATGGAAGAAGAAATCATTAGGAGATAAAGAAAGAACCTGCTAACATATTACTTGCGGTATCTGCTATCAAACACTTAACTCTAGCACATTCACTAACTAATTTTCTATTCCTGTACACTGGTACCCATATCAACTAGTCATTTATCCACAAGATCCATGAATATATCCATATGGCACACAACTGTTTATTAATACCAAATCTGATACCAAGAACCTCTAATATTGCCATAGTTCAATAATGCATCCAAGTTGATCCCTCTATCTCTTTAGTACCATACCCTCTGTCAGTTCCCGTTCCTACTACAATTGTTCATACTAGTCGTCCTTATCACTCAATACACGTCAAGTGCAAGACCATACTAAGTACTGCTCTTTCCAATACAACTTTAGATGGACACCCAAGTCAGCCTGCGGTGCCATCTCAATCCTGCTCAAGTTATCAGATCCTTACACATGTATATCATCTACTCATATATTAATATTCATATCTCTCATCTACCAAAAAAAATTAATCCTCAAAATAATTTTCAAGGTTTAACTTCTCGATCAACTTAAAAATGAATTGTATATACCTCCTCAAAATTAGATACTCAACATCGACACAAAATTTAATCACTTCTAAAATCTTTGTAGCCTTAACCATGTTTGGTGAATTCATATTTGAAATCCTCAAAAATTTAATGACATAATCTCAACTCCTCTATTATTCTAAAAATAAAATCTTATTTCCACCTTTTAATTTATAACTCCACAATGTACATATCAGTGCTCACGGTCTCTGATACTCAAGGTGCACTCAATGCATCTAGTGTCTATAATTGTGTACTAAAATTGTACTGCCTGAATCACTTGTACTATTACCTCCAATGATCAAAGTTATCATCAACTGTATTTTCTTTCATGATTTCAATTTATGTCAACTAGTATATCATCTAATTATCATCACACAGAGTGCTTACTGTTATTAACGTTTATTCTCGACAAATCCTCGATATAGAATCATTAGCACTCTTGGTATTATATCGCTAGCTTTATTAATGGATTATCTCATCAAGCTCATTAGAACTCATGATCACCTGAATCCTCTATTACACTCATGTTTCTTTACCCTTATGGGTATGTGTATGGTTCCTCATCTCGATTGATGTATAGGTATTCCCCTTTAACTTTTTCAGTCTGTTAAACTGATCTGTGATACGCTTCACCATCTTCATTACCAATTCCGATATTTCTCTTCTCATGACATCTTATTATTACTCCTCATGCATATATATTTCTTTACCTTTAACACACCCGATCTAAATTATCAAATTGAACGTCATGCTCCATTAATCCTTAACACAATTCCTTGATGCCTTATTGTTTACATAGATCATTCAATTACATAACCATAATTTTCCAGGACGGGTAATTGGCTCTGATACTAACTCTGAGAACTATCACTGATACTCTATACTCTCCTTCTACTCTAATGACTCTTATCCCAGGACCATTGGTACAAGGTACTATGCTATGGGTTAATTCTAGATCAATGCCTAATGCTCCCATGTCCAACTAAGAAACACTTACAAACTCATAAGTCACACTCAGTCAAACAAATACAAGACACAACCAAAATTACAAGTCACTAATTATCATACTAACAAGGAATCCTCAAAGAAAATAAGCTCAAAAAGGAACTGGATCAAGGACGAAAGGTATCTTTACTGCTAGTAAAGAAAAGAAGCGATGGAACAAAGTCCTGGAATAACATAAATAGATAAGTCTTGAGATGATACTTTAAGAACCAATTTAAGATACAACCTGATAATCATACACGTCTGTCAGAAATCATGACACACAGAATCCTCGCCACGCCAGTAAGCATAGATGCGATAAACGACAGGTTCCGTAACTAGGGTATGCAACCCTATAATCACGTCATCTAGAATCTTCGCCACGCCAACCGGTATGGCTGCGAGAGACTTTAAGTTTCATAACTATAGTATGTACATCCAAGTCAGGTTCCTACGTTCTCGTCACCACAGCTAATATGGCTGCGATAAACTCTAGGGTCCATAACCAAAGTAGACGTTTTACCTTCCTCACTGTCCTCATCAACATATGTCATCAGATGATACCGTAAATTTAGCCCGTAAAATTCATCTCGATATGAAATCAATTCAACAACGATACCAAGAATTAAATTTAACAACTGGTCAACAAGAATCAACTCAATATCAATAAGTAAGAACGGACGAAAACAAGGAGGAAGGATTTAAATTAGAATTTATAATGAGATTCTCAAGGGTCGTCCCAGGAATCTCTCAAATAATTTGTGATTGAGTATCCTCTCTCATCCTAGTATCCTATGTCCTATATTCTATTGCAGGCACGCAATAGTGTAACAAAGATGCCACACTACTACGACATCGCACAACTCGCGAAGTCTGACCTGCATGGGCCACCACTAAAAACGTGTCACGACCCGCACCCGGTTTAGGGGCACGAGTGCGTGGGTACGTCCAGCCTACGCCGCATCATCGGCGGTAGAACGCTGTCTAGGTCGAGTACTATCTAAACAATCTCACACTAGTATCCAACTCCATAAGGAGACTCGGATAATACTATAAAAATATTAACAACATACTCAATCACAACTACAGCACGATAGGAATTTGAAGAAATAAAAGAATACAACACAAGTCTAATGACAACATAATCATACCTGCAATCAGTAACATCCAATCCCCAAATGTCAGAAACAAGTCCACTAAGGTCACAGTCTGGAAAAATATTTTCCAGTCAGGAAGGAGCAAAGTACATCTCTAAATAGCAGTTCTATATAAATGACATAAACTATGTAGCAGTTCTAGATGGAAATATACCAGGTGCATGTATAGGTTCGAGAAATGTACAATGAGAGAAATACGGGAAATACTGTAAGTAAATGCAGGAAAAGAACAATATGTCAATGAGCAAGAATCCTATGACTAAGTGTGTGAGTACTAGCTTTAATATGTGATCGGCTTGGGAACTTGATCAGGCTGGTTATATGTGATTAGCTATGGTTCATGTAAGGTCAGGCTAACCATTGGTTAGCTATGATGCATGTAGAGGTCAGGCTAATCACACGTAACAGCTATGGAGCATGTAAATGGTCAGGCCGCACCCGACGTGATATGTGGGATGAGCTATGGTGCATATAAAGTTGGGTATGATCACATATCTACACTAAAGTACTCCCCACCCCCGACTGGTATAGTAGATCCAATCATGGTACGCTATGGCACGGGATTCCCTAGGGAGGTAGCAAATCTTCCCGGGTCTCAGTGTCTGTACATGCACAAGATATCAAGGAAACAAGTCTTGTACAAGCTACACCATGTATAAGGAATAACATCTCATGACGAGATCCGTGGATACCAATCCGTGTAACCAACGTGTCAAGAACATGGATATTTACACTAGATACAGTGAACATAGGAGATATCATAAATTAGAAACTAATCAGAGAATGTACTCGCCTTGGGTCCTTAGCTGGTAAAACCAATGTCCTGTCCCAAAGTATCGTCTGGAGGAACCAACCGTCCTAAAAATATATCACATACAACATTTGCATCAGGTGCTACACTAACACATCACAAATACATGAACTCAGGGGCTCTGTCAGGTATGGCACTAGTCAACTAGGGTCACCTAGTAATTTACCAATTAATCATATTATCAATAAATAAATTAATACATATATATATATAGTTATTCCAAAGTATACAAAATAGGTATAACTGTATGTACATAAGTGGAAATATATTTTATTTATGTGAAAAATTATACATCACTCATACATATAAACTAGTATACATGTACCAAAATACATATTAACTTATATTATATATATATATATATATATATATATATATGCATACATACCAAAATAATACAATACTATATACAGGTAATATACCAAAAATATGTTTTACAAGTGCATATATATCAATACAGTTTTTATATATATATACTATGTATATATATACCAAAAACATGTTTATACATATTTATATATATAGGTACACATATTTATACCAAAATACGGTTATATATATACATATATACCAATTTACATTTATTTATATTTAAATACTGAATCATACATTAATACATATTATACCAATAAAAACGTATATAATATATATATATATATAAGTGTCTATTAGTAATTTGTACAAAATACGTGTTTGTGTGTATACACTAATAGATGTATATACATATATACTTTTTATACCAAAATACATATTTGTATATATATATATATCAATCAAATATTTTATACATATTTAACTAACCAGAGAATGTACATAATGCCACACTTCTCAAGGTGATCCCAAATGAATTAACAGTTAGTTCCAATGGGTCCGGAGCAGTCCAAATAGCTAGAAACTATATAAAGAAGTCCAAGATCGGAGCTCGGCACGAAAATCGAGGTAAGGATACCAAGCTAATAGGAGAAATGGTCGTTTGCTTGTTTTTAAGGTAACACCTAGTTTATGAAAATCATTTGAATTTATTTTGAACAATAATTGCAAATAAAAGTTTATTAATAAAATCTAGAATTTGTAAAAGCCATCATATATTTTATATCCATTGTAAAATTGGTCACCAGCCCAATTAAACAAATTGATCTTATTTTTATTATTGAAACTATATTTTTAATTAATAATATAAACCCCAAAATTATTATATTTTTGCATAATCAACAACCCTTTTTAATTATAATACATAACTAAATTTTACACATAATAATTAGCTAAATTCATACATTAAAACAATAAAACTAATTATATTTTAATTACTAAACTAATTACATGAAATTACTAAACTAAATATATTTAATTACTAAACAAATTACATTAATACTAAACTAATGACAAATTAACTAATTAATCTAATTATAATTAACTAATTAATATAATTTAACTAATTAATTAATATGACTAATTACATATTGTTTAATGAATCAACTGATTTATAACTAACCTAATTCTTTACAGAAGAGGGAAAAAAAGGAAGAGGCTCACGATGGGTCTCGGCGCCGGCGGAGGAGTCTCGCCGGGTCTGCTCGTCTCGTCGGCGGTGGTGGAAACCCGAGAGCGGCGGCGGTTATTCGGCTCGAGGAGGCGACCGGCGGCGTCGACTGGATCTGAGGCGGCGGCGTCGACGGATATGCTGTGGCGGTCGAACTCGAGGCGGCGGGTGCTCGATCTCGGCAGTGGTCGATGGATCTGAGGCGCCGGCGGTAGTGGAAACTCGAGGGCGGCGGTCGGCGTTCCGGATCTGCTGCGGCGGCGGATCGAAGCTCGGCGGCGGCGAAGATCGACGGATCTGAGGAGGTCCGAGGCGGATCTTCGAGCTCGACGCGGCGGTCGACGACTCGACAAGGGCTCGACGCGGGTGAGGCGTGGCCACCGGCGGTAGATCTAGGTTAGGTTTAGGGTTTCTGTGAATCGTGTCTGTGGATCGTGTCCGGGGCAGGACACGATGGGTTGCTGTACTGGCATTGGGGGTGGACGTGTCCGGGTGTTGGACACGGGGTTTGGGTGTACTGTGGTGGAGGTGGATGTGTCCGGGTGTGTCGGACACAAAAAATCTGGTTGTAATATTGTAACCGGACACAGGAAATGAATGGATACGGTGGGACACCCGGGGTCGGACCCGAGGCCATCACGGCTGACACGGTGATGCTGGACACACGGACACGAGCACACAAAAATGGTGGTGGCTTTGGCTTTGTGGGGATTTGTGAGGGCTAGCTAGGGTTTCTAGGGAGTTGTGATGAGGGACTTAAATAGGGAGAGAGGGTGTGGGACAAAGGGTGAGGATTGGCCCAAATAATGAATGGCCCAGATAATAAATAAATGAGTTTCCATGTGGGAAAAATGAGGGTGTAAATGGAAGATGGTAACCTTATAAATTTAATAGAAAAGTATTATAATTTCAGAAAATAATTTAGGAAAGCTAACTGATTCCCAATTAGCGACTAATTAATCCATTTTGCAAAAAATCTTAGAAAGTATGACATTTATTTATTTACTATCCCAATAATTTTAAAAATTATTATGGAGAAAACAACTAGTCCTTTAAATAATTTTATCAAATAAATAATTTTATGATTTCAAGCCAATAAACATTTGAAACTAGAGAATATATATATTATTATTTATTTATTTATTTTGTAATACATCGACGTTTAGGAAAAATAATTTTTTTATAAAAGATTTTAAATCACCTTCTACAATCAACATTGTTCAAAATCTAATACAAAAACAAAAATTTCAAGGAGAAAATATTTTATAAACTTGGTATTTAAAATAAATTAAAAATCTAATTATTTCGGAAATTGGAAATCGGAGGTTACACCTGCACCACTACCAATACCACCCAAAATATCTCTACCTCTCTTGGACTTAAGATATAAGTCATCATTCGCTCATTGAGCATCCATTATGATCTCTACAAAAGTAGTTGTGCGGTGCCCCCTAGTGAGGGATTTGAACTCCCTGATCAAACCCTTCCTAAATTTTTTGGCCTTCCCTTGGGGATTCTGCCCTTCTATAAACCTACCCAATCTATAAAACTCCGCAGCGTACTCGTCTACTGTCATACTCCCTTGGACGAGGTATATGAATTGGCTCTCTAAGACACTAAGAGCCACGTCCAGAAAGAACTTCTCCTTAAAAAGCTCTTTAAAAACTTTCTAAGTCAATCCTGCCGCTGTGATCCTCGGGTCTATCCTGAACCAAGTCAATGCTATATCGAACACCTGGCTGCCTGCTGCCTCTACTCGTAGACCCTCCGAAATCTGTGCCAGTCACAGGTTCCTCGCCACATCCTCGATCCAATCATAAGCATATAAGATCCCTTACGTACCTTTGAAGTCTTTCAGCCCCATCATCTTGAAGTCTATGATGTTACCCAGCCTCGGCTGACGTAGAATAAACTGAACTGGTGCCATTTGTGGCTGGACAGTAGAAGCTCTCTCAACTGCTGTAAGTACGATCTGGTGAGCATTTATTACGCTTTGTCGCAGGACCTCGGACTATCGCTGTTGTGCCTCCATCATCTCCTGGAAGAGCACGAACATCTGCGTCTGATCAACTGCAGATGATGGAGGTGGAAGATCCTCGGAAACTGTCTGCCCTATCCTCGGTATTGGAAGTGGAGCACCTCCAAAAGCTGCTGCCGATACGCCTACCTAGACCGGTGAAGCTGACCTCCTGAATGTAGGTGCTGGACTATCGTCTGAGGGTGCTGCCCTCAAGGGTGATGAAGTGACTGATCGTGCTGTCATGGCACCTGATCGCTGGAAATGCGTCTTCGGCGGCATCCTGAAGATAGATTGAAATACAGACTCAATATTGAATATGATACAATATCATTAAGAAGGACAAAAATTTATTCAAAGCAAAGCAATATTCCATAGATAAGGATTTACAAAACAGATTTTGAAATATTTCCTAGTTGTGATTGAGTAAACTCTCAACCTAAATCCTATTTCCTAAAGCAGGCTCGTAACAGTACTCTAGACGAGCATAACTACGAAATTGTACTAATTACGAATAGTGACCTGCATGGGCCACCACTAAAAATGTGTCACTACCCGGACCCAAATATTCTGGCACGAGTACGTAGGTACGTCTAACCTATGCCACAGAATCGACGGTAGAATATTATCTGGGTCATTTCTAACTATCTAACATCTCAATAATATAATATGCTACCTGTCAATCATCTCAACTCCATATGGAGGAGCAAAATGGTATCTCACAAGTATAACTAATCTCAATCACAAAATAAACTAAGAAAGAGAAAGCACGAATGTAAAAGCGAAGGAATGAATAAAGATACAATCCACAATATAAAATAATAATATAAACTGTGAATCTTAATAATAATAGTCTAATGCAATCCAACATAATAAACTAGACCTCCTCGGGCTTTACAACTAAGTCCTCATGGTCTACAAGAGTATCCTCTATAGGTACGCCATTCCACGGCCCGTAGAATATGGGACACTGTCCTATAAGCCAATCATCTAAAAAAATATATCCAGTCAGGATTAGAGCAAAGTAAAACCCAATAGCAGTTCCAATTAATTGACAAAGACTATAAACAGTTATAGTAAGTAATACTTGATGAGCAGAAAAAAGAAAGAATCAGAGACTGAAATAAACATCTATATATAAGAGAAATGAATGTAAATATGGTGAGCCAGAGAGCATGGTAATAATGACTATAAATAGAGAAGAACTAAACTAAACAAATATGATGTGAGTCCAGCAAGTATGATGTGAAGCCAGCAAGAATGCACTAAACTAGTGTATTTTAAAATACCGCTTTCGACATATAAACGGCTAGGGGGTAATACGGCTCATCACACACTTGGTGTGCGACTTCTATCATTCCTGATTAGACCAGAGGGAGTGATTCCAGATTTTGGAGATGTTTACATGTCTACTCGTGTATTTCCCCACCCGACTAGTATAAATGAATCCAATCCCGACACGCAAACAAATTACGAGTCCAGCCAGATAAAATATATGATTCCAGTAGCTGAGTCCTGATGTGATGCCAGTAATGAGTCCTGAAGTAGAGGCTAGACAAGTACAATATATGTGTCACAAGAAAGTGAATCCATGTAATACTAATTCGTGTATCCAAGTGTAAAAAATTGAATAAAACAATACTATAGACCAGAATCATAGAAATTATCAAATAATGGAAACTATCAGAAAATGTACTCGCTTGAAGTCCTGAGCAAGGTGTGTCTCTCGATGCCCAAGCTGATGTCACATAACCTATATATGGTATGATGCATCAATATAAGGTTCAAGAATGAAAATCTATTAAGATGATGCAATTCTAGGTCAATAAGCCATTTCTTGGTTAAACCGATAAAATCTGGGTTGCAAGAGTCTAATACTAAGTCACTAAGTCTATACACTATGAAACTAAGCTATGAAATCTAAGCTATGAAACTATTAAACACACAATAAGTCGTATCCTAATATATGCAAGTTTTAAATATGAAAATAGTAGTTTAGATATACGTATAAGGCAATACACCTAGTATCTTTATCCAACCAATAAAATTAGGATACCTTGGCCTTGCACCAATACATATCGCATTACCACACTCCAATCTCGATACTCAAAACCAACACCTTGAGTATCGACCCAAAACTTTGATATTACCTTGGTATCCTGAGGTAATTCAAACCTTTGTCAATAGCTAATATATATATATATATATATATATATATATATATATATATATATATATATATATATATATATAATTCCCCAAATACCAACTATATTAACATATCTAGTTTACTATCATATATACTTATACTAATGTACATAGATACAAATACTAACATATATAATAGATAGTATACATAACTATCTAACTAAACCAAAAACTTATATACCTATATATATATATATATATATATATATATATATATATATATATATATATATATATATATATATATATATATATATATATATATATATACTACTCTCTAAAACCAATAACCATTACCTTACTAACTAAACTAACTATTTACTAATATGTATACTAAACTAACTGGTACCTATCTAACATCCCTTCTTAACTAATGCTAATACTAACTAATTAATGCACCACTACTGACTAACTCGTTAACCAACTAATATTTATCTATTAATCTAACTACTACATAAATACCACGCTACACATAACTAACTAATAACATAAACCAATACCCCCATAAACCTAACTTAAGTAAACAACTGAATTGAAATACCCAGGGGGTGAAACTGAACAGTGTATCCTTTCCTTGCTGTATGCACAGTTCACCAGTTGATGCCTGATACTGAAAACTATGTGAACTAATACTGAGACCTGTGTGAACTGATACTAGGACCAACTGATACTGGAAGAAGCCAATACTGATACCTAAAATACCCAAACTAACAAACCTGAAACTTACTGAAACCTTAACTGTAAAAACACAGGTACTGTACAGTGAATTAGCACTATGTAGATACTCCTATCTATGTGCAAGCCCGAGCCTCCTCTATGTTGAATCTACTGCTGTGGTATCTGCTACTGTGTCAACTCGCTGTTGGTGAAGGCTTTGCTATGCAGTGGTTATTGTACAGTGCTTCCTACGGTTGGCTGCACACCTCTGCTGCTCTGAGCAGTTACTCTATGCTGAACTGCACAAGCTGCTGGGCTGCTGAAGGTTGATGTTGAAGCTACTGCTGCTATCATGTGTGCACAAGCTGTGCACCATGCTACCCATAGTTGTTTGTACACTATATTGATACCCTCCCTCCTGGCTGATACAAGACTGCAGATTGTACTTGATGGGTGCTAGTCTCTCTTCACTCTTGTCGAGCACTGACTTCTCATGAACTGCGCATCGCTCACTCTCTTTCCTCCTGTCCGAGTATCCCTCTATGTTGTACACGACCCGATGTTGATGCATAATACCGATTGCACTGTGAGCCTCCTCTCTTCTGTGTCTCGACTGAACTTGATGTGCACGATTGCTACACAGCTTTGTACGAATGCCTGCACTTATAAACTGCCCCTTGTAAACTGCCACTTACAAACCCGAGCTCCCTGTATTGGCTGTACAAGCATAGTACAGTGCTCCAAGCTACTGATACTGCTCACTCTTATTGTGAAGACTATAGATGGTCAGATACTTTCTGTTGTTCTCGGGCACAGGGACTACCTGAACCCTATACCTGCTGAACTTGTGCAGTTGGCAGTGCATCCTGAGTGCAGCTGCACCCTCTTGTGCACGCAGTTGTGCACAAGGTGCTACTCACCTCTCCTTCATTTGCTGATCTGCCCGAGTGCCTCACCCCCCTGAAACTAAACAGTACATAGTGACTGATACATTGTGATACCTTCAGATACTGCACAGTCTCCTCACTGACACTACTATACACCTGGGCTACTATTTTCCTCTAGTTGACTGAGACTGTATGAGGCTGCATCCCCCATGCTGAAACTGCTACTGCAGATGCAATCTGCTGCTGCACGTTGACCTTGTTGTCACTGCACAGATTTGTTGCTGAAATGCTAGAAACGCTGAATGCTTGTACAGTTGGAGTGCTAAAACTACTGAACTGTTTGTTGTGCACAACTGTATTAGCCTCTGAATGTTGTGACTTGCTAAAACTGTGTTGAATACTGCTAGCCTTGCTCGATCCTGTTGAGCCTCAGTTGCTCGGTTAGATCCTCATATACAATCACATCCACACCACATAGCACACACATAACACTCAAACATACAAACATAATCACTTAACACAAGTGCACATACACTTAAACACATCTAAGTATATATATATAAACTCACCAATCTATCAATATATATATATATATATATATATATATATATATATATATATATATATATATATATATATATGTGTGTGTGTGTGTGTGTGTGTGTGTGTGTGTGTACACACACACACACACACACACACACACACACACATATATATATATCACTATATACTCTAATATATATACATATATATACACACACATATACACAAACTCATATACTCTGTTATATACAATATTTTATCACATAAATAGCACATAGATATATAAATACACTTATACGTATAGAAAAGAGGACAAAACAATAAACACGTGGAGTGCACCGCACCCGTATCACACTAACTCTATGGTACGCTTACGATACGGCTCCCACACACAACCAAACGCATCTCGGATGACACGAATAAGGCTAATACACTAATTATAAATAATACATATTATAATAATAATAACTACGTGCCCGTGTCAAGGATTGATATGCACAAGGTCCCATGTCGGAAGAAAATCTCCAAAATTACCCGTTTCATCAAATTGACGAGATATGTACACGTACCCAATTATGGACACGATATAAGTCACAAACAAGCAATCATATATTATAATAATCTAATTGACCAAATGACAAACACCACATGTGCCAATCTCAGAATTCTCCAAAATTGGGACCAAAATGCATGTAACTTCCACCGTAGGTCTCCGATGAACCTAAAACTAATTCCAATGGGTAGCTTATGCATGTGGATTAGTTTTTTATGGTTAAATCTCAGATCTAGAGTCTATTAGAAGGGAGAAAACAAAAATATACCTATTAGGAGATGGATTCCGAATAAAAAGTCTACTAATACAAAGTAGCTCCTCTCCATATAGATCTTGGCCTCCTCCTCCTTGCTACTTGCTTTTTCTTATAGATCCTTGATGTAGTAGCCTCAAATAAAGAATAGGAAAGGAGTTTGGGTAGAAATTTGGTGAGGAATGGTGAGAGAATGAAGGAATTGGAAAGGGGAAAAAATATAGATCTATTTGGAATGTGAAATAAAATGAGAGAGACACTCTCTTTCCTCCTAATTATGGCTGCCATATACCCCTCTCCAAGCAATATAAAATTTCCAAAACAACCCTTGGGGTCTTTCATGAAGGAATGAATTAAGGAAGAAAGGTTCTAGTCTAATAGTTTCACTAATTAATCCAACCTCCTAATCCAAGGGCCTAATTCATGGGCTCAAACTAAACCAATCTAAAATATTGGTTCATGCATCTAACTAAAATAGGTTAGGTCCACTACACAAGTCTAAAATAAAATTATAACTAATAATTAATAAATAATACAATAAATAATTAATCATCCATACACTATATTTAAATACAATACATCCTAAAATTAAAATATCCGTGTCAATTACCAAACTACCCTTAATTGGAAATATGAGGGTGACAGGCGTATCTATAAAGAATACTCCTATAGACCAGGAGGACTTAGTTGTAGAGCCTAAGGAGGTCTAGTTATTTGTGTTGGCATGTAATAGACTATTATATTTGTGGAGATTCACAGTTTGTATATTATTTCAGATTGTGGATTGTATCTTATTCTTTTCTTCGCTATTCCATTCGTGCTTTATCTTTCTTAGTTTGTTTTGTGATTGAGATTAGTTATACTTGTGAGATACCATATTGTTCCTCAGTTTGGAGTTAAGATAATTGATATGTACCATATTATATTGTTGAGATGTTAGATAGTTAAAAATGACCCAGACAGCGTTCAACCACCGAAGCTGCGGCGTAGGCTAGGCATAACCACATACTCGTGCTCGAATATTTGGGTACGGGTCATGAAAGCTCGTATCTATTAATGGTCCCTATGTGCTCATACAATATTCATGTGCTCCGTGTGCTCATATCATATTTATGTTCGTAATATGTCATAATTGGATCCATGAATATTAGTTGGGGAAGGAAAGTAGGAGTCGATTAGGTGATCACACCCTTAGTATATTCATTTGCATGCCAATTATACAAGGCGCATATAATTGAGTTACCTTAGTATATTCGTATACAACCCAACCTGATCATATTTAGCGGTATCATCAGTTCTTTTATTTACAGTTATCTTATTTATAGTTTGTACCATGTTGTCTGTGTTTACTTTTCCAGTTATCCTTGTATTTATATGCCTAGTTCAGCTGTATTTTCCATTTTCTACTTATTTGTGCATCTTCTATTCTTTTCTATTGCTATTATATATCCTCTACCATGTATATAAAACTACTTTTAAAGTTTTAGACATTGCTTCAATCCTAACTGGATATACTTTTTTGATGACTATTTAAAGGACTGGTATACAACATACTATGGCCCTCAGGACGGAGAGCCACTTGAGGTAGCACCTATACGCCAGGACGATCTGGTACCAGCTGTCGAAGAGACACACCTAGCTAAAATAGACCCGTAGCTAGTATCTATTTATTATACTGGATATGTCCCAGCTTAGACTTTGGCATATTATTTATATTTGAGACCATTTGTATTATTGCTAGATTCTAGACTTGCGTATTATTGTGACTTGTTATTTTCTTTCTCTTTATGATATCATGTCATTACCTACCTCTAGTTGATTATAAATTAGTAGTGATATTATATATTCTTTTTGTCCTCCTTATGGAGTTGAGTTACCATTGACTGGTTATAGATATATTATTGCGTGAGTTGGTAGATAGTATTGTTGACCTTTACAATATTCTACTGCCGATGCTACGGCGTAGGCTGGACGGACCCACGACTCATGTCTAATTTTTGGGTGCGGGTCGTGACATATTTTTAGTGGTAGCCCATGCAGGTCAAAAGGTATTCGCACTCAGACTTGGAGTACTACTACAAGCCTGTTATAGGATATAAGACTTGGGATATAGGATGAGAGAATACTCAAGCACAGCTAGGAAAATTTCTAATTCATTGATTTTGCTAATTCTTATTCATTCTAAATAAGTGATTCCTTTGAATATTACTGTCCTTCTTTGATGATATCATATTTTGTATTCATTAATTCCTTTTTTTATTTGTCTTCAGATACCGTCGAAGACCAGGTCCTAGTGCTCGGGAGCAGCTTTAAAGAGGTCGGTGACTTCCTGACCTTCCGTTCAGACAACGATTGATGTTTTCCCATATCCACCTATTCAGAGGGTTCCCTTGCCAGTTCAGGTGGGGGCCTCGGCTATTATTGGGGGTCCTCCCCTCCCCACCAGTTTCGAGGGCTATTTCAGCTACTACAGAGGGTTATCCTCCTTCTTCTTTGGTAGCTCAAAGGGCTGTTCCAGTAGTGTCAGAGGGTCTTCCACAACCACCACCCGTGCCAGTTGATGGGGCACAAATATTCTCCATATTCCGGGAGTTGATGGCGGCACAACATGAACATGGGGATATACTATGCCAGGGCATTGAGAATGCCCACCAGGTTGTATTGGATGTAGTGGAGAAGGTGGCGTCACCCCAACCACAGGTTGCTCAGTCCAAACCTGGCAATATAAAAGATTTTAATAAGTTGGGTCCCTACAACTTCAAGGGGACAGAGGGTATTATCTACGCTGACAAATGACTCGAGTATATCGAGCATATTATGGGCTTATCCCGCCTTGCCGAGGATCTGAGGATAGATTTGACTAGATTTTAGATGTCGAATATTGCTAGCACTTGGTTCTGTCATGACCCGCACCCAGAATTTGGGCATGAGTCGTGGGTACGTCCAGCCTACGCCGCAGCATCGGCGGTAGAACGCTGTCTAGGTCTAAACATAATATATATATCCTGTCAAAAATCTCAACTCCGTACGGAGGACAATGATAAAAATCCACAGTTCTATGATATACTCAATCACAAGTTAATAGAAATCATAGCACGATGAGAATAGAAAAGAGTTCTAATAAAACCAACCACAATAATCCAACTCAAATCCTGGGTCTAAATGACCTCACAAAGTCACAAAATAATAAATACATCTCAGTCTCAGTCTAAAACAATAATGCAGAAAAAGTAGTCTAAGAGCAGCCAGGTACGTTCTCCTCTAGGCTAGGCAACTCCTCTGGGGTTTCTGGAGTGAAATCACCCTCTAATCCTGGGCCGTAATGAGTGGGGCAAAGATCCTCCAGGTCCTCTGAAAAATGTTATCCAGTCAGGATTGGAGCGAAGCACAAGCACTAACAGCAGTTTCATTAAATTGACAAAATCTATAAACAGTGTAAGAGATACAAGATGGAAATAAATGCTGAAATTGAGGAGTACAGGAGAAATGAAATAGACAATAGAACATCTAGCAATGAACAATAAATAGTGAATGCTAGAACAAGTGATTCAGAATAAAATAGACATTTAGCTAAGTGTTTGAATTAAAAGTTTATTATGTGATCGGCTTGGGACTAGATCAGGCTGGTTATATATGATTAGCTATGATTCTTGGAGGTCAGGCTAACCATATGGTTAGCTATGATGCATGATAATGGTCAGGCTAATCATATATAACAGCTATGAAGCATGATGATGGTCAGGCCGCACCCGACGTGAGAAGTGGGGTGAGCTATGATGCATGGTAAGGATTTGGATATGATCACATAATCTACTAATAGTTCCCCATCCCCAGCTAGCACGGTGGATTCCAATCATGACTCCTCATGATGGGGATCTAGGGTGCTAACTCGTGTATCCACAGTGTCGGAATCAAGTATGTAATACACTACAATTTATAGAAGTAATCAACAATGAAAACTGTCAGAGAATGTACTCGCCTGTGGTCCTGAGCAAGGTATGAGGATCGATGTCCAAACTGGAGTCACAAGGACCTAAATATAAAATATAAGTGTCAATGAGTGATATGAGATGGTAAGTATGTGCTAGCTAAGTATGTCATTTATATGCCATTTTGAGTCCATACTAGGTTAACTAAGGCATACTAAGTCAATATAGTCACTATTAGTTCTATACCAACTAATTTTATCATACTAAGGATGCTTAGCTTATACTAGTCGATATCCTAACTAGTAACTTAATACTTATTTTACCTTACTAGTACCTTCCCTTATTCATATTACTCAAAACCTCTTTAACATAAGGACACTCTAATCTATCATTAAGATTTAGTCTTGGTGCCTGGGTTCTCTAATACAACTCTCAATAACCCCATCTCACTGATACATAATTAGCACACTACTTATATGATCTAGGTAACACTACCTTGATAGCACCTTCACCTAACACTCAAGACTCACATTCACACCTACTGACACAAATGGGTATCATACTATATCTAAGTATAAAATCCATAACTTAACTTAAATACTCAAATTCCAAATCTTAGGCCTGGAATGATACTGCTAGTGTTACTCTGTTCTCAGTCCCCTATCTAACTCCTCACATCCCTCACTCAAGCTCATTGATACTCACTATACCTTACACCCTCTACTGGCCTCCACTGACCTGCACCACGGTGCATTTGGTGCACAAGTTCTACACTCAGGTATTGGCAGCTACCTACTGTACCAACCCCTTACTAAATACCAACTGACCTCACACAATATGCAATGGGTGACTGATACACTAAGTATGCATATTACACACATGTGCAGTACTCGAGTTTATCCTCAGGTGAAACCTTAAACCCTCAGTTGCAACTACACCACTGCTCAACCCGATAGCACAACACTACTCATCACCACCACACCAATCCACAATGTCCACACTCGACTGCACAAACCAAACACAAATACTGATACTGAACACAACCTAACACAAAAACAGATACTGATACACACTCTACCTCTTGTTTTCCTTACTGTACACCTAGCTTCACTAAACCTTAGCTCCCCAAACCATCTTACTACTGTCACTACTGAGCATAGTACTCCTACTACCAACTGAGTACAATATTTCTCTCTACCTACTGTAACTGAGAGCACCCCCCCTTATCTATCACTTGGTGAAATTTGCCACTACACACACACACATATATACTGATACACCCTAGAATACCACACATCTCACTGCTCAGACCTACACATGTAGACACAGTTCACATCTGAACAAGGACACACACAAACCTGATTACACATGGACACAGGTTCATGATACACTAACTGATACATAACTACCCAAGTTCTGGATACAATGAAGTACACACAAGAACCACAATAATACACTGCACACACATACAGGATTCTAATACCCTAAAATCTGAACTAAACCTAGGGCACACATGCTGATTTCACACAGTTCTCTCAACTCACCCTGCACACAGGAAAACACACAACCCACTGCCCGACTGCACAGGGAAAAATCCCCCATAGTGCACAACCCGACTGCACACACAGATTTTCTACCGTGTCTGACATCCCCAAGACACGGGGACACAAGATACATACTACAATAACACAATTATATTTAGGTATATAGATTTATGTATCAAAATATACAGAATTAAAACACAAGGATAGGCAAAACCCCTAATGAACATTTCAACAAACACGAAGTGTGCAAGAAATCGGATTTACTCAAGAACCCAACTTAAAACCCTAAAAATCAAGATCAAAACTAAATGTAGGGGATGTAAACAAGCCTACACGAAAATCCCTAGGTTTAGGGTTCCAGAGATTTGGGGAGAACACTCGAAAATTCACCAAAACCCTAGATCTCCTAGGTTTACATGTAGAATCCCTAAAATTCGAATTCCAAACCTTAGGGTGGGTTCCTAATGGCCATTAACAACAGGAAAAACAGAGATTAAATTTATAAAATAGGGTTTTACCTATAGGGAGATGGTTCCCTATGAAAGTTCTTCCTTCCCAAGTTTCCTTGACCCAAGTTCCCTGCTTTCCTTGCTTTGGAGGAGGAGAAAATGGAAACCTAGGGCTAGATCTCGAAAATTGGGTGGGGAGATGGTTTCTCTTGATGGAGGCTAGGGTTTCTCTTTTCTACATGAAGGATGGCTTTGTGAGAAGCTTCCTTTTTATATTAAACCTAGTTTTAGGGTTTCCATGCCTAGTCTTTTAGGTTAAACCCCCTGGCCCTCTCATGTAGAACCTAATAACTCAGGTTTAGGCCTTCTAGGGTTTGAGGTCCAAACCTAAAATTAGAATTCTAGGGTTTCACTAGAACTGGTTTACAATTAGGGTTGACTCACTAGGGTCTGTCCTAATGAGTTCTAGGGTTGACCTAAAACTAAACATTACTAATAATAATATAATTAGTTTATAAAACTCAGCAATTTAATTTAATACATAATTATAAAAATAGTTAAATTACACAATTGTCCTTGCCTGGAAAAGTGGTAGTGACAAGTCTACCCTCCTAAAAGAAATTTCGTCCTCGAAATTGGACTGAACTACAACAAGAATGAATCTGAAAAGGAAATATACCTCAAGTCTAGAAGAGATACGGGTATTGCTCGCGCATCTCGTCCTCTCTCTCCCAGGTCGACTCCCCTGGAGAGTGATATCTCCAAGCAACACGAACCAAAGAAATAGTTTGGTTCCGCAACACCTTCTCTCTGCGGTCCAAGATCTCTACGGGCTGCTCGGGGTAGCTGAGCGTCGGACCAACCTCAATCTCCGAGTGGTCAAGTACGTGACTAGGGTCTGCCACGTACCGTCTCAGCTGCGACACGTGGAACACATCATGCACTCCCTCCAATGCAGGCGGCAAGTCCAGTCTATATGCCACTGCACCTACCCTCGCGAGAATGCCAAAGGGTCCGATGTAGCGTGGGCTAAGCTTTCCGCCTCTACCAAAACGAATTGTGCCACGCGTCGGAGAAATCCGTAGGAATACTAGATCGCCAACCTAAAACAAAACAGTCTCAGCACGCAGTCTAAACAACAACACAACCCAGAAAATAACAATCTATACCTGAAACTCAAGGGGTCTACGGTGGCTGTCGGCCCAATGCCGCTGTCTGTCCTGCGCCACTCGCAGTCTGTCTCTGATGAGTTTCATCTTTTCTGCTGCATCCACAACCATTTCTGGTCATAGCAAGGCTCTCTCTCCAACGTCATCCCAAGATAGCGGTGTACGACACCTCCGTCCATAAAGAGCCTCGAATGGTGACATCTCGATGCTGGCCTGGTAGCTGTTGTTGTAAGCGAACTCTACCAGGTGCAGATGTTCCTCCCAAGAACCTCTGAGATCTAGAACGCAAGTGCGTAGCATATCCTCGAGAGTTTGAATAGTCCGTTCAGACTGCCCGTCTGTCTGGGGGTGATATGCGGTACTAAACTTGAGCTGAGTGCCCAAGCTAGCCTGCAGACTCCTCCAGAAGTGGGAAGTGAAATGACTATCCCGATCCGAGATGATGCTTACAGGAACTCCATGAAGCCTAACAATCTGACGCACGTACATCTCTGCTAGCCTCTCTGTCGACGTGCCCACCTTGAAAGGTAAGAAATGGGCTGATTTGGTCAACCTGTCCACGATGACCCAAATCGCGTCCTTCCCTCCTGGAGAACGTGGAAGCCCTGAAACAAAATACATGGTCACGTGCTCCCATTTCCATTCTGGAATCGATAAAGGTTGAAGCAAACAACCTAGCCTCTGCCGGTCTGCCTTACCTGCTGGCACACTAGACACCGAGATACGAAGCATGCTACCTCGCGCTTCATTCCATACCACCATACGTGCTCCCTCAAGTCTCGATACATCTTGTTGGCACCGGGATGCATCGAGTACTGAGAGCGATGTGCCTCCTGTAAAACCTCCTCGCGCAGCTCCCTGCTCGGCACACACATCCTCGTGCCGTGCCGTAAAGAACCGTCATCTGCGATAGTAAAGTCGTCCGACAATCCTATCTGAACCTGTGCTCTGATACTCCTTAGAGTCTCATCATCGTACTGCGCAGCTCTGATCCTGTCCATCAGCTCGGACTGTATCTGCAATCCCTATATCTGAATCTCAGTACCGGGAACTAACACTTCAATCTCCAAGCTCTCCAAATCAGCCAACAAATGCCTATCTGTCGTCAAGTACATAGCCGTCGGATACCTGCTCAAGGCATCGGCGACTACGTTGGCCTTCCCTGGGTGGTACTGCAATGAGATGTCAAAGTCTTTCATCAACTCCAACCACCTCCTCTGCCTCATGTTCAGCTCCTTCTGTGTGAATACGTACTTCAAGCTCTTGTGGTCTGTGAAGATCTCTACACGCTCTCCGTACAGGTAATGTTTCCACAGCTTTAGAGCGAAGATAACTGCTGCTAACTCCAAATCGTGGGTGGGATAGTTCTTTTCATGAGGGCATAACTGCCTGGAAGCATAGGCAATTACCTTCCCGTGCTGCTGAAGAACGCATCCCAGACCCTTCCCTGAAGCATCACTGTATATGGTGAAACCACCTGTCCCTGCTGGCAACGTCAAAACTGGAGCTATTGTCAACCTCTTCTTTAGTTCATCAAATGCAGCCTGGCACTCCTCCGTCCAGACAAAATCCACATCTTTCCTAGTCAATCTGGTCATCGGCGCTACAATCTTGGAGAAGTCTTGTACAAACCTCCTTTAGTATCCTGCTAGCCCGAGAAAACTCCTGATCTCAGCTACCGAACTGGGGGTAGCCCACGACTCCACTGCCTCGATCTTCTTTGGGTTTACCGAGATTCCGTCACCCGATACCACATGCCCAAGAAATTTGACCTTGTCAAGGAAGAATTCATACTTAGAGAGTTTCCCGTACAGCTTCTCCCTCCTGAGAGTCTTTAAGACCAACCTCAGGTGCTCTTCGTGCTCCTCCGGGGTCTTGGAATACACAAGAATATCGTCAATGAACACCACCATGAACTTGTCAAGGTACTGGTGAAACACCTTGTTCATCAGGTTCATGAATACTGCTGGTGCATTGGTTAAACCAAATGGCATCACCATGAACTCAAACTGGCCGTATCTGGTCCAAAAAGCTGTCTTCGGCGTGTCTTCTTTCTTCACCTTCACCTGGTGATAGCCTGACCTCAAATCTATCTTTGAAAACACCCTCGTCCCGCTCAACTGATCGAAAAGATCATCTATCCTCGGCAGCGGGTACTTGTTCTTGATAGTGATATTGTTCAAAGCTCTATAATCAATGCACATGCGCACCGTGCCGTCCTTCTTCGGCACGAACAATACCGGAGCTCCCCATGGTGATGAACTGGATTTGATAAAGCCTTTGTCCTGCAGCTCCTCAACTTGCTTCTTCAGTTCTGCCAGCTCGCTGTTGTTGACTCTATAGACATGTTGAGAAATGGGCTCCGCTCCTGGAACCAAGTCTATAGAGAATTCAACATCTCTGTCTGGCGGCAAGCCTGGCAACTCCTCTGGAAATACATCTAGGAACTCCGCTATCAGAGGATGTGGCAACTCCTCTTCTTCCGTCCTGGCTCCGCAAAATGTGCCCCTGCTCTGTTCCGCTGCTCCTCTGACGACCTCAAACTCCGGCTCTCCTGGTGGTCTAAATAATACTCTGCCTCTATAGCAATCTATAGTAGCATGATGCCTACTCAACCAGTCCATTCCGAGTACAATATCATACCCCGGAAGTGGCATGACAAGTAAGCTCACACTCAACTCTCGGCCTCCTACTGACACCCTCCGGTCCTTGCAGTGATCACGGACTAGGATAATACCTCCACCAGTCGTGATCTTGCAAGTCCTAGCTAATGGTTCTGTGTCTAAATGATGTCGAAGTGCATATGATACAGACACAAAACTATGGGAAGCGCCAGAGTCGAATAAGGTAAATGCGGGAATACAATCGAAAAGAACCGAACATGTGATCAAGTCTCCTGCTGGCTCGATCTTCTCGACTGCCATGGCGTATGCTCGCCCCTGGGGTACACCTCTCTGCTGCTGATGCTGGGCGAACTTCTGATGTTGTGGTGGAAGTGGTCCCCTCTGTTGTTGGCCTCCTGGTGCGGTAGGCACCCTGTCTGATCCTCTCTGGGCGGCTGCTCCACCCTGACCTGGACGAAAGGTAGGACAATCCTTCAGCTGGTGTGTCATCGATCCACAGGATAGACATGAGCCCAATCTCTTCCTGCAGATATCTCTAGTATGTCCCATCTTCCCGCAGTACGCACACTGGATGGCGGGCTGGTTCTGTCTCTGTTGCTGCTGCTGGGCCTGCCCTCGGGCTGGTGCCTGATGCTGCTGCTGAAAGGGTCTCTGCTGTTGCTGCTGAAAGTGTGGACGCTTGCCCGGTCCCGTACTACTGTATGCTCCTCCGGAACCATCGCGTCCCCTCTTGGGCCTGAGGCCCAAGTCGTCCTCGGCTACTTGGGCATCCATCAATATGCCCTCGTAGGTAGCTGTGCGACGTCCCGACGTGCGAGACTTGATCTCCCTTGTCAGCCCCTTTCTGAATTTTCGGGCCCTGTCTCCCGGATCTCTAATCATCGATGGCGCAAAGCGGCTCAGGCGGGAAAACTCTGCGGCATACTCGTCGACGGACGAGCTCCCCTGGGCTAAGTCATGGAACTGACTCTCCAAAGCTCCCAGGGCGACATCAGGAAAGAACTTTTCTTTGAAGAGCTCCTTGAAAGCTTCCCAAGTGAGTCCCCTGCGCAAGAGTCTCGGCTCCGTGCGAAACCACGTCAAGGCAATGTCGAACATCTGGCTGCCAGCGGCCTCGACCTGGAGGGCCTCTGGAAGCTGTGCCAAGCGTAAGTTCCTCTCGATGTCCTCTAGCCAATCATCGGCGTAGAGTATTCCTTCTGTCCCCTTGAACTCCCGAGACATCATCCTCTTGAAGTCCACAATGGTGCCCGGCCTCTGTTGTTGCTGACCAGGATGTTGCTGCTGCTGAGTGACTCTCTCCACAGCCTGGAGAGCCACTTGGTGAGCATTCTCTATGTTCACCCTCATCATCTCTGTCTGGGCCTGATGTGCCTCAGCCTGCACTCTCTGGGCCTCTGCCGACATCCTCTGGGCATCGACCATGCCCTGAATCAAAGCGAACATCTGTGCTCCATCGACGGGCACACCTCCTGGATGCTGAACTGGTGGTGGTGGTGCCGTCGTAGCTGTGGGGACCCTCTGAACTGGTGGTGGAGGACCCCCGAATGCTGCAGACACTCCCACATGTACTGGAGATGCAGGAGGTGCTGCGGATGTCTGTCCGGCAGGGCGAGAGGTGGCAGACCTCTCTGAAGCTGCTGCTCCGAGTCTCTGGGACCTGGTCCTCGGCATCCTGAAGACAGATCGAAAGAATCAATTAAAGCAATAGATACAATATCATCAAGGAAGGACAGTAAATTTCTAAAGAAAATCATTAAGAGTAGTATCATAAGAATCAGAAATTTCCTAATTGTGATTGAGCATATCCTCGGCCTAATTCCTATTTCCTAAAACAGGCTCGTAGTAATACTCTAAGAGAGCACCACTACGATATCGCTCTAATGCGGTTCTAGGACTCGACTACAGACCTGCATGGGCCACCACTAAAAACGTGTCACGATCCGCACCCGGAATTTGGGCATGAGTCGTGGGTACGTCCAGCCTATGCCGCAGCATCGGCGGTAGAACGCTGTCTAGGTCTAAACATAATATATATATCCTGTCAAAAATCTCAACTCCGTACGGAGGACAATGATAAAAATCCACAGTTCTATGATATACTCAATCACAAGTTAATAGAAATCATAGCACGATGAGAATAGAAAAGAGTTCTAATAAAACCAACCACAATAATCCAACTCAAATCCTGGGTCTAAATGACCTCACAAAGTCACAAAATAATAAATACATCTCAGTCTCAGTCTAAAACAATAATGCAGAAAAAGTAGTCTAAGAGCAGCCAGGTACGTTCTCCTCTAGGCTAGGCAACTCCTCTGGGGTTTCTGGAGTGAAATCACCCTCTAATCCTGGGCCGTAATGAGTGGGGCAAAGATCCTCCAGGTCCTCTGAAAAATGTTATCCAGTCAGGATTGGAGCGAAGCACAAGCACTAACAGCAGTTTCATTAAATTGACAAAATCTATAAACAGTGTAAGAGATACAAGATGGAAATAAATGCTGAAATTGAGAAGTACAGGAGAAATGAAATAGACAATAGAACATCTAGCAATGAACAATAAATAGTGAATGCTAGAACAAGTAAATCAGAATAAAATAGACATCTAGCTAAGTGTTTGAATTATCAGTTTATTATGTGATCGGCTTGGGACTAGATCAGGCTGGTTATATATGATTAGCTATGATTCTTGGAGGTCAGGCTAACCATATGGTTAGCTATGATGCATGATAATGGTCAGGCTAATCATATATAACAGCTATGAAGCATGATGATGGTCAGGCCGCACCCGACGTGAGAAGTGGGGTGAGCTATGATGCATGGTAAGGATTTGGATATGATCACATAATCTACTAATAGTTCCCCATCCCCAGCTAGCACGGTGGATTCCAATCACGACTCCTCATGATGGAGATCTAGGGTGCTAACTCGTGTATCCACAGTGTCGGAATCAAGTATGTAATACACTATAATTTATAGAAGTAATCAACAATGAAAACTGTCAGAGAATGTACTCGCCTGTGGTCCTGAGCAAGGTATGAGGATCGATGTCCAAACTGGAGTCACAAGGACCTAAATATAAAATATAAGTGTCAATGAGTGATATGAGATGGTAAGTATGTGCTAGCTAAGTATGTCATTTATATGCCATTTTGAGTCCATACTAGGTTAACTAAGGCATACTAAGTCAATATAGTCACTATTAGTTCTATACCAACTAATTTTATCATACTAAGGATGCTTAGCTTATACTAGTCGATATCCTAACTAGTAACTTAATACTTATTTTACCTTACTAGTACCTTACCTTATTCATATTACTCAAAACCTCTTTAACATAAGGACACTCTAATCTATCATTAAGATTTAGTCTTGGTGCCTGGGTTCTCTAATACAACTCTCAATAACCCCATCTCACTGATACATAATTAGCACACTACTTATATGATCTAGGTAACACTACCTTGATAGCACCTTCACCTAACACTCAAGACTCACATTCACACCTACTGACACAAATGGGTATCATACTATATCTAAGTATAAAATCCATAACTTAACTTAAATACTCAAATTCCAAATCTTAGGCCTGGAATGATACTGCTAGTGTTACTCTGTTCTCAGTCCCCTATCTAACTCCTCACATCCCTCACTCAAGCTCATTGATACTCACTATACCTTACACCCTCTACTGGCCTCCACTGACCTGCACCACGGTGCATTTGGTGCACAAGTTCTACACTCAGGTATTGGCAGCTACCTACTGTACCAACCCCTTACTAAATACCAACTGACCTCACACAATATGCAATGGGTGACTGATACACTAAGTATGCATATTACACACATGTGCAGTACTCGAGTTTATCCTCAGGTGAAACCTTAAACCCTCAGTTGCAACTACACCACTGCTCAACCCGATAGCACAACACTACTCATCACCACCACACCAATCCACAATGTCCACACTCGACTGCACAAACCAAACACAAATACTGATACTGAACACAACCTAACACAAAAACAGATACTGATACACACTCTACCTCTTGTTTTCCTTACTGTACACCTAGCTTCACTAAACCTTAGCTCCCCAAACCATCTTACTACTGTCACTACTGAGCATAGTACTCCTACTACCAACTGAGTACAATATTTCTCTCTACCTACTGTAACTGAGAGCACCCCCCCTTATCTATCACTTGGTGAAATTTGCCACTACACACACACACATATATACTGATACACCCTAGAATACCACACATCTCACTGCTCAGACCTACACATGTAGACACAGTTCACATCTGAACAAGGACACACACAAACCTGATTACACATGGACACAGGTTCATGATACACTAACTGATACATAACTACCCAAGTTCTGGATACAATGAAGTACACACAAGAACCACAATAATACACTGCACACACATACAGGATTCTAATACCCTAAAATCTGAACTAAACCTAGGGCACACATGCTGATTTCACACAGTTCTCTCAACTCACCCTGCACACAGGAAAACACACAACCCACTGCCCGACTGCACAGGGAAAAATCCCCCATAGTGCACAACCCGACTGCACACACAGATTTTCTACCGTGTCTGACATCCCCAAGACACGGGGACACAAGATACATACTACAATAACACAATTATATTTAGGTATATAGATTTATGTATCAAAATATACAGAATTAAAACACAAGGATAGGCAAAACCCCTAATGAACATTTCAACAAACACGAAGTGTGCAGGAAATCGGATTTACTCAAGAACCCAACTTAAAACCCTAAAAATCAAGATCAAAACTAAATGTAGGGGATGTAAACAAGCCTACACGAAAATCCCTAGGTTTAGGGTTCCAGAGATTTGGGGAGAACACTCGAAAATTCACCAAAACCCTAGATCTCCTAGGTTTACATGTAGAATCCCTAAAATTCGAATTCCAAACCTTAGGGTGGGTTCCTAATGGCCATTAACAACAGGAAAAACAGAGATTAAATTTATAAAATAGGGTTTTACCTATAGGGAGATGGTTCCCTATGAAAGTTCTTCCTTCCCAAGTTTCCTTGACCCAAGTTCCCTGCTTTCCTTGCTTTGGAGGAGGAGAAAATGGAAACCAAGGGCTAGATCTCGAAAATTGGGTGGGGAGATGGTTTCTCTTGATGGAGGCTAGGGTTTCTCTTTTCTACATGAAGGATGGCTTTGTGAGAAGCTTTCTTTTTATATTAAACCTAGTTTTAGGGTTTCCATGCCTAGTCTTTTAGGTTAAACCCCCTGGCCCTCTCATGTAGAACCTAATAACTCAGGTTTAGGCCTTCTAGGGTTTGAGGTCCAAACCTAAAATTAGAATTCTAGGGTTTCACTAGAACTGGTTTACAATTAGGGTTGACTCACTAGGGTCTGTCCTAATGAGATCTAGGGTTGACCTAAAACTAAACATTACTAATAATAATATAATTAGTTTATAAAACTCAGCAATTTAATTTAATACATAATTATAAAAATAGTTAAATTACACAATTGCCCTTGCCTGGAAAAGTGGTAGTGACAGGTTCTGGAATGAACCACAAATTGCTGCTCTAGGGTTGACATGGGACAGCTTCAAGGATCTGTTCAAAAAAAAATTCTTCCCGCATACGGATAAACTCAACCTGGAGCGACAATTTTAGAACCTTCAACAAAAGGGCATGTCAGTTAAAGAGTACGTCACGAAGTTCAGTAGGCTGAACCGGTATGTGGTTAACATGGTATATGATCCGGAGGACAGGATGAGCCGCTTTAGGAAGGGCCTGAACTGGAATGTGAAGGCCCTTATTTCCTTGAGCAATAAGACTTACACGACAATTCTTTCGGAGGCTTGCAAGGTCTAAAGGGAACTAAATTTAAGGCCCAAGAGGGACCGAAAGGTATTTGGTAGCATTAACACGGGCCCAGCTAAGCAACCACAATTCCAGCAGTAGCAGACAATCCAGCCTCAGCGTCAGCAGCCCTAGAGGCATCAGCAGTAGTTTCTTATACGTCCTTTCTAAAAGAATCTAGGACACGACTGGGATGTCTAAAGAAAAAAGTTAGGAGTGTATTTATTTTGTGTAGTGGTAGGTCACCAGCTGAGAAAATATTGTCTGGATCTAGCTCATCTGGGTCAGGGTGGAGCTCCTGCTCAGAGAGCACCAGTTATAGCACCTACATTACAGAATAGGGGACCTCCACTCCCAACCCAACAACAAAATTTTCTGCAGCATCAACAACAGAGGGGAGCACCACTAGGCCGAGCATTCGTCATGACGATTGAGAAGACGGAGCCAGTTGGAGACGTCATCACAGGTCAGTTCTTCAAGATTCTATTCCAGCATTAGCTTTATTTAATTCCTATGCTTCACATAATTTTATATTTGTGTATTTTGCTCTTAGGCATCATTTAGAGAATAAAACTTTGGCTAGGACTTGCAAGATCATGACTTGGGGTGGCATCATCCTGGTCAGTAATATTTTCAAAGATCGAAGATTTATACTGGGAGGGTGGAAGTTGAGTATGTATCTACTCCTAATACCACTTTTGAGCTACGATATTTTATTTAGGATGGATTGGGTGAGTAGGCACCATGCTAGTATAGATTACTGTAGAGGCAAAGTTTTGTTTTGACCGCCTGGAGAGCCAGAGTTCAAGATTGCCAAAGGAACATTGGAGTAGAGTGAGGGTGCCATCTTTGGAGCTTTGGTGGAAGAGAAGAAGATGACATATCCTTTGATTGCAGAGTTCCTGGATATTTTTAAGGTGTTACCAAGGTTGCCGCCATAACTAGATATTGAGTTCTCTACTGATTTGGTGCTAGGCGCAGAGCCGATATCATAGCACGTCTATAGGGTCAACAACAGCGAGTTGGCAGAGTTGAAGAAGCAGGTAGATGAGTTACAGGACAAGAGCTTCATCAGATCTAGTTTATCATTATGGGGTGCTCCGGTATTGTTTGTACCAAAGAAGGATGGGTTGGTACGCATGGGTATCGACTACATGGCTCAGAATAATCTCACTATCAAGTACTAATACCCGCTGTCGATAATAGATGATCTTTTTGATCAGTTGAGCAACACAAAGTATTCTTGAGGATAGACTTGAGGTCAGACTACCACCAGGTGAAGGTAAAGAGGGAGGATATTTCAAATACGATATTTTGGATGCGGTATAGCCATTTTGGGTTCATGGTGATGTCGTTTGGGTTGACCAACGCTCCAGCTATATTTATGAACCATATGAACAAGGTGTTCAACTAGTACCTTGATAAGTTCGTGGTGGTGTTCATCGATAATATTCTTGTGTATTCGAAGGTGCCAGAGGAGCATGAGGAGCACCTAAGGATAGTTTTAGAGACTCTCAGGAAGGAGAATCTTTATGGAAAGCTTTCAAAGTGTAAGTTCTTTCTTGATAAGGTCGAATTCCTTGGTCATGTGATGACAGAAGATGGGATCTCATTTGACCCAAGGAAGATCGTGGTAGTGGAGTCATGGACTACTCCAAGTTCAGTGACCGAGATCAGGAGCCTTCTGGTTCTGACAGGATACTACCAAAGGTTTGTACAGGACTTTTCCAGGATTACAGAGCCGATTACTAGGCTCACCAAGAAGACATAGATTTTGTGTGGTCAGAGGAGTGTAAGGCCACTTTTGATGAGCTGAAGAAGAGATTGATGACAACTCCAGTATTGACGTTGATATAGGGGTTAGGTTGATTCTGTATTTATAGTGATGCTTCAAGGAAGGGTTTGGATTACGTTCTATAACAAAATGGGAAGGTAATTGCCTATGCTTCCAGGTAGTTATGTCCTCATGAGAATAACTACCCCACCCATGATTTAGAGTTGGCAACAATCATGTTTGCTCTAAAGTTGTGGAAACACTATATATAGAGAGAGCGTGTAGAGATCTTTACAGACCATAAGAGCTTGAAGTACGTATTCACACAGAAGGTGCTGAACATGAGACATCGATAGTGGTTGGATTTATTAAAGGACTTTGACATATTATTATAGTACCACCCAGGAAAGGACAACATGGTGGTTGATGCCTTGAGAAGGTATCCGGTAGCAATGTTCTTGACATCAGACGGATATTTGTTAGCTGACCTTGAGAGCTTGGACATTGAGGTCATAGTTCATGGTATCGAGACGGACGGACAGTCAAAGAAAATTATTCATACTCTCGAGGATATGCTACGTACATGTATTCTAGACTTCAGAGGTTCTTGGGAGGATCATGTGCCCCTGGTACAATTTTCTTACAATAATAATTACCAGGCCAGTATTGAGATATCACCATTCGAAGTATTGTATGGGCGGAGATGTCGCACTCATTTATCTTGGGATAATATTGGTGAAAGATACTTATTGGGACCGAAGATGGTTATGGATGCAGCTGAGAAGGTGAAGTTTATTAGAGATAGGCTTCGGATGGCGTAGGAAAGACAGCGGCATTAGGCCGATAGCCACTGGAGACCTTGAGAGTTTGAGGTAGGTTTTGTTTTGTATTGCTTATGATTGTTTTGTTGTATATTTAGTGTTAAGATGGTATTTTATTCTAGGTTGGCCATCTGGTGTTTTAGAGGATTTCTTCGATACGGGGCATCATTCGATTGGATGGAGGCAAGAAGATTAGTCCATGGTATATCAGACCCTTTGATATTCTTGCGAGGGTCGGTGTAGTAGCCTACAAACTATACTAGAGGGACTACATGACGTGATCCATGTGTCGCAGCTCAGACGATACGTGGTTCATCCTAGTCCTGTATTACATCACTCAAAGATCGAGGTGGTCCAATTCTCAGCTAACCAGAGCAGTCAGTAGAGATTCTGGATTACCGGGAGAAGGTAGTACATAACCAAACAATTCCCTAGGTATGCATCGCGTGGAGAAATCACTCTCCGGAAGAGTCTACCTGGGAGAAGGAAGTCGAGATGCACGAGTGGTACCCTTACCTCTTTGAACCGTAAGGTATTTTCTTTTCTTGCTATGATTGCTTGTGTGGTGCTAGTTTTTTCTTAAATTTTAAGAGCAATTTTTTTGTTAGGAGAGTAAGATTGTCACTACCACTTTTCAGGATTGGGGTATTTGTGTCATTTGGTATTATTATTTATTAATATATCCTTATTTAATAATAATTTATATATTTGTATATATATATAAATATTTAATATAGAGGATGGTGCATGATTAGCCCCTTAGACTAATTGCTAATTAACCTAACTAGACTTGTCATGACCAATAGTGTAATCCATTTAATTAGTCTTTGTTGACAAGTTAAAATAGAGGGAATGAATAGGATAACCCATTCATTAAATTAGAACCTTAATTAGTTAAATCCCTTATTAGTTAAACTCTTAAGTATAAACCTTGGAGGGTATTTTGTATATTATAACCAAGCCAACCCTAAGCCTAGAGTGGCAGACCCTATATAGGTAGAGGGAGCCCCCTCTCCTTTATTATTTGTTCATGAAAAAAAAAAGCCTAAGTTGAGTTCTTCCCCAAGTATTAATTTCTCCACCAAATTTCTCTAAATAAATCACAATCCCTCTCATTTTTATCTCCAAGGAGAGCTAGAAGCTTGAAGGTTGTAAGAGGCTTGAGGAAGAGGAGTTTTGCTAGAGATTGATGTTCATTCCACACTCTTGTGCTCATTTGAAGGAACTACATTGGGAATCCATCTCCCAATAGGCAAAATCTTATTCTCTTTGTCATATAAACTCTAGAATGGTGTAATAAACCCATATGAACCCTCTTTTGGTTTAAAACTACCCATATAAAGAAGAACTAGGTCCATATGAGGCCTATGGAGAAAGTTACATGGAGTTTTGGTCCATTAAGGAAAAACTTTGAGGTGACACACCAAGTATTTGATAAAATACCTATTGGGTCATTCCTTACTATTTTATATTTCTTATTGGTATTTTAGATGTATCATGATAATTTGGTTGCGTTTGGGTATGATTTATGTGAGTATCACATGATTATCAAAGTGTGATACCCATGTGTAGCCTAGTTATACACCAAGTGCTTGTGTTTGGGTGTGAGAGTGTGTTTATTAAGTATTGGATCATATCATGGGTGTGTAAATATATATATATATGTAAATATATGGTTATAAATATAAATTGATATATGGGTATGGTATATAGGGTGTATGCAACTATGGGAAGAAAGAAAATTGTCACTGTGATAGTGTGTGCTATAGTGTGATGTGTGTGTATTTCAGTATACTGTTTGTACACTTATGTGCGAGAGAGGGTAAGAGATAGGTTTTTGGGCTTGGGTTAAAGATCTGAGCAGTGGGGCGATGAGGTGGTATGAAGAGCTTATATGTAGGATCTAGATTGGGAATTAATTAGAACGGTAGAAAAAGTGTGATAAACTATTATGTATCACACATTAGAGGTTTGGGAAGTTAGGGTGTATCAGTCAAATGGTTAAATAGAAAGTCGGGGTATATGAGTGAGGGATCTATTCAAACTATGACAGTATGGATTGGTGCATGTGTGGATTGTCTAAGGAGAGTAACAAAGCAATAAGCTTAAGAATAAGAAGAGCATCATCCAAACCAACAAATAATGGGAGGTGATCATTATAATAGAGTATAAGTTTGTGTGTTATATATGTGTAAGTAAGTGGCTAACAGCTGCTGCTACTAGTTGTTGTGATAGTGGTGTTAGTGAGATAGGGATAATAAATTTGCTGAGAGTGAGGAGTAAGTATATTCCTGTGTATTATTTGTGTAGTTAATGTAGGTGCAACTGATAAAAAAGAATAGTAACAACAACTAGAGTAAAGAAGCCATCGGCAATAATAGCAGCATGTTGGTGTCTGTGTTATTGTTGCACAATAACTGATTGACTCATTTTAGTTCAGTGCTTGAAGTTGGTCTTCACCTGCAGGGGTAAGAGGGTTAGCTTGAGTGCAAGGTTGTTTAGGTATCGGAATTGGAGTAAGGTTGGAGCAGGAAAGTATTTCAATGTTGCTGTACTAATGGTGCATTTGCAATATCTTAGTAAGAGTGTGATGGGGTTATTCAGATATGTGAAGGGTTGTATGAGCAATGCTCTAGTAACACAAGGGTGCAACATTAGCAGTACATGGCAAGGGGCCTGGTTATTAGGTATTTTGGCTATTGAAATGTTAGCTAAGGTATTAGCTATAACTAGGGTATTATAGTATGTGGAGGTATAGGCAAGTTTGGTTGTGAGATAGAAAGGAGAACTGTTACTTGTAAGGGATAAGTGTCAAGTGTTATGTGTGTATGCTCGAGTGTAGTGAATTTGGTTCTCAATTAATGTGCGGGTGTTATGTGAGTATTAGCATATGCGCAAGAGTGGGTGTGTTTACATGTATCCATGTGAAGTAAGTGAGTATCAGTTGGTATATGAGATACCAATGGGTATCTAGCTATAAGAGGGTCTTTTGGAAGTATGTTAGTGTATCCATGAGTGGTAGCAATGAGTTTGGGGGGGTGGTATCAGTGTAGGGTTAGGACTGGGTTAGTCGGAATTAACTCATGGGTAAGGTATTAGTAAATACAAGGTTTGTTAGATATACTAAGTATAGGTTATTGTTAAGATACTCTAAGTTATTAATTATATAGAGTCTATTTTATAAGTACATGATATATAATATAGTATATTTAACAAGTATTAATTTGTAGGACTATTTGAATTATCCCCCTCTTAGATTATGTATATTGATATTACCCCATGTTAGATTAAAAGTTTAGAATATCCTCCTGAAACTGTCCTTAAGAACTCTTTAATGACACTTTCAAAACTCATTAAAGATACTTTTAGATTTTAACGACACTTTCAGGGGGGTATTCTCAACTTTTAATATAACAGGGTGGTAATATCAATATACATAATCTAAGAGGGAAGGTAATATCAAATAACCTTAATTTGCATTACTTAATATTAGCAAGTATTTACTATTATACCTTAGAATTAAGGTATGGACCTAGTATAACCTAGTATTGACTAGAGTTGAATATTTTGACCTTAAAAGTCAATATTTGACCTAGTTTGACTAAAGGAGCCTAGATTTGACCTAGAAACCCTATTTTAACTTATTTAAACTAGTTTATCCCTTTTATTACACTAAATGACATAATATTTCATATATAGGTCTGTATGACACCAGTTCGGACACTATTTCTTATTATTTGCCCAGGACCTCAGGCGAGTACATTCTCTGTTAGTTTTTAGTACTTGATAGTGTACATATCACATGTTCTAGAATTGTATTACTTGATCCTGACACAATTTTACATGGGCTGGTATTGTATGTATCAAATCAGGAGATATTATTTATTGACGAGTGCATCGGATACTCCTTGTACTTGTATCTTATTGTGTACATCATGTATTTCTTGTGCTCGTATCTATTCGTGGGCCCCGTATGCTCATACTATTTTCGTGTGCTCAGTGTGCTTATATCATATTTGAGTGCATAATGCATCATGATTGGATCCATGAATATTAGTGGAGAAGGGGAGTAGGAGTCGATTATGTGATCACACCCTGAGTGTATTCGTATGCATTCCAATTATACAAGACACATGTAATTGAGTTACCTTAGTATATTCATGTGGAACCCAAACCTATCACATAATGAACTTGTACTCTAAAGCACTTAATGGTATCATCATTTCTCTTATTTATAGTTATCTTATTTGCAGTTCATACCATGTTGTTTGTGTTTACTTTTGCAGTTATTCTTATGTTTATATGCCTAGTTCAGCTGTATTTTCCATTTCTTACTTACTTGTGCATCTTGTATTCTTTTCTATTATTGTTATATATCCTCTACCATATATATGAAACTGCTTTCAGAGTTTTTTACTTTGCTCCAGTCTTGATTGGATATATTTTTTCAAACGACTATTTAGAGGACTGGTGTCCTACATACTATGGTCTACAGGTTGAGAGCTAATTGAGGTAGCACCTGCAGGCCAGGACGATTTGGTACCAACCGTCGATAAGACATACGTAGCTATAGTAGACCCGTAGCTATTATCTATTTATTATACTAGATATGTCTCCAGCTTAGACTTTGGCATGTTATTTATATTTGAGACCATTTGTGTTATTGCTTGATTCTAGACATGGATATTGTTGTGACTTATTATTTTCTTGTTATTTATGATATCGTGCCAATACCTGCCTCTAGTTTATTGTGATTGAGTAGTAATGCTATATATTTATCTTGTCCTCTGTATGGAGTTGACTTACCATTGATAGGTTATATATATATATATATATATATATATATATATCATTGCATGAGATATTAGATAGTATTGTGGACCTTTAAAATATTTTACTACCGATGTTGCGGCGTAGACTGGACATACCCATGACTCATGCCTAATTTTTGGGTGTGGGTCATGAAAGACAGTCTTCCCTGCATACCACGAAGTTCTCGCAGGTTCCATAGAGGAGGCATATCCATGATAAATATGAATACCTTTTGATGTTATAATAAATCCCAAAAACTTGCTACTAGAGACTCCTAAGAATAACTTTGTGGGGTTCATCTTGAGGTGGTGGGCTCGCATTAAATCAAATATTGTCTTCGGCTCATGAAGATAATCGTTATAAAAATGGCTCTTGACAGTGATTTTATCAACATAACATTCCACTATCTTGTGTAGATGGTCACAAAAGATAGTGATCATAGCTCGTTGGTATGTAGCACCTGTATTCTTTAGACTGAAGGGTATTACGATATAATAATATACCCCTATTGGCGTCCGAAATAACGTATGCTTCTCATCGTCTAAAAATAATTTAATTTGGTTGTACCCTGAGAACTCGTCCATGAAGGACATACGCTCAAAGCCAAAAAGTATTCTTGATAATCGTGTCTGTGATTAAGAGATATAATTCGTCCTTTGGGCCAGCCGCGTTCAAATTATGAAAGTCGATGCAAACTCAAAATTTTTAGTTCTTTTTGGTGACGGGGATGATATTAGCTACCAAATCCAGATGTTGTTCTTCGCGGATAAAGTCGCTCACTTAGCTTATTTATTTATGCTTCAATGGCATTCATAATGTTTGGGCATAATCGCCGTTGTTCTTGATTTACGGGCTTGGTGTTCGGCAGGTTATTGAGTTTATGCATCGCAATTTCCTGATCCAAACCAGGCATATCTTTGTAGTTCCATGCAAAGATGTCGATATATTCCCTTACCAGCTGGACAAGGGATTCATTCTCTTCTGTCAAGATATTTTTGCTAATGAAGATGGGTTTAGGAGCAACGTCGTCATCCAAATTAATTTGTACAACCTCGTCCTCAGTAGAAAGTTTTTGCTGCTTGAATTGTAATTTCCACAAGGATTGTAGCTTTTAAGCCTATAGTTCTACTTCAAAGAGTTCGATAGGGTACTCGTCATCCTCCTCTGGATCTGTTGATACCAAGTTGATTGATAATGTTTGTCTAATCATGTCTTCGATGCTGATATCAGAGTCCTAAGTGAGATTCTGTTTCATCTTCCTCCCCCTAGTCTTCAGGAGTTGTAGGGGGTATAACATATCCCAAATTATTACCCGTTCACTGGTAATAAGTCTCAGGATTTTCCTTAGGGGTGAAGTGATGTAGTGGTAAGTATCATCACTAGCCATAATTCAGGCCTTGGTCGCTCTTCAGAAGGTATCCCATCTTCTGAAGAATGAGCTTATTCTGTATATTATAGCAGTGAAGTTGTATTCTACCACTTTTCGATTCTGGCTCTTCTGAGATGAAATCTCGGCGACCTTCAACCTTCCCCAAAAAGATGGGTTTGTCCTCTTTATTCCTTGCAGGAATGACGAAACAGGGGTCTTAGCTAAGAAGGATTCGGTTTACTGTGTGGGCTGTAGCCAATTGTGTATGCAAGTGTAAACCTAGACCATACTCCAAAGAACATGAGACACCCCAATACGGAACAATAATGCAACTCAACTAGAGGCCATTATTGAGGAAGTACGGTATTTTTTGTAAAAGGATTACATCATCTAAGGATTGTTCATCAGCAGATGCCACGTCGTACTCTTCCGGTTCATCTTCTTCGTTGGTTGTCAGTGACACTGACGGTGCTGGAATTTTTCTGTGGAGCTTAACTACCAGCTGCCCTGGCATTCTTACGGCAATGGGATCCTTGTTTGGCACACGACTCTGTCCCTGGGATTAGACTACCGAGGATTCAGGTGTCCTTTTATGAAGCTTGACCACGAGGGGAGTAGTTTTTTGGTCTGGGAGTCCTATGAGACGGACCCTTGGGGGATCGCTTGAAGTTGTAACCGTATTAGATTCATCATCGGCATCGTTAGCTCCTTCATCTTGGTGAATTTTCTTATACAAGTTTGAGTCAGAGTAGTATGCCTCAACCCCTTTGAAAGGATCTACGTCGGCAAATTCTGTCTTGACGATGCCTTCTCCGCTGACGTACTTTAATTATTGGTGGATCATGGATAGGACAATTATATACTCATATATCCAAGGACATCCTAGCAGGATAATGTAGGACACATCTACGTCGATGACATAATAATTCAATTATGTTCAGAGATTATCGATTTGGTACTTCAGACGAATCTTGCCTAGCGGGTAGCTTCTTCTGACATGGAAGCCACTGATTGTTGTATTGATGGTTGCCAGCTGATACATCAGAATACCCAAGGTCTGTAGTAGACTTCTTGGGATAATGTTAAGAAATGATCCAAGGTCAATATGCATCGGGTTCACCTTAATATCTCTGATGTACTCTCTGTAATACAAGAATGGATCTTACCTATTATTCTTAAAAAATATGTCCTACTTAGAAAATATGATGTTCAAAATCCCCTCCATTATACTATTACATTGAGAGCATATTGTAGGATTCTCGACCGGTGGCTTGATTTGAACCAGATAAGAATCGGCATTTTGCCATGCCTCACTTAGAGCATCACAGGTCTTTTTGTAGAGATGTAGGGGTTCAAAGAGTGACAACTTACAGGGAGAATTAGCCAGATGTGCTAAAATATCGAAGTTGTAAGGCTTCTCCAGCCCTTGAGTTGCATCTTTCCGCAGAAGTTGTCAAAATATGTCTCCTTCTGCTTTTGTTTGTACGCTGCAGGAGGCTGGGATGGACCCTGATCGAATGCAGCGGGTGCCATGGTTGCAGCAACCGGAGGTATAATATCATCGGGAGGATTATAGTCGCATTGGTAGGCTAGGCCTAACCTGGTTACCCCTGCCAGAGCTTTATATGTTAACGGAGAGACAATACGACAGGACTTGGTCTTCTTTCTCTTGGACTTGGAGACAAGAGGTGCTGCTGACCGGGTCATATCTGGTACGAGGTCTGGGTGAACCCATATGAATTTGCCTCTTGGAGTAGTGAGGGAAATCAACCCGTCTTCTTGGGTTAGAGGGAGGTTAACGATCTTCATTGTCGTATTAAGTAAAGGGATGATACCCTATTAGGCATCTGGTAAAACCCCATATTTTTTTAAAATATTATATTTAATTAATTAATCATTGTACATATTTATATTATTCTCTTAGTTAATTAGAAAATATATTATTAATTTAATTACCTAAATAAATATACATTTAGAAAATTTACACAAAACTATTTTGGGATCCTTGTGGGAGAGTGTTAGATTTTTAGGATTTTAATTTGGGTACAAATGTATTTCTTTTTTACACCTTAAATATATACGTAAATAATATATAGTTATTAAATATGATAATAATAATTTTAGTAATAGTTATATTAATAATAATAATAATACTAGTAGAAATAGTAGTAGTAATTATATTAATAGTGTTAATAAAAAGAAAAAGAAAAAAAAAGAAAGAAAAAAGAAAAAAAAGGGATAAACCAAAACCCTTAATACTAATCGCAATTATAAACCCTTAAACCTACCCTAATCACTGTCTAACCTAAACTACCCAGCCTAAACTAAACCACCCCCCCACTGTACTGAAAACGTGTGTGTGGCCAAGCTGTGACCCTCACCCGCTCTCCCTTGATCTCTCTATATATAACTTTAAAATCCTAAACCCTAACTCTAATCTATCTCATGACCTACTTGCCTCGACCGACTCCACCGGAGACCGTGCTGCCGCCCGAAGATCGCACAGTAGCCGCCGTTCCCAGCGCGAGGTCCCATGCACACACCGCGATAGGAAACTACAACAGCGTACCCCTGTTCAGGCGCTGATTCCTGCTCCATCTTGCGACCAAATTCGACCCCGTATTCACCGGTACGTTCATGACCTATCGCTCTTCCAACTCTATGTATTAGTTTTCTCTGAGCAATGCATAACCCTAGGTAAAAATCGACGTCAAGTTGGAAAAAAATATAACTTTTATGTTGCAGAAATCTGTTACGATAACCCATGTTTAAGGACTCATATCTCCCACCACAGAGATCCAAACTTAGATTTTCTTTTGCTATATGAAGACCATATAACCGAGATTATTTTTTATCAATTATATTATTTTATTTGGTGTTATATACAGAATTAAATTAGGTTAAAAATTCAAAAAAACATATTTAAAATAATAAAATTTGTGATATAGAGCATACCCCGCCAAATGGGACCACCTCATCGCATACCAGTTGCACCGAAAGACGCGTATGGTATGTCCGAACGTGTGGGCTTTTGAGAAAATTGATTTGGACGTGTGTACGCGTCAGAATTATCCCGTATTTCGTAAAAAGATCCCATATCACAACTTTTATAAAATACCGCACCATTTAGTGTACGCTCGTCAGAATATGACGAAACTTACATAATTGGATTCATGGTATCACGCTGGTCCTGTGACCCAAGTTTCACATGATTCTGAGATAGTTGACCAAGCTGCCTATTTGCGAGCCCCACGGTTGACTTTTTGGGAGAATTTTTGTTCGGCTTACCGAAATTCAAAATTGGACATATCGTTGAGTTCGTATTGACGTTTAGAATTGGTTCGACTTATAATTTATTATATTTAGAGACCTTTACCCCTGACACACTTTTTAGTGCAAAGTAGGCCACATGTGGACCCCGTATTGACCCAAAATTATTGTTTTGCCCCTGTATCCAAATTGGACGAAATGGTAGTATTTTCTAGCTATCTCACTTATTCTGGAAAAGTTGATGATGTTATTTCAGCATCCGGAGATGTTTATTCGGAGGTCGTAGTTTCTGATCTTGTGTGCTTGACTCATGGACCCTTACACTATACAACTTTATTGCCAGATAAGATACCTTGCCAAATTGCTTACAATATTTTGCATGCTTATTATATTTTTATATATTCATTGCATGTGTGTTTTTTTCAGTCAAAATTATATACTATATATATGTTGACACACACTTGACACATAGTATCATGAGAGAGGAGGACAATCAGTAGGCGTATGGTCTATAACCACTCTGGTAAATCGTAGTAACTAGCACGTACTACGGTAGTGTGTCGCGCTGGTCGCTACCCTCGCGGTATATCAATTTTTGTTATCGCGCTGGTCGCTACCCTCGTGGTATATCAATTTCTAATGTCCCTGACGTGTGTATGAGCTGTGAGATTTAGATCGAGTAGCCTACCCATGCCCATACGTCAAAAAGTTGTCCTCATTATGCATTCATATAGATTATCTTGTACAACGTACTTGTATATTTTTTGTCTATTATGCATGTTTACTGTATTCAAATTGGCATGCTTCTATGTATCTTGTTACGTCCCTCTGAGGACCTGGTCCCTTGCCAGGTATAGACGACTAGGAGTATCCGCAGGAGTACGGGCCAGGATCTGACGCATTATTCTCTGCCGAGGAGGTCTTACCTTCTGAGCAACATTGATTATCTCTAGCGATGGATCTTCTTAGCTGATACACTTCTATCATTATTTTATTTTATATTGGAGATTTACCCTTCTCTCTCATTTTAGTATTGATATAGTCATTGGTAGTGGATTTGTCTCCACCCGACTATTATTTTTGGATGATTCAGACTCATTATTCTTGTTTAGTTATTTCTTTTCTATGACTTATTGTATGGATGAGATTAGTATTTCTATGACTTGTGACTTTATATATACCATATGTGAGTTAACATTCATATTACAACGTAAATATGTATTATGGTATCCATATATTGGAGTTGTCATATATATACGGCTGGCATGCTTATGTATTCCTAGTCCTACGTATTTTGGGACTGGGACATGACATATTTTTGTGGTGGCCCATGCAGGTCGAGGGCATATTGTCTCGATTACGTTACTGTACTGAGCAAGCCTGCACATATGATTAGAATATAGAATCTTATCCACTTATTTATCACCTTTCTTGGTTTTGTTTCGTATTCTTAATTGATTGCTTGTATTGCATCTTGCTTGATCCCTTCTCAACGTCAATCTTCTCTTTTCTTTCGTGCTTCATAGGGGTTAGGAAGGTGCTTTGTACCAGGTATATACACTCTAATATTCAATAATACTATTAGTTTAATCTTTGTAAGTTTGGTAGTATGTCTCATAACCTAGTATCATATAGTCCTTCTGACCAATTAATAAAGTATAAATGAATGACACCAACTATAGACTTGCATAAAAAGATAATGTTTACCCAGACTGTAGAACTTAGAGGCACATACATCCATTTGGTTGACTTTAGACTTAGGCAATAAATTAGTATGGCAACTGTAGAGGCACAACACCGATCTTTTTGGTGAACTTAAATGATTCTGTACCTTCCTCCATCCTAATCAAATGTACTTATATTTTTTGAACTACCTCGACTTATGCTGCTATTATAGCCTAGTTTTGCAAGCTTATTCTTTTATCGAGCTTGTTCATGACATATGTATTATTGGGGGCCCACACTAATATATTGTCTAAATCAAAATTAGTGCATTATGGTCTGATTAACCGTAGTGCGCTAGATTCGATCTTCGTATCACTACTTTACGTGGATTGAGATATAGTTGACTCAACTTGTTAGACGAATATACTTGCCCTCTAGACTGGTCAGAGCATATCATGTCAGGTACATAACTGTTCTGAAGTGAATATGCGAATAGAAATTTACCAAAATAAAATTTGAATCTATAACTGCTTTGGCAACTCCCTTTCAAATTCTCTAATCCCTTTGAATCCCGTACTTGTATTCTATCACCTCCTCCTTAAATTCTTTATTATTGTTTTCCGTCTTCCCTTATTTCGGAAAGACGAACATTTGTGCTTAGTATAAGTTTGATACACGGATAGTACAACATATACTCCATAGGCCAAGCACTCATGATGGTAAATAAGGGAACACTGGCACCGGAAGTCGTAGATACAAGTACGACCTTTAGTTATATTTGTCATTTCATAATCATGACCCTCTTTATGACATGAGATCTTAGGTGCATAGTAGACGTAGAATTATATATATAATGGTTTAACAATTATGAGGATATATTGATATTCTACCCAGATGGCACACACGCGATGCTAATAGATGATGCGAGTAGCAGTAATAGTATTCTTTTCCTATCACCATCTCACCCTTTGGGGTGGCTCATCTTCTCTTCTATATCCATTCCTTATCTCGTGCTTAACTCTTCCTATCATAGTCGTATCCTTTTGTGCAATTATGAATTATTTGAATTACTTCAACCTCACCCTTATTTTGGTAGTTAAAAACATAAATGGTTTAGTAAATAATTAATAACTAAAAGATGAGTTTATAATAATAACCCTTATGTATATGCACTATAGCAATATCTGTGTCCTCTTATTATTTTAAACCATGAATAGCATCCCATAGTCTAATAGGAATTAGTTGGATAGCTAAACTAGTTCATACTTCTAATAGCTTTATAATTTAGCAAAGACCTTAATTGTTGTCCTAAAAACTTAGACTAAGCTTAGGAAAGAGTTGAAGGCACTTGTTTCGAACTGATGACTATGGCAAATCGCTGGCAAAGTAGCGACAACTGCAGCTAGACCGTTATAATAGAGTAGTCAAAGTATTTGTAGACATATTGGTTAGGTGGTATGATAGTATTAGACTACGATACTTGACGATTACAAAGAAAAATCATAGTTATGAGATTTCAGACATGTATCCCAAAATTCTCGACCCGATGAATAAATTCGTCTTGCAACCTAGACAATAGCTTCAAGAGACTTTGACTACTAGTAGAAATTTTGTAAGTTGGATAGTATAGATGAGTTAGAGGATGATATAATAGAGTATGAACAATAAATGAGAAAGTGTTAGAATGGCGGACTATGACTTTTTAGGAAGCACTGCTATATAACAATGAAGTGTAATAGCTATAGTGATTTATTATGAATATGGGTTAGTGTTAATTTCGAGGACAAAATTTTTGTAAGTTGGGTAAAATATAAAATCCTATATTTTTTAAATATTATATTTAATTAAATAATCATTGGATTTATTTATATTATTCCCTTAGTTAATTAGAAAATATATTATTAATTTAATTACCTAGATAAATACGCATTTAGAAATATTGGAAAAAATAATTTTGGGATCCTTGTGGAAGAGTGTTAGATTTTTAGTATTTTGATTTGGGTACAAATGCATTTCTTCTTTACACCTTAAATACATATGTAAATAATATATAGTTATTAAATATGATAATAAATTTTTTAGTAATAGTTATATTAATAATAATAATAATAATAGTACTAGTAGAAATAATAGTAGTAATTACTGTCTAACCTTTAATAAAAAGAAAAAGAAAAAAAAAGGATAAACCAAAAACCCTTAATACTAATCCCAATTCTAAAGCCCTTAAACCTACCCTAATCTCTGTCTAACCTAAACTACCAAGCCTAAACTAAACTACCCCCCACTGTGCTAAAAACCCGTGCACGGCCAAGCCGCGACCCTCACCCGCTCTCCCTCGATCTCTCTATATATAACTTTTAAATCCTAAACCCTAACCCTAATCTATCTCCACGACCTACTAGCCTCGACCGCCGCCACCGGAGACCGCATCGTCACCCGGAGATCGCACAACAACCGCCGCTCGTCGTGCTAGATCCTACGCACACGCTGCGACATAAAACTACAGCAGCGTACCCCTATTCAGGCACTGATTTCCGCTCCATCTTTCCACCAAATTTGACCCCGTCTTCACTGGTATGTTCATGACCTATCCCTCTTCCAACTATGTGTATTAGTTTCCTCCGATCAGCGCGTAACCTTAGGTGAAAATTGACGCCAAGATGGAGAAAAATCACAACTTTACGCTGCAGAAATCTGTTACGATGACCCATGTTTAAGGACTCATATCTCCCACCATAGAGATCCAAACTTAGATTTTCTTTTTGTTATGTGAAGACCATATAATTGGAATTATTTTCTATCAATTATATTATTTTATTTGGTGTTATATACAGAATTAAATTAGGTTGAAAATTAAGAAAAACTTGTTCTTAAAATAATAAAATTTGTGATACGGAGCGCGCCCCGCCAAATATGACCGCCTCATCGTGTACTAATTACACCAAAAGGTGTGTATGGTATGTCCAGATGTGTAAGCTTTTACAGAAACTGATTTGGACGTGTGTGCGCATCAGAATCACCACGTATCCGTAAAATGGCCCCGTATCACAACTATTGTAAAATATCGTACTATTTATTATACACTCGTCAGATTGGGACAAAAATTACGCCATTGGATTCGGGGGCATCACGCTGGTCCTGTGAAACAAGTTTCACGCAATTCTGAGATAGTTGACCAAGCCGCCTATTTGCGGGCCCTACGATTGACTTTTTGAGCAAATTTCTGTTCGGCTTACCGAAATCTAAAATTGGACATACCGTTGAGTTCGTATTGACGTTTAGAATTGGTTTGACCTATAATTTATCCCATTTAGAGGCCTTTATCCCTGGCATACTTTTTGGTACAAAGTGGACGACTTGTGGACCCCGCCTTGATCCAAAATTACCGTTTTGCCCCTGTATCCAAATTGGACGAAAGGGTAGTGTTTTCTAGCTATCTCGCTTATTCTGGAAATATTGGTGATATTTATTTCAGCATCCGAAGATGTTTATTCGGAGGTCATAGTTTTTGATCCTATGTGCTTGACTCCTGGACACTTACACTTTGCAGCTTTATTGCCAGGCAAGATACCTTGCCAAATTGCTTACAGTACTTTGCATGCTTATTATATTTTTATATATTTATTCCATGTGTATTTTCTTTAAGTCAAAATTATATACTATATATACTATAACCACTCTGGTAAACTGTAGTAACTAGCATGTACTACGGTAGTGTGTCGCGCTGGTCGCTACCCTCGCGGTATGTCAATTTCTGGTGTCGTGCTGGTCGCTACCCTGGCGGTATGTCGATTTTTGATGTCCCTGACGTGTGTGTGAGTTGTGAGATTTAGATCGAGTAGCCTACCCATGCCCATACGTCGAAAAGTTCTCCTCATTATGCATTCATATAGATTATCTTGTACAGCGTACTTATATATTTTCTATCTATTATGCATATTTATTGTATTCAAATTATATTCTTCTATGTATCTTGTTATGTCCCTCTGAGGACCTGGTCCCTTGCCAAATATAGATGACCAGGCGTATCCGCAGGAGTACAGACCAGGACCTGACGCATTATTCTCTGCCGAGGAGGTCTTACGTTCTGAGCATCATTGATTATCTCTAGCGATGGATCTTCTTAGCTGATACACTTCTATCATCATCTTATTTTATATTAAAGATTTTTCTTTCTCTCTCATTTTAGTATTGATATAGTCATTGGTAGTGGATTTGTCTCCACCCGACTATTATTTTTGGATGATTCAGACTCAGTATTCTAGTTTAGTTATTTCTTTTCTATGACTTGTTGTGTGGATGAGATTAGTATTTTTATGACTTGTGACTTTATATATACCACGTATGAGTTAATATTCATATTACAGCATATATATGTATTATGGTATCCATATATTGGAGTTGCCATATATATACGGTTGGCATGCTTACGTATTCCTAGTCCTACGTATTTTGGGACTTGGGCGTGACACCTCTATCATTGGGAAGGCACCGAATTGGATGGACACCATGTTTGTAGTGACCATCTTATCCTAAAAATCTAAGGTGAGAGCTTTGTAGTCGATTAATTGTTGTATTTGCCTTTTTAATATATAACAATCTCGCATGGCGTGATGGATATATCATGGTAGTGGCAATTCTTGGGGTTGTCAATATTTTTTGCCTCATCAGGGCGTTTAACGTCGGATAGATAGAGTTTGTTTCCCTTCATCAATACTTCAAAGATTTTCATGACTTCATCGTCATCAAAGGAATAAGTCTCCTGTACTTTTGGTGGTTTTGTTGGTTTGGTAACATATGAGGTCGAACTTTTGGACAAGTTAACCGTCAAGGCAAGCTGCCCTTTACTGTCACGATTATTTTTAGCGGTGAAAGGATGCTTTCCCTTGTCCTTAATGCTGGGGCTTGAAATCCTATAAGCGAATTAATTTTGCGCTCTTTTTGGCAGCAATGGCACTTATGATAAATGTCGTCCAGTCACTAAATGGGCCAGATATCGTCTAGAGTCTAACTAATGGTAGAAGGTTCTTTCAACATGTGTCCATCAATGTAGACTCGGGGATACCGGGAGGCAACTTTAATATCACCTGTCAGAACCTTTCAATGTATTCTCATGAAGGCTCATTATCCCTTTGGGTGATATCCATTAGGGAGGACATAGTCATATACATCCCTCCTTCATAAAATAGGGCATAGAAGAGGGTCTTCATATCTTCGAAGGAAGAAACGCATTTGTCCGGGAGGCTACAGAACCACTCAAAAGTAATCCCTGATAGTTCCCCAACATACAAATTGGTGAGTATGGAGTCATCCAACAATAAATGGCCCATCGAGGACTAGAAGTATCTCATGTATTGACGTGTTGATTTTTTTCCATCAAATAGGGTTAAAGATATTGTCTTGTATTTGGGAGGGTATATCATGTTATCCCACTCGGGAGGATAGGGCTATCGGATCCCAAGCCTCTAGAGCCTGTCTTAATTATTTCGAGCATCAATGTGGGCATGTAAGTCCCTAAGAGTCTCCTAGATATCGTCTGGTAGAAAGGGGACAGAGGATCGAGGTGCAGTCTAGCTTCTTGCTTCATGAGAAGTCAGATCAGGCATGCCGGATTCCTCGTTGGTTCTCTGGTCCAGGTATTTTCGTCCCGGGGCCCGTAGTTGTGTTAGGACTAAGTTTTCTTTGAGTTCCAACACTGTATGAGTCAATATGTATCGAGGTGCTCATCGTCTACATCATGGATTTAAGGCCCTCAAGGCATTGATGGTTGTTGGATTATGCGTCATGCTCATCTCCTGTCATGTACTATGGCATTATATGGAAAGAGGTGGACGGGAGGGTGGATGCCTCGCTTTTCGTCTCAGATGTTTGGATCTTATTATCCTCGGGGAGAGTGGGCAGTTTTATGTCACTTTTGTTATTTGAGATTGGTAACCCTAGTCTCATTGACGGGCTCATCCTAGAAGGTAAATGTCATGCCCCAGTCCAAAAATACATAGGACTAGGATACGTAAGCATGCCAGCCGCATGTATATGGAAACTCCAATATATGGAAACCACAACACACGCGTACGCTATATTATGAATATCAAATCCACCAGTGGTATAAACCATCATAAATCACAGGGTATAATCTAAGCTCATCCATAAAAATTAAATAAATAAATAACCAGTATCTATAAAACTAGATATCAATGTAAAGCATCTAAAGATGATAATCGGATGGAAACAAATCCACTGTCAAATTTTGAATATAAAATAAACAAGACAAATACAATGTAAGTACAACAATTACCAACCACTGAGACTCGAAGAGAAGACTTGCTCGGAATATATGTAACCAGTCCTAATCTGTGCTCCTGCGAATACTCATGAACATCTACACCTGAAAAGGGACCAAGTCCTCAGAGGGACATAACAAGATACATAGAAGCATGCCATAAAGTAAATATTGAATAAATAAAAGGGGTGCGCTAACCATCTAAGTGAATGCAAATTTGAGGACAACTTTGAGTGTATGGGAAAGTGTAGGCTAGACATATGCTGATATAATTCACCAATTGGCATGACTGGCTAGTATATGCTACATATGCCCCTATACAAGGGCACTGTATAATAACGTCCATCTCCTAAGAGTATGGTAGCAGTATAGTATATCGTCCATATCGATCCGAAGAACGTGGCAGCAGTATAGTATATATCGTCCATATCGCTCCGAAGAACGTGGCAGCAATATAGTATATATTGTCCATATTACTTCGTCGAGTGTGGCAGCAGTGTAAAGGAAGTGGGTATCCCATACGCCTATAAGTCGTCCTTCCCGCCAAATGTAGATATACCAGTCGTGAACATGACGTGGGCATCTCGTACTATGATGCAAGTCTCTATAGAAATAAATAACTAAGCTAAATACCGTTACACGTGTTGCTCACACCGATGGCTAGTCGAGTATGAGGCACGCGTCCCTACATGAACTCACTCTGTGACGTGTAATAATACGTGTCAAGGCCTGGAGAGTCATACCAATAACTCCACAACTTTAGGTGGGTCTACTAGACACTAGGTCAGACACAAGTCCTAACGTCAACGCATTCGTTGACTGCACCCAAGTCTCTCTCGGACGCGCACAGTTATATAATCTAAAATAATAAACATGCAATTAACAATATAACTGAATTTAAATAGTACAACAAAGACAAGGTATACTTGCCTGGCAAAAAAGCTGCATAGTACCAATAACCTGCTCCAGAAGTCGCACAGGACAATCCGATGGTCCTATGTACATATAATATAATACCACAACATCAGCAATTATACTAGCACGTGCACAAACATAAATACCTTGAACTCAGGGCATAGCTAGGTATGTCATTGGTCAACTAGGGTCAAATGTGCGTGTAATCGTACGTGTGTCGTGTCTGTAATTGCTATGCAAGAGAGATAGTCAATGATACAGGGCTCGGCAGCATGTCAGTATACATAATGATAGTTTGCTAACTGTATTACATAGTCATAGGTTAATGTAACTACGGGATATCCGTGGTTACACTCGGGTCACCTAGTAAATATATAAATATATATTATTATTGTCTAGCATATATCGTTAATACTTATAATACATATATACACCAATTAAATATATATACCACATATATACATATATATATGCTAATTAAATAGGTATGCAATATATATATTGTATATACACTAGTTGGATTTATACCATATATATATTAACATATACTAGGGATATGTATATAATACATATACATGTGTACACATATTAATTAAAAAAATTACTATATATATATATATATATATATATATATATATATATATATATATATATATATATATATATATATATATACCAATATTTGTATTACCATATACTAATAGGATACCAGAATATATACACATATATATACATAAAAATATGAAGAACGGGGTACACATTAGTACCTCGGGGTACATGCGCGGAGACGATGATGACATTGTGGTTGACGATGATGACGACGAGGATGATGAGGGTGATGACGACATTGACGATGGTGACGACGAGGATGGTGATGACGAGATGGTATTGATGGGGTGATATGATAAGGATGGTTGTTAATGGTGATGCTAATGGTGATGATGAAGAGTTGAGAATGATAATGATGGCCGGAGTAGGTGTTGGGGACAGCGGCCGAGGGGGGATCCGACGAGGGTGACGGAGGACAGGGAAGAGAAGGAATAGGAGGCTCGGGTGGTGGTTCATGTTGGGGGTGCTGATGCAGCGGTGAGCAGCAGGGGGCTTGGGGAGCAGTTCAGTCCAGAGGGAGCGGGGATGTTCAGCGTTCAGGCGGGTCGGCATTTCGGTGGGGAATGGTGGTGGTCGAGGACAGCGGGGGGGGGGGGGGGTGGTGGTTCCGTATGTGGATGGAAAGGTGCAGGCGGCTCGGGTGGTTTGACGGGTTATAGAGGGAGGCCGGGATCATTGTGGGGGCTTCAGGGGCTATGGTGGTAGTGCTGGAAGGATGGAGGAGATGGTGGTATTCCGGTGTGGTACAACGTATCTGGATCGTGACGACGAGTAGGAGAAAGTGGAGTCAGGTCTGGATCGAGGCGAGGCCGGCGGGGTCGAGGGAGGAGATGGCCGGAGGGAGAGAAGGAGGTCGTGGGGAGGAGGTGTTCAGCGTCTTGGTGGTACAGCGGGTTGGAGCCGAGGTCGGGTTCAGGCGATGGAGTTGGCCTGCGGGTGCTCTTCGAGCTGGTCGGCGGAGGATGAGGTGAGCATGGTGATAGGGCAACGCCAGTGAGTACTCCGGCGGTGGGTGTCTTCCAGCGTTGGCAGAGTGGTAGGGGATGGATGAACAGTAGATGGTAATGGGTGTCGGCTAAGTAATAGGGTTGGGGATGGGTTTAAAAAATAAGAAAATGAAAGAAAAAGGGTTGTATTTATATACATATGGGATTTGACCTAGACAAGTTTGACTTTGGTCAATCATCCTCTTGGGTTGGGCCTTGGGCTTACATGAGGATGTTTGGAGGACCAGAATTTACATTATTTAAATACAAGGATAGGTTTAAAATAAATGGGACGATGTTGCGCGTTGCACATTCCAAAAATTATGGAAAAAAATTATGAAGAAAAAAGTTGGATTTCTTCATGTATTGTCCAATGGTGTAGACACCTAAATGCATTTTTGCATAAAAGTGCCAAACAATTGGAAAATTGCATAAAGATGGAAATTGGGTTAAATTAATTAAAATTAATGTGCAGGGTGTTCTAGAATTAATTAGAAGTACATGGGAATAAATTAGGTGGGACACAAGTGTCATGGACGTAGAGGATTCAGAGTAGAATATTAACAAAATTTGGGTTGCATAAAACGGTCAAGATTGTGTTCCTAATTTCGATTGGAACGCACAAGGGTACAAAGTCGTATTTTATTTAGAATTTAATAATAACGTTTGTGACGAATGTTGTGCGACTAAATTATAGCACAAGAAAGTATAATTATTAGTTACACATAGGTCAGAATAGTAGGCGGGCACGTTTAGAATAAGGTTGTGAAATTCATAGGAAGGCAATGGCCAGTATAGTATTCCAATTATTGAAGCAACGGTAAGGTGCACTTGGTGATATAAATACTGTATAATTACATTAAAAGTCGTCATATTTCAAATTGGATACAAACTAGCCCTAGTTTCTCTATCTACGCCAAGTAGACCTATTTTTGGGTGAGGGAGTTTACAGTAAGGCTACCCCCAACTAAGTTGTCATCCATGTACAGAGATTCATTGTCCTCTTGGAAGGATAGATTGGCGTGAAACACTGGGGGACTGCTACCACAAGCTCTATTTGTAACCTCAATTGGGAGGGCATGGCTACCCCCAATCTTGGTCTTTGAGTGCGTTCCCCAGAATACCCCCTCAGTAGGTACTTATCTGTTGCCCCTCAAATGGCTTCGTGGTGTGCTGACCGACACCCTTAGGTTATGTGAGCTTTTCATAGGAGGAGACCTCCATGTTGAGCAACAAGAAGCAACGAGCAATTCCTTCTTTTCGTGCAGTTGTCTCCTGATATGCCGCCGGATCGGTGATGCTGGTAATAATTGAAGGAATACTGACTATCTGGTTGGAGGGATAGGTGCCTTGGTGCAGGATCAGTTGATGATGATATTAGAACAAGTGTTTCTTCGAGGGGACACATCATGTGCGAGGGTTTCTTCTCACGTTTTATGCTTGTGACTAATCATGTTGCATAAAACAAACGATAGAAACTTCACTTTCACACCCATTTTATTTGCTCGGCTAAGACCTGCGCATTAAGGTGAAAGTGGAAGGTTTCCTTCCTAAACTAAGTCTTCTGCATAAACAATAATCGGATCATTAGTGGAGGACTTGATCTTAGACTGACTTACTACATGCCTATAGCCAAACTAGGAGCATTGGTCTGTCATCATAATATTTTTCCATGACTTGTTTTAAGCGCAACTACGATGACAAGTGGGTTTGGGATAATTTTTAGGGTCGACCGACTTTCGACACATGAGCGCCAGGGTCAGCCCTGTATAGTCTTCCAACAGCAGCTCATGACGACTAAAAGTGCATGCATTTGGGGGCCTAACGATATAGCCCCTTAAGCGCGCATGGATCGGGATCATTTGGGTTTCCTTGAACCAGCGTCCTTAGGCACATAGTACAGGGAGTCAAAGTCGAGACCATTAGAATCCTTATGTGAGGCAGTATTGTTCAAAGGGGGCTTCATGCGCCTTTATTTGGGTATCGTACAACTTTTCTTGTTCAAACAGCATAATGGGCGTACTCCTTGGGACTTAGCACCATCTTTCTCAAGAGTGAAGATGGAGACAGGATGCGTACCACCCTCATATGCGTTTGTGGCAAATATTGGTAGTACTTCTGGAACAAAGTTTGGGTTTGGGGCAGCTGCTTTGGCAACCCAAATCTTATGAGCTTTGTGAGATCATACGGGCCTCGTTGAAGAACTCAGCTTGTAGGCAGGATATATGCCAACCACATGTGCATGTGAGGCAGGGGTTGACAATGCATCGGCTACCGGTATTGGGTACAATACAACGGCCTTGGCAGCCCGAATCTTATGACTCTTTCGAGGTCATAAGGGCCTCATTGGAGAGCTTAGCTTGTCCAACATGTCTTTGAACGCCTGTTGGTCAAAATGAATGATCAACATCCTCTAGGTCAAACCCAACTTGGTCACGTAGGATTACGTCACCAGCTTTTTGTTAAAGAAGAAGCTCTTCCCAAGCAGAGTTACTATTTTTGTCGATATCGCACAAAAAATACGAAAAATATTGAACGAACTTGTGTATTGATTAAGAATTGACAAATAGAACAAAAGAATCCTTAATACAGAAGAATCTAAGTACAATAAAAAGATAAGATTTTGGGCAAGTGTGACGGCAAAGATCGAGCACTACAGCGGCTCCTTTACCCATTTGACGATCCGGGTCAATGGATGTTGACGAGGCTTTAAGGCGCTTTTGTCTTCTTCTTCTCTTTCTCTTCGGTCGTGGTGGTGGTCCTTTTTGCATGGTGGAAACACCCACTATTTATAGCCTTGAGAAGACTTTGTGTAGGCGCATACATGCACAAATTGTATATCGGTATATAATCTCTTGCAGGCGCATGCTATTTTACGGCTGCCATGTGGCAAGTCGAGATATGGGGTCGCTGATGTCCATAATACTCGTGACACCTGTCAAGACAATTTTTATTACACATTAGGAATATGTCCACCTAGCGCATTGAGATCAATGGGATAGTAGTCGTGCATGGTACTGCTGGTACATGAGAGCATTAGAAAAGTAGTAACGCATGGCACTATTGGCATATGGGAACACTGTAGAAGTAGTAGCACATGGCTCTGGATTACTTTGGCACATGTGTCATGATCACTGAGGCACATGGGTCTTGATCACTGTGGCGTATGGTAAAGATTTTCCGTGCTTCTATACTTCTTTCATTGTCGCCCGTGCCTCATATACTACCGAAGGAGCAGATGATCCAGGTAGGGTATGATGGCCATCAGCAGGTGGATCAATTTTATTCGAGTATCCGTTGGTCCTCGGATTTTGGCTCAAAGACTGCATCGAGGCACTCATGGTCTGCATCATAGTCTCGAGGGTCTCAAGGCATTGTCGATCGTTGGTGCCTTTATTGTCCTCTTAAGCCATGCATATTGTTCTTACATGGGGAAAGGCTGGTGGGACGGTAGATTTCTTACTTTTTTCCTTAAATTCTTGTATCAAATGGTCCTCAGGAAAAGTTGGCATTGCTGCATCTTCTTCAGACTCGAAGGAAACACTACCCCTAGTGTCGGAAGGTGCTTTACTTCGATGAGGGTGATTACCCCCAGGAATCTCAGTGTTTGTCCGTTGAGGATCATTGTCTTCTCGAAATGATGGATTATTGTAGAGTTCAGGAGGATTGCTACCCCAGTTTGCGAAGTCATCTTGGGTCTTGGAGAAATACCACCCCCAGTTGACCCCAATCATGACCTTGAACGGGTGCCCAGGAATACTCCTTCCGTAGGCAAAGCTGCTTGCCCTCCTTGGACTCGTCTTCTTGACACGCTGGCAAAGAATGGATGATTAGAGGTGCTAGACTTTCGGCCTGCCTATGTAGAGGGATGATTGTACAAGTTTTTTGGGACACTGCTGGATATGTGCTCTTGGTTGCAGTCGCTAAAATATTGATTGCCTGTTTACAGGTAATGCTACTTTAGGACAGCAACAGTTGATGACAATGTTGGTACAGTGATGCTCCAAAGAGGACATCTCACATGTCATAGAAGTTTTCCTTACTTTTTGCTTGTGATTCATCACATCGTACAATTCAGGCGAGGGACGATTCACCTTTATACCCTCTTTATAAGCACGACAAGACCAAGCACTTGGGTGTGTAGGTAGTGTTTTTTCTCCCTAATCTAGGGTTTGTACATAAAATTTTCCCAAGTCATCAGTGGAAGGCTTTTCGTCAGGGAGATGAATGCCACGACGGGCTGGGCACATGGGTCGGCCTTGTATAACTTTCTGTCATGGACACGCATAACAGTTAGTGGCGTATGCTGACGGTCAGCCAATAGAGTAGTTGCTTGAGCTTGGCGAGCACACACTGGCCTAGACTTTCTCGTCCTAGCACATGCTGGTGAATAGTAATAAGAGTCCAAATATACTGCTTCTTCAAGGTAGCGCATCTAGTCAATACTATAGGAGATTTTGTCAAAAATAGAACTTCTGTTGTCGTCTGGTGCATATACAGCTGTATTGCTGCGCCGGAAGTTCAGTGCCGCTTGTTCAATTTTTGCGACCCTCATTTTGGGCACATGGATAATTTATGTCACGACCCGCACCCGAAAAAGGGCACGAGTAGTGAACAAAGCCCAGTCTACGCTGCAGTAGCAGCAGTAGAACATTGTCAAGGTCAACCATACTATCTAAATATCTCATATAATATATACCTGATACCTATCAATGTCATCTCAACTCCTATTGGAGGAACAATATGGTATATGATAATAGTAAATAATACTCAATCACAAAATAAAACTAAAGGAGGATGAAAGCATGATATGAAATAAAAGAGAGGAATTAAGAGTCACAATACATCCAAAAGTCTAAAATAATTTATATGCATGCTATGAACCTAGGAATGAGACTAATACAATGTCCAAAATATAACTAAGCCTCCTCAGACACTGATACTAGGTCCCCCTGCTCTAGGGGATAATCCTCTAATGGCTCGTCGTCCTATGGCTTATAATAAGTAGAACACTAATCCATAAGGCAATCATCTGAAAAATATATTCAGTCAGGATTGGAGCAAAGTACATACCTCTGAAAATAGTTCCAAATACATAATAATGCATATATAATAGACAAAAGTTTAGAATAAACTAGAGTAAATAGGTGAATTATTGTAATAAAGAATATGCAATATGAATAACTTTAAGGAATAAAAATAGATGAAACTAGCTACTGTGCCATAGAGTACAAGTTTATTATGTGATTGATTTGGGTTGAACACGAATATAATATGGTAACTCGATTATACGTAGGATATGTAATCAACATGTACACGAATACACTTAGGCTTGATCACATAACCAACTCCTACTCCCCCATCCCCAACCAATACTTATAGATCCAATCACGACATATTACGAACACGAATATAAGCACACTGAACACGAGTAGTATGTGAACATGAATTACATGATAATCAATTTCTAATACACACGATAAAATACATTTGAAGGAGTACCCGCTGAACACGGTAGAGGATAATATCTCGTGACAGGATCCATATAGTACCAGTCCGTGTAACCACTGAGTCAGAATCAAGTATACAGTTCTAGAATATGCGATATATATACTATCATAAAACAAAAACTAATAGAGTGATATACTTGCCTGTGGCCCTAAGCAATAGATGTCAAACAGTGTATAAACTGGTATCTCACAATATATATATGGAATATTTTATCAATACATGGTTTTGAAATGAATACAAGTTAAACCAGTTCAAATCTAGGTCATTAGGCCAAGTCTAAGTCAAAATAGTCAAACTAGGTCAACTCTAGGTCAAACTAGTCAACCTTGGTTAAACTAACTATTTTTAGGTTGTACGAGTCCATCTCTAGGATATTGGATCCATATACTAGGTATCGAGGCTATACTAACTGTAATAGGATACTAGAGTATCAATACTATACCGTATCGTACGATACACAAAATATAATATAAGAAAGTACTATACAATATATACAAATATAATATATATTAATATTCCCTAGCTAAAACTAGTACTAATGGATACCTTGGCTTTGAGCCAACATGGTATCCCACTCTAACTACCCATTTGGTATTTAATACCAATACCCCATGATACCTCTATTCTCATAACCTTGGTATTGTTCAAGGTAAACTAAAGCTTAGTATTACCCATCTCTAATACTTATACTAGCTAGTATATATACATAAAATACTTACCCATATACATATTCCAATCTATATACATTACCTTATATATATAACTACTAACTAACAACACTAACTTTGACAACTAAAACTAAAATATTAATCCCCTTTACTTACACCCACCTCTCACAGTCACATACACCTTACACTGTGTAACACAACACACATACATACTATGTGTACCTATCCTCCACCAATGTATATCAATCACTCAAAACACATGAGTACACCCATGATAACCAACCCTCTATTAACCAACTGCTAACTCCAACTAACTATACCAAACTAACTGCTAGCTAGTGATATATAATAACTTATCATCTAAACTATTATCTCATGACCATACCCATTCTAACTACTAACTAAACTAACTAACTAATCACCAAACAATTTCTCTAACCCATCACAAGGACAACCCCAAATCTAGACTTATACTAATCAACTTATACGTATTATCAGAGATCATTCACCACTTTAATCTAGAGCCTGTATACCATCTCATAGTTAACCCCCCTCTTACATATACATCTCTTTATATATAGACATATATATATCAACTAACACTAATAATTTACTATCAATCACAGATACTAACATACCTAACATTCTCCAATTAACTAATAGGTATATAACAGTTAATACTATATCTAATAGCTAAAAAAATAACATACATCACCATCTAACCTACTACTATTAATAAGTTAAACTCATTAACTAGCAGTTGCTGATATACACTAACTAACCAACTAACTGACAACTATTAGACACCTATTAACTAACATCAACCTCTAACCCTTCTACAATTGCTGCTAACACCCTGCTGTGCACATCAGTGTACAAAGCCACTGTGCACTCGACTCCGCATAGATATGCATAGTCCTCTCTCATCTTACTGCTGCACTGTGTGCACTTACACAGTGAGCAACCCCTTACTGCAGACCCCCCATTAACTCTCCACCTAACCAACATAATTCCCCAAATCAGTCATCAACGGACCTGAATGCTCCTTCACAGTAGTCGAGTAAACCCCCAACAAGTCCAAACACTCAAAATAGTCCACATATATATATATAATCCACAATAAACTCCCCCCTTCTCCATATATAACTGAATGCCTTAACTCAATCCATGAATAACCGACTAGTACTTTTACGGTCGACTAGTTTGTCGCTTTCATCAAGAAATAACATGTGCCACTGGTACTTTTACAGTCGACTTTGCATCTGACAAAATTAGCGTCCGAATAACCGATTAGGACAAAAGATGTGGTTTTGGGATACGACAAAACTACTGTTTAAGTGACCTTAAGGTATCAAAAGATACGCTTAACTACACTCATGTATGATTCCATAGGATTAGTTTGATAACGAGCACACAAGCAAACATTAAGTATTATATCGGGATAACTAGCAGTTAAATAAAGTAGACTACCAATCATACCTCGATACTTATGCTGGTCGACTGGTTTGTCGCTTTTATCAAGATCCAACTTAGATGAAGTAGCCATTGGAGTGCCGATTGGTTTGACGTTTTTCAGGTCAAATTTTTTCAGCAGGTCCTTTGTATACTTTGACTGGTTGATAAAAAATCCTTGTGAGTTATGTCTGACTTATAATCTGAGAAAGAAGTTTAGTTCTCCCATCATGCTCATTTTGAACTTATTCTGCATACACTTAGCAAATTCTTGGCATAATACCTCATTAGTAGACCCAAAATTAATGTCATCAACATAAATTTGCACCAATAAAATTGTCTCATCAATTAATTTTATGAAAAGTGTAGTGTCAATCTTTCCTTTTAAAAAATCTTTTTCAAGTAAGTACGAGCTTAGATGTTCATACCAAGAGCGAGGGGCTTGTTTGAGGCCATAAAAAGCTTTCTTAAGCATGAAAACATGATCAGGTATCTTATAATTTTCAAAAGTAGGTGGTTATTTGACAAAAACTTCTTTAATAAATCCATTAAGAAAATTACTTTTTACATCCATTTGGAAAAGTCTAAAATTTTGAAAGTTTGCAAATGCACAAAGCATCTAGATCGATTCAAGTCTCACAATAGGAGCGTATGTCTTATCGTAGTCAATACATTCCTCTTGGTTGTATCCTTGAGCTACGAGACATACTTTATTACGTGTAACAGAACCTTCCTTATTAAGTTTGTTATAAAAAATCCATTTAGTACCAATGATCGGATGATCATTTAGTTTAGGAATAAGTTCCAAAACTTGATTTCGTTCAAATTGGTTGAGTTCTTCTTGCATTGCAGACATCAAACAAAAATGCTTCTCTAATATTCTTAGGTACTATTTGTGACATAAAAGCTATGTTGTCTATAGAATCTCTATTTGCTAAACGAGTACTTACATATTTTATTACTTTACCTATTACCAAGTTCTCTGGATGGTCTGGCATGAATCGTATCTTTTTTGGCAAGCTTTCCAGATAACTTGTTCCAGATATTTTATTTTCAGGGGTACTGGATATTCGTTGGGCGTGTTCATCATCATCATCATTGGGAGCTGCTGCTTGACTGTTATACTCATCAAAAGTAATATTAACAGATTCTTCAAAAATTAATAATTGTTTGTTGAATACTTTGTATCCCTTACTATTGGACGCATATCCAAGAAAAATGTCTTCGTTAGCTTTGGCATCAAACTTGCCTAAGCTGTTTTTGGTATTCAGGATAAAGCAGCGACAACCGAACACTCGAAAATAAGATATAGTTGGAGTCCAACCAAACCAAAGCTCATAGGGAGACTTCTTCGATATAGGTCAAATTTGAACCCTATTCAAAATATGGCATTTTGTATTTACATCTTCTGCCAAAAAATATTTTTAAAGTAAAAACTGATTTAACATGACTCTAGCCATATCGCCAAGAGTTATTTTGTATTTACAGCTTCTGCCTAAAAATATTTGAAAGAGTGTGGGTCAGAGAAAGGCTTAGAATTTATAGAGCTTAGAAGATTGAAAGCTTGAGAGATAATTTGAAATGGGAGAAATCATGCTCTATTTATACTAGTTTGGTGGGGCAAAGTTCGGCCAGAGTTTTGAACCCAAAGGTTTAAAAAATTGACGTTGCATATCTCGTTATAAGGTGGAGCAAAAAATTTGGTTGTTGATTTTTATGGCACCGAGTTCGGCCCAAGTTCGGTTAGGGACCGAGTTTGGCCCGAGCTTGGTCTACATCAGACTAGAAGCTCTATAAGGTGGGTTGAGCTGGTTGGGCTTGGTTCAGTTGGGTTCAATGCTTGATTGTTTGTTTGGTAGAGCTATAGGAAATATGTTGAGTAGTTGTTATGCCACAGTGTGACTCAACGTACATATTACCTAGACTCAATCAAATATAAAATTATAGACTCTGAAAAGATGATATAGCAGCTGTTTGATGAAGTCTGATGATGTCATATCCAGTAGTCGATGTGTCATATTGAGTCATAACATATATCAGTGTGTTAATTATTGAAATCATGTTGACTGTGATCCAGTTTGGGTTAATATGCCAGATGCACACGTCATAAATAATATCTCCTAATTTGATCCATATAATACCAGCCCATGTAATATTATGTTAGAATCAAGTATAACAGTTCTAGAATATGTGATATAAATACTATCAAGTACTGGAAACTAACAGAGAGATGTACTCGCATGCAGTCCTGAGCAAAGAACTCAATCAATGTCCGGTCTGGAGTCCAAGTGACCTATATATGAATTATCCATATCAAACAGGTGTTTCAGATTCATAATTATTGTTAAATAAGTTTAAACTAGGTTTCTAGAGCAAAATTAGATATTTATGGTCAAACTAGGTCAACACTCCAAATCGGGTCCAAAACTAGCTTCTAAGTTGGTTTCTAGAGCCATACTAGCTACTAATAGGTAATAATAGGTTATCTCTAGGTTTCTAGGTCATTTCTAGGTCATTTGGGTTTAACTTAGTTAATACCTATTTTTGGGTTTCAATTGGTCTACTGGATTAGCCTATTAAGTCATACTAGCTCATATTAAGTTCTAACTAGGTTTTCTAAGTCATACTAGTTTGTGTAGATATACTATATATATCATACATTATATATAGACTCTTATATTTATGCTAGTATCATATATTAACACAGTAATTATCTATCTAATACTATAACCCATAACTTAACCTATTGGCATACACATATACATCTTAACCCTTGTAATAACTCATAACTTAACTACTATCCCACGTACTAGTACCAATACCTTATCTCTTAATACTTTACCCAATATCTTAGATCACTTATATATATATATATATATATATATATATATATATATATATATATATATATATATCTTAACACTTACACCAAAATACTAACCTCCAAGGATCACCTTGATACTAAAAGACTCTTTCATATTTCCAATCATTAGGACACCACACTCATTGTGCACTTCGGCACAAAAATTCCTGATATACCACTTGGTATCAGTGAACTACACAACAGCCCTCACTCACCTAGCTCATCCACTCAAGCATGGACACTTCCCAAACAATACCCTCACAACTCCTCCTACACAAGATCCAAATTTCCCCCACATCTGGTTGAATATCATATACTTTCTCATTTAACACATATGCCAAATATTCTCCTCTTGAACACATATCCCCAGCAGGAACATCATTATAACTCAATACCTACTACTAATTGCTGCACTTTCACAACTGTTACTTACTCCCACACCTATATGTTAACTTTCACAGACTTATACTCACCAGAATTATTACTGGTGCACTTACAATACATACACACAACTTACCTAGCACTACACAATATACTGCTACCTCTAATACTCTGCATAACTATCACATAATACTCCTTATACTTTAACACTCCTAGTACCTACATTAAAACCCCAAATCCGGGTACACCTCTCTCACAACCAACCTAATCCACACTCTAGGTACACTCACTGATACACCATGTATCAGTGATACACAACCACTGCTATATAGACATTTTTGCTCAAGCACAAATGCACTCACCAACTTATCACTACCAAAATACATACTCTCTATTGATCACTGATACACCTTTGATACTATATAACTACACAGGAACACCCATACTCTCCTACGTGCCCCTTATCTATTCCTAACACACACACACCTTGTGCATACCTCCTCTTTGCATTTGTGCACTCAAATCACCTACACACACGAGTATGCACTATCACACTCATCCACAAGTGCCCTCAAGGAAACTCCCTACTGTTGCTAATGATAAGGTCTCAACCTGAACACCCTCTACTGTATGCACCCTCTTGATACTCATTTATACTTCCAATCAAGCACACAGGCCTGATAATTCCAATGCACTTTACTCATACTGACTACTACACAACCTTGCAAACCTGAGCCTCACCTTACCTACCTGTTGTATTCAATTACCCCCATTTACATACCTGATACAACACTCATCTCACTAGGATACACTCACACCTTAGCTTATATACTAATACCCACCTGTGTACCATACTCTATCACTCGACACTGCTACAACCTAAACCTGGACATAATATAACAGAACCCTATATATTTAGTTGCTATAGGCACTGATGTGTAGCGCCTTCTTACAGAGCAGACCTTCCTCCCTTTACCAACTGCTCGATCATGGCAATACTCTAACCCAGTTGAACATCCACTTAGCTGTGCACTGTATTACATTCCAGGTATTTCAAAGCAGCTGCTACTGCTGCTTATTCATCCTTCTACTACTACAGTGAAGCAACCCAATACAGGTGCTCACTAAGTAGACCTATGCCCTTTGCCCATAGTCTTATACTGACTACACAATACTACCCTCTACTATCACTCACAACACACATGTACCAGTGTGAACACACACCACTCCTCATCAATGTTCATTCCTCCACATATAACACACCCTCCATAGCATAAGTACAAACATACTAAATATTAAACACCCTCAAAACATACTAAGTTAATACACACATATACTGATATACATCTGTACATCATTGGTACACTCCAATATCCATATTTTTGATATACTACAGATTGCACAATCACTGATACTCATAGTTCGCTCACACACACTCATACAATACACTCACTACATTTACTACTCCTTATCTGGTCTGAAAGTCCCTATCTCAAATATACATGAAACATATTCCACATGGTACACCATACCACACCTGAACACATAATATATAAAATAATAACAAATTGAAAAGGAAACAATGGTATATATATATATCCTAATTAGACACAAATGACGCCAATACCTATGAATACCAACTTCTAACCATGTGTATCATAGAATCTCATGACTCAACACTACATATCTAATTTTTGGCACTAGACAAAAGTACACCACAAATTTTACACAATAATCCTATTGAGAGCATTCCACAAGCACTTGGTGGGCAAAATTCCTAGTTCCACCAAATGAACGCTAGAAACAACAATACAACATTCAAAAGCGTAGATATAGTGGATTTGAGTCCACTAACACCTAGTTCTACCATTAGAAGATTATTTCTACCTATGTGGGGGTTCCTATTGGCTCCATTTGGGTTCCTACCATAAAAATTAGGAAAAAAGATGGATTTAACTATTGGGAGTTGGATGTAAATAAATCATAAATTTGGCAAAGCATGGAAGAAGAAGTGGCACAAACCACTTTGATAGTGCTCCTCCTAGTTACTCCCAAGCTCTAGCTCTCTATGGAAGAAGTTTGGAAAAGTTTCTATGGTGGAAATAGCTTATAGAAGAAAATTAGGGTTTCTACTCTTGTGGAGATAGAGAAGATGAAGTAGGAAAGAAGAAGAAGAATAAGAAGAAGAAGTGGTGGAGGAGGAATGAAATTAAATTAAATAAAGAATGCTTGGGAAAGGGTTTGTCATGATAGGTTACATTTATTTACTAGTTTGCCATTCTCCTCTGATTGATTTCTAAACCTAAATGAATGAAATTCTTTCATTATAAATGATATCCAACTAACCAAAATAGAATATTCTAGTCATCACAATTAGTACTAACTAACCACTAAATATAATCACATAGATAAAATGATCAGTAAAATTACCAAAATATCTCTAGTCCAAATTTTAGGTAGTTACACTGGTTCCGCCGAACCAAAAGTTACCACTATACGTGATGTCGTACAAGTCTAAATTATACTTTTATAAGGAGGATCAATCACGGTCGATGTAATAACTCAGAAAATAAATTTATTGAAGCAAAAACAAGAAAAAAATTGAATGGACATCAGATATACAAAAATATTCTCTTTATTTGAAAATTTATAGCAGAATTTAAAGAGCAATAATAACTCGATTACAAATACAGGATCTAATTATTATACTAAATGATGTCACAAAGGTTACAACTCGATTAACTATGACAATCGATAATGTTTCATACATTACGTTCCTTATATAAAAAAGAATAAACATCTTGAGCCGAATAACTTTAAGTTGGCAATCAAGCAGCAACGACTCAATATGTCTAAACAACTCTTAAAACCCACAGAGGAGGGGTTCAATACAATAGATAATGTGCTAGTGAGCGGTCACTAGTCATCTCAATTAAATCAAAATAGTAATCATGTCAGAATAGAAAAAAATATTAAGTGGTCTTTCTATTCTTGCCTTAGGACCAATTTACAAATTGTAAGTGGTTGCCATCACAAAATCGCAAATTGTGCTAACTTTTGTATTAAGTGTGTTACAACAAAGAAAGTATAAAATAATCCTAACACTGAGAATTCTAAGTACAAAAAGAAGAAGTGGTAAAGTATGATGATGGAGATCGAGTTGTGCATCTAACTCCTTTACTCCATTGACGATCGAACGACGAAAGAAAATTACAAAAGTATCTAGTTCACTGGCGAGAAGGATAATAATTAGGCTCTCATAACAGAATTGTTCCTTGGGATGTAGGGATCCCTACTATTTATATCGATTCGTACTGTAATGGCCATGCACGCACATATCCTAAAAAATAACTATTTTCAGCATTTGTCGCATCACTACTGGGTTTGGCACATTCAATTATTGTGGTAACTACCCACAAGATTTGGTCAACAATACACCAATGACACGGTCTACTTGACGTGTGTCCTTGTGCTTGTGGTCACAAATTGGTCGCGGCTGATGTCGTATAGAAATGGGTACATATTTGGCACAACAATGTACGCAGGTCGGTAAAGGTTACTGCCAGCTTTTGCCGTAGGGAGATGCGGCTAGAAATGCATGAATATTCTGCTGCATGAGAATGTTGCCGCATGAGAATGCTGCCGCATGGGCTTTTTGTGACTCCTCTGTCACATAGTCTTTATTATGCTAAGGGTTCTTATCCGCATGACTCTGCTGCCGCATGAAGGCCTTTATGGAGCTGAGGTAGTTGCTACCGTGCAACCACTGCCTGCACACATATCCCGAAGCTCTCTGCTGCAACCGTCAGAGCAATTATGTTACTGCTGACGTAACTTTAATTTTTTGAGGATAACTTTCCTTATGAATATTATAGTATAGGTGCAGCTGAGGCATCAGCAGCATGCTCTTTAGGGCTTCGTCTTTTCCGTATCGTTGGTACTAATGACCTTCTGCCACATTGGATGCTTACTGTCCTTTGCTGTAAGGACCAACATTTTCCATGCTTCTACTGTAAGTAGATATATAAATCATAAAGTATCTTTAGTTAACTATTTGAGACAAACGCATGCGCGCACATACACAACACACAAAATATATATATATACATATATATATATATATATATATATATATATATATATATATATATATATATATATATATACATATATATATATTACAAGCAACAAAAAAATTGTATCCATACAAGCAATAATTTTAACTATTGATTTACGATCCAATAGTTCTTATTGAAAGGGCTTTCTTGTAATATGATTAAGAGTAATAAGTATCAAATTTATAGGAAACATCATTTAATGCTGTATTTTTTTGTTGACTTTTTTGATACCTCCTATTATAGGTCATTTTTTATCATGAATTATTTTATTAATTATTATTAAAAGATTCTATGTTAACATGACCTGCAATAGCAGGTCAAGTCAAATTTTAGGAGACAACTTGCATAATTCACTATGTATTTTTCTTGTGGTAGGCATACCAAAAAAAGTTGCTTGTATTATAGCCAAACCATATATAACCTTTATAAAATATAAGTGTGTCATGAATTCATCCATGCAAATAGATAGATAGTCTTGCGAACATATTAATGTTTGAATGTAGCCTAACTATATGACTGTCACTTGAACCACAAGCTATCTTGAACTATTCATGGTAAGATGATGATCCTTTTATGTGTTGTTAGTTAGCCCCACCAAAGGTCCCAAAATACATGTGATATGCACTTATTATCCTTGTTTCCTATAGGCTGACTCAATTTTGGTGTCCCAACAGCCATTCGAGAAACCCAAACCTTATGAACAAGTTATCCAATAACCATGCAAATGCGTGAACAATTTAACTATAAAATAGATGCATGATACATAAACTAAAATAACTAAGCAATACATTCTTTTTCTATTACCACATTACTCGAGCCATCATTTGTAGTTCCATAATTCTCAACCAGGGTTTACTATATTTACTTACTTTATAGTCAGAGGATTTCTGCCTTGGTGACTCTTTCTCCATAAATTCTATATCTGAACAACAAAGCAAAATTCACCTATTTATAATGGAAATACAATATTATATATGATAATCTAACCATAATACTACATTCCATAAGATAATATAACAATACTATATTAATCAACTCTTTGACAATAATTTAATATTCTATTATTCCATATAGCAGGTTAATATGGTATTACTCTCGTTTATCTTGGTTCTTTTTTACTTAGCATTAACAAAGTCATGTCATATATAAACAAAGACTAGTAAAATCTTCTTATTAAGTATGATGGTAAAGGAGAGAAGGATCACAACCACCCACCATGAAGAATTATTATTCATTCTGAATACCAAGATATCTATATGATTATTCTGCATGAATCTATGTTCAACAAAGTCCTTCGAGCCAAAAAACTAGTCTAATGAACTATGCAGAACCAATATTACATACACAATACTTAAAAATTGATGTAAATATTTTTTTCTTATGCATATAAGTACACTTATGTGTCAGTACCATATTGTAAAATAGGGATAATTTTGTCATTTTATTTATTATAAGTATTGTGTCTATTTATTTTAAATAATTACATGATATGTGTATATATATATATATATATATATATATATATATATATATATATATATATTATATGCATAGTGTTCTTTAATGTATGGGTTAGTAGACTAGACCTAGAGACCTACTAGATGAGCCTCTAACCAAATTATAGGGTTATTGATTTAATTAGTAATTTTTGGGATTAATTATTTAGGGTCATAATTTATTATTGTGATTTTATTTCATTGTTGTCATTACCGTTGCTTCGATATTTGGAGCGCTACCTTAGCCATTGCCTTCCTACAAATTTTATACCCTTGTCTTAGACGTGCCTGTCTCCCATTCTGACCTTTGTTTAACTCATAAATATGCTCTCTTGTGCTTCATTTTAGTCGTACAATATTCGTCACGGACATTTATTTTAAATTCTAAATAAATTCAACTTTGTATCTTATGCGTTCCAATCAAAATTGGAGATACAATCTTGACCCATTTTGTACAACACAAATTATGATAATATTCTATTCTGAGCCTTCTACATCCATGACACTTGTGTCCCATCTAATTTTAGCCCTATGTATTTACAATTAATTTTAAAACACCAATTATATTAATTTTAATTAAATTAATCCAAAAACTCTACTTGTGCAGTTTTCTAATTATTGGAAACTTTTATGCAAAAGTGCATTGAGGTGTCCACACCCTATTGGACCAACACAAGAAAAAATCTCATTTCCCTTTATGTGAATTTTCTCCATAATTTTGGATTGTGTAACACTCGACATAAACCCCTCAACAAACCTTAGCCCTCTATTTTGAAATAATATAAATCCTAGCCTTTCAAATATCTACATAAAAAGCCAAAGCCCTTTTCAAGATGTTGACCGGCCCCCACCCTAGGTCAACCTCAAAACCCTATTTCCCCCCCCCCCCACACACACATATATATATATATATATATATATATATAAATATACATATAAATATAAATATATATATATATATATATATATATATATCTTTTTTTTATTTACCATCAAAATCTTAGACCTAGCCGACTTCCTATTCATCTTCTTCTCTCTTGTTCATCTTCTTCCTGTCGACCGAAGCAACCGGCCGGAGACGACCCCGACCTGCCAGAAGCCGACAATAAGCCGCGGCCAACCCTCCTCGATTGAACGCCCTCATCCATCCATCCTTCCATCGACTGCCTGAACATCCCCTCACGACTTGACTGAACGCCCGCGGCCATCCATCCTCCCGCCGCCTGCCTGAACATCACCCTCCCTCTTCAAAACTATAAAACCTAAACCCTAAACTATAAACCATCACCTCCTCTCCTCTTCCCGACCTTCCACCTCCAATGATCACACTCGTCCTGACGACCGGAGCCGTCTGAACTCGACCACCCGCTGAACTCGACCACCTGCTTGTACCACGACTGGACCACGACAGCCTCTTCACCTTACGACTACCCCGCGAGCAGCACCACAGTCAACCGTCCCAATCATCACCGGCGTCGACACTCTACTTTACCTCGATATCCTCCACCGCTGGATCCTCCACTCCACGGCATCCCTGAGCTTCTCTTCCCTATGACTTTACCTCCGCCAGCACCTTCATCCCCATCACCCGACCTGTTCTCCACCATCTTCCCCGGTGATCACCCGCTGGATACCCGGTGATCACCTCTCCATCCAACTGAACATCCCGACCTCCTTGACGATATTCTAGACCCCGCTGTCAGCCTTCTTCCCAATAGACCACTCCTTCCCGACTTCCCGGTCATCATCCCGAGCCACCCCGGCTAACACCACTGCCAATAACGCCACCAGCACGCCTGAACCGAACCGCCTCTGCAAATACCTCCTTCTCCGATCTTCTCCGTCGAGCACAACCTCCACAGCAACCTCGACTCATCCCATACGACTTTATCTCTACCTCTTCCCTGTTCTTCTCTATTTTTACCCTTGTTGTGCCTCTCCCCTCCGGTAATAAACCACAGCCTCTGACACTATCATCATCATCATCATCATCATCATCATCACCACCATCATCATCATCATCACCATCATCACCATCATCATCATTGTCAGCATCATCATCGTCATTGTTGACCCATTCTACCTCGCCAGAGATGACCTGCAGTAGTCACCCTCGATCCCGTGTACATGCACGCTAAAGTGCAGGTTTGACTTGCCTCCCTTTTATGTTGTGTATTTGTGCATGTATAAATAGTGTTAGGCTAGCGTGTTATTCATGATAGTTTAGTTGATGTGCGTTGTGTGACCCTGTGCTGGTAAACCCAGTAACTAGTTGCATATGTATGTATAATAATTAGTTGATATATAGATATATATATATATATATTCCATGGGAATTGATTGCTAGTTCTAGTTATGACTATAATATACATATGCTGTGTGACCATAAGTGTTAATTATGGGTGCCCTGTATTTGCACATGATCATGTGACCTGAGTATTAGTGATCTGTCTGCCTTGTGTACACTGACGTACTAGCTAAGCATGTGTTAGTAATTGACTGTCTGATTATGCACATCATTTGCAGACGTGACAATCGTGCAGTTAGACGCACATTCGACCCTGCAAATTGACCATTGTTACCCCCTAGCGTAGTCTCTGAGTTTAGTGTATTTATGATTGTGTGTTAGTGTAATAACTGATGTTGTACTATTATTAAATAATATCTATAGGACTGTTGGATTATTCAGATAAGACCTCGGAAATAGGTTATTGGTATTTCCAACAGAGGACCACAGGCGAGTATATTTTCTGACAGTTTTTATTATGTTGATTATCTCTATGATTCTAGTTGTATAGCGTATATGATTCTGATACTATGTATACACGAGTTCGCATCATAGATACCTGTTATGAGGAGTCGTGATTGGAATCCATCGTGCTAGTTGGAGACGGGAAAATATTAGTAGATTATGTGATCATACCCAACTCTACATGAATCATAGCTCACCCATACCTCACGTCGGTACAACCTGACCATGACATGCCTCATAGCCTGTTATGTATGATTAGCCTGACTATTGCTTGCATCATAGCATCCAGATGGTTAGACTGACCTTACATGAATCATAGCTAGTCATACATAGCAAGCTTGATTGGTCCTAAGGTGATCACATGATATGCTGATATTTTACACACTTAGCTAGATATTCTATACATGTATTTCGAGATCATAGTTCTAGCATTTCCTTATATTCTAGTTATTGTTCTAGCATTCACTTATATTCTAGTTCATTGTTCTAGCATACACTTATATTTCTATTCATTGCTAGTGTACCATTGATGATGGCACATGCTCCAATATTTTTATTTCCGGTATTTTATTATCTCCAGTATTTCTTATTGCCAGTATTTATATCCATCTTGCATTTTTTTACACTGTATTATAGTTTTTGTCAATATACATGGAACTGCTGTTAGTGCTTGTTCTTCGCTCTATCCTGACTAGAAATATTTTTTTAGACTGCGACTTAGAGGACTTGTTTCTAGCATACTTGGAGATTTGGATGTTATTGATTGCAGGTTAGACTATTTTGTTGTTTTGACTCGTATTATATTTTATTTATTTTCTTCGATATCTTATCGTGCTTTAGTTTCTGTGATTGATTATTTTCAGATTATATTGTGATATCTTTGTCTTCTTATGGAGTTGGATATTCGTGAGAGATTGATTAGATAGTATTATGACCTAGACAATGTTTTACCGTCGATGCTGCGGTGTAGGCTGGACGTACCCACGTACTTGTGCCCCAAATTTTAGGTACGGATTATGACATATTTTTAGTGGTGGCCCATGCAGGACAGACTTCGCAAGTAGTGTGATATCTTGGTAGTGCGATATCTTAGTTGTACTACTGCGTGGCTGCGATAGGATATAGGACATAGGATACTAGGATTTGAGAGGTTACTCAATCATAAATTATTTGAGAGATTTTTGGGATGACCCTTGAGAATCTTATTATAATTTCTAATTCAAATATGTTTCCCTTGTTTTCATTCGTTCTTACTTATTGTTATTGAATTTGATTCTTGTTGGTCAGTTATTAAATTTAATTCTTGGTGTCGTTGTTGAGTTTGATTTCTTATCGAGATAAATTTTACAAACTAAAATTTACGGTATCATCTGATGACATATGTTGATGAGGACAGTGAGAAAGATAAAATATCTACTTTGGTTATGGAACCTAGAGTTTATCGTAGCCATGTTAGCTGTCGTGGCCAAAACGTAGGAACCCGACCTTGGATACATATCTTAGTTATAAAATTTAGAGTTTCTTGTAGCCATACCGGTTGGCGTGGCGAGGATTCTAGATAACGTGATTATAGAGTTGCATACCTTAGTTATGGAACCTATCGTTTATCGTAGCTATGCTTACTGGCGTGGCGAGGATTCTGAGTGTCATAATTTTGGACAAACGTGTATGATTATTAGGTTGTATCTTAAATTGGTTCTTAAAGTATCATGTCAATACTTATCCACTTCTATTATTCTAGGACTTTGTTCCAATCATTTCCTTTTGATAGCCATAGAGATACCTTCAGTCCTTAGTCCAGTTCTTTTTGAGCTTATTTCTTTAAGGATCCTTGTTAGTATGATATTTGGTGACTTATAATTAGGTCTGTGTCTTGTATCAGTATCTACTGAGTATGGATTGTAAGTCTATAAGTGTTTCTTGGTTGGACATGTGAGCAGTAGGCATCAATCTAGAGTTAACCGTAGCATAGTACCTTGTAGCAATAATTCTATAATATGTGTCATTATGGTTAGTATTGGTACTATTGGTAGAAGAAGGAGTAAAGAGTATCAATGAGGATTCCAGAAGTTAGTATCAGAGTCCAACGATGTGTTGGAAGCAATAGGTGAAAGAAGTGCTTAAAAATTGTGTGAATGATGCACAGTGGGTGTTGAGTGTCAGTGTAAAAGTTCATGAAAATGGAAGCATGAGTATTAGAAAATTCTAATGGTGTGTCATAGGTTGAAAAATATCAAGATTGGTCATAAGAGATATGTAGTGTATCACTAATTAGTATATTAGTCTATAAAAGGTTTAAGAGAGACACTTATATATCAATTCATATGCCTGTCTTTGAGAGTAAAGTAAAATATGTGTATTATATAATGTGCAAATGATCATGAGTTCTATTGAGTGTGATAAGATGATCTAATGATGACGCTAGTTTTACTATACCAAGAGTATTAGTGTTTCTATGTCAAGTGTAAACCCCCTCGACCAATTTAGGATTATTTTAATTTAGATTGAGAGACTAGGATTAATTTGGATACAATTAGAATTAATGTACAACAATTATGTGATCTAATACACCTTACCGTAGCTTTGATGTTTGGAGCGCTACACTAGTAGTTACCTTCAAACAAAGTTCAAATACATTTCCTAGACATGCCAAACTACCCATCTGACCCTTGTATAACTTTTAAATACTCAATATTGTGCTTTATTTGAGCTGCGCAATATTTCTTACAAACGTTCACGTATGATTTTAATAAACCCAATTTCTCATAATCTTATTCCTATTTGGATTTGGAAACACAACCTCAACATATTCCATATAATGCAAATTATGGAATTTACCTATTCTGAGCTTGCTACACCTATGACTCTTGTGTTTCACCCAAATTTAATCCCATGTGTTTTTAATTTACAAAAGAACGCCAGGTGCATTTGTTTTAATTAAATTAAATTAGAGGCCAAACTCACCGCAAAGCAAGACCTAATGAAGCCCATGTACACCCTTTCTTGTGGACCAGCTCCATCCCAAGGAGCCCAGGTCGGCCCAAATCTCGAGGGCAGCCCATATTCCCTCTCCTCCATATAAATACATATTTTCTCTAATAAAACCCTAACGATCAAAACTCTAGCCGAACCTTAGCCAAACACCCTCTCCAAAACCCGAGCATTCCCCAACTTCTCCAATGCCACCACCACCTCAGGCTACCACAACCACAGCCACGACCGCTGCCGACCCCTGCTATCCATGCCGTACCACCCCCCTCAGGCCGTCTGCACTCGTCGCATCATCACCATCCCCTTCACCATCATCAACCTCTTCCTCAAACCCGACCACCCTTGTCGAGCCTGACTGCTCCCAGCCGGGACCACCGCCTCCAGCACAGCCAACCACCACTATCAGGCAGAGCACCACCCTTCCCATGACCTGACAGCCATCCAAGCACCATCCCCACCAGCCAAGCCTCGTTGTCGCTGTTGCAAGGCTGCTGCAACTGCTGCAGTTACTGCCGCCACTGCCTTGTCCGCCGCACGATGACCAAAACTTTGCCCCATGCCGGAGGAGAACCGTCGACGAGCACAGACCCCCGTCCAGCCACGCCAAGGAAAATACCTTAATTCCTCCCTTCTTCATTGTATCATCGTATCGTCGTGCCGTGTGTCGACACAAACTAATTAATGATTAAAACCTTATATGTGTATGCATGTATGTTTAATTAGATTAGTTAGAAATAAATAAATTTGTAAATACCCTAATAACAGGATTTGTTATTAAGACTTATAATTCACCTAAAAACCTAGACATAAACTAAGTACACTGTAACATGGAAAATAAGGACAGGTAATTATACAAACATAAATAGTTTGGTAACCCATAACTTCGGTAATTTATTGTCGTGAGAGACACGGTAACTGAGGATATGACACGTGTGCATCTTAGCTATGTGCACACGCGACACTGTAGTCGACCAGCCGTGATCTTACGACAGTACCTAAGAGCAGCGTCGTTGTTTTTTGTATATTGCTTTAATGTCTGATATTAGAATTTTTTTATTATATTGTATGTTAGGGTCACTGGACCAGCTAGGAAATACTATAGGAGCAGACTATTGGTATTCACAGCTTAAGGACCCATGCAAGATACCTTGCCATATTACTGTCTAACTTAAATTATGCATATATTGTATGATATCTGGTTGCTTTATTTCATATGACTGTGCGCGTCCGAGATTGACTCGGGTGCAGTCGACGGATGCGTCGATGAGTAGTGTACTTGACCTAGTCACTAGCAGACTCGCCCCATTGGGAGGATACTATGTTATCTTCCGTGACTTGGCACTCTTACACGTTTCACGGTGATAAATTCATATTGGGATGCGGGTTCGCATACTCGACTAGCTATCTGTGCATATGACATACATTATGGTTAGTATATAATTCATGATTTTGTATTAGTAGAGACTTGGCATATAGATACGTGGTATGCGCGTCGAGTATTAGACTTGTATATTTATATTGGGTGGGAGAGGACAACTAATAGACGTATGGGATACACACATTGGAATTCATAGTATCCGGATGAGCCACGGATCTAATGACTCCCTTTATGCAGATGTCCCGTTCTTCGGAGCGGTATGGAAGTTATATTATTTAGATGCCCCATTCTTCGGAGCGGTATGGACGTTATATTACGCAGATACCCCGTTCTTCGGAGTGGTATGGACGTTATATACTATGCAGATGCCCCGTTTTTCAGAGTGGTATGGACGTTATGCCTACGCCTACCCGTACATACCAAAGTTGTCCTCATATTGCATTCACATAGATGGTTAGCACACCCTTTATTTATTTTCTTTAGTATTTATGTATATGGCATGCTTCTATGTATCTTGTTACGTCCCTCTGAGGACCTGGTACCTTTTCAGATTTGGATGAGACATATTACCCCACAGCGTACAGCCCCGGACAGGAGACTAGGTACGCTACCGAGGAGGAGTTAGAGGTACTACCGTCAAAGTTTTCATGATCAGTTGGTAGGCCTTCTGCCTGGGATTGGGAGCATCATTATCTAGTCAGCCGATGCCCTAGTCATAGTAGTGGGTTTGTCCCTACCAGACATTCTTGGTTGTACAATGATTTTTGAGACTGGCATTTATTTTTCCAGTATTTATTCTAGTACTCTTTGGTTATATTTGTGGATCATATTAGATTACCTATTGTTGATTGATATTGGACATGTTAGTATTTTAGGATGGCGTAGCACTCTTCGTCAGGATCCATTAAATTGGGATATCCTCGGAGATGTGACAGCTGGTTATTGCCACGTGGCCTGGTCCCATGTATTATGGGACTGGGGCGTGACATGGTTTTAGTGGTGGCCCATACAGGTCTTATTTTTTGCTTGTGGTATGGTAACATGCCCAGCGAGCCTGCAATAGGATAGAAATTACTAGGTCTCATCCACTTTGATTATGTCTTTGAACTTCCTTCGTATTACTTCTAAATATCTGTATCTTGTTTGTCTGATTCCGTACTCTTTTAATGAAGTCCTATCTTTTGCAGCAAGATAAACTTGCGCAGTGGATGAGAAGCACCCGGTGTCGTGGTGCCAACCGACACCACCCGAAGAGAGGAGATACCCCAGGGACTACCTGAAGGGCAATTACCTTGAGAGCAATTACCTTGGGCTCTACAGCAGGCACAGTTTGATCGAGCCAGACAGCAGGCCAGAGGACAGAGGCACGAACAGGCCTTTGCTTTAGTAGCTACTGAGGAGGAAACAGAAGATGAAGCTATCACAGGTACCATTTTAGTTACATCATTACCTGCGATGGCATTGTTTGATTATGGTGCTACGCTATCTTTCATATCTAGTAGATTCGTAACTATGCATAGAGTAGCTACTTTTCCCTTACCTAAGAGTTAGAATATTCTTACCGGAGGAGACATCGTGCCGGTTACCAGAACTATTAGAACGTGCTCGGTAGTCGTGTGTGGTAGAAAGATGAGAGCGTAATTCTTGGTATTTCTAATACCATACTTTGACGTCGTGTTAGGCATGGACTAGTTAAGTCAGTTTAATGTCGTACTAGATTGTCAGAAGGGTAGCGTCACTTTTAGACTACCAGATCAACCGGAGTTCCAGTACATGCGAGGGACCTTTGAGCAAGGAGTAGGACAGACATGTAGAACTTACATGGCTATGGAGATGGTATCCCCACCGATAGTTGCAGAATTCGAGGATATTTTCTCGAAGGAGTAGCCAGGCTTACCACCAGATAGAGACATGGAGTTTACTATTGAGCTAGTACCTGGAGCAGTACCAATATCTTCTAATGTATACCGATTGGCGAAGAAGGAACTAGATGAGCTGAAGCTACAGTTAGAGGAGTTACAGAACAAGGGATTTATCCATCCTAGTGTATCACCCTGGGAAGCACCAGTATTGTGTGCACCTAAGAAGGATGGGACATTACGAATGTGCATTGATTATAGATACCTTAATGCTTTGACTATCAAGAACAAGTACCCACTGCCATGAATTGATAATTTATTCAACCAGTTGACAGGAGCAGTGGTGTTCACAAAGATAAATTTGAGATCGGGATATTATCAAGTAAAGGTGCGAAGAGAAGATATTCAAAATACAACATTCATGACTCGTTATGGTCACTACGAGTTCTTAGAGATGCCTTTTGGACTGACGAATATGCCCGCCGTATTTATGAACTTGATGAACAGAGTCTTCCACCTTTACTTAGACCAGTTCATGGTAGTTTTCATCAACGATATCTTGGTGTATTCGAAGAGCCATGAGGAGCACTAAAAGTACTTGAGACTAGTATTAGAGACGTTGAGGCGAGAGAGGCTTTATGCCAAGCTGAGCAAGTGTGAGTTCCTTCTAGATCGTATCACTTTTCTCGGACACATTATCTCAGAAGATGGTATCTCAGTAGATCAGGCGAAGATTTCATCAGTAGAGACATGGCTAACCCCTACCAATGTCTTTCCTAGGACTTACCGAATATTACCGGAGGTTCGTAGAGAACTTCGCAAAGATTGCAGAACCGATGACCTGCTTGACCCATAAGGAGCAGTAGTTAACTTGTGCAGAGGAGTGTCAGAAGGCATTCGATGAGCTGAAGAAGCGTTTGACTACAACACCTATCTTGACCATATATTTTGGACCCGGAGGATTCGTGATCTATAACGATGCATCCCGAAAAGGATTAGGATGTGTCTTGATGCAGCACGAAAATGTTGTGGCCTATGCCTCTAGATAGTTAAGGACCCAATAGAAGAACTATTCCACTCATGACTTGGAACTTGTCGTAGTAATCTTTTCTTTGAAGCTTTGGAGGCACTACCTATATGGAGAAAGAGTGGAGATATTCACTGACCATAAGAGCCTGAAGTACGTCTACACCCAGAAGGACCTAAACTAGAGACAAAAATATTGGCTCGAGCTGATGACAGACTTTGAGATTGAGCTACAGTACCATCCGGGGAAGGCCAACGTAGTAGCTGAGCATTAGAGGTCGTTATGCCCGAAGTAGACGGACAGTTGTCGAGTTTTTAGTTGCAATCGACACTAGTGGAGAGGATCATGACTACTTTGTCGCCAGATGCCAGATTCTAGAGGCTTCGACAGAGGACAGGGGCTGGAATACAGACAATATTGCGTATACATAAAGACGAAACTTTGAGATGTGGAGATCATCTCTATGTTCCAAACAGAGAACTTTGTCAGGACCTGATGTCAGAGGCACATAGTTCAACCTACTCTATTCATCCAAGAGGCACGAAGATGTACTGAGATTTGAGGTAGTACTACTGGTGGCATGGAATGAAGAGAGAGATAGTCCGCTTTATGGCGAAGTGCCTGGTGTATCAGCAGGTCAAGGCTGAGCATCAGAGGTCTGCAGGTTTACTTCAACCGCTCCCGATACCGGAGTGAAAATGGGAGCACATCACTATGGACTTTGTTACGGGTTTTTCGAGGAGTCCTAGTGGTTGCAATGCAGTTTGGGTAATCGTAGATAGACTCACCAAGTTCGCACACTTTTTATCCTTCAGAGTTGGGCAATCTACAGAGGTCTTAACAGATATGTACATGAGGAAGATTGTGCAACTGCATGGAGTGCCAGTTAGTATAGTGTCTGACAGGAATACGAGGTTTACATCTTACTTTTGGCGGAGTATGCAAGAGAGTCTCGGTACCCGCCTGAAGTTTAGCACATCGTATCACCCGCAGACAGATGACTAGTCCAAATGTACCCTTCAGACGTTGGAGGACATGTTAAGAGCATGCATGCTTGATTTTGGAGGATCATGGGAGGACCATTTATATTTGGTCAATTTTTTCTACAATAACAGCCATCAATTAAATATCAAGATGGCTCCCTATGAAGCATTGTATGGAAAGAATTATCGTTCCCCAGTATGTTAGAGCGATATAGGCAAGAGACAAATTCTTGGGCTAGAGTTGGTTGTTCGTACAATGGAGAAGGTAAAGAAGATCCAAGGGCACCTGCGAGCAGCAGAGGACAGACAGAAGCACTGGGCGAACACGCATCGACGACCCCTAGATTTCTAGGTTGGAGATAACATATTTCTAAAGATCTCACCTACTTGAGGGACTATCAGATTTGGAGGCAGAGGAAAGCTGAGTCTGAGGTACATCGGACCATTCGATGTGTTGGAACGCATCAGAGAGGTTGCTTACAGGTTAGCCTTACCATAGACTTTGGAAGGAGTCTATGACGTCTTCCATATATCTATGACGTCTTCCATGTATCTCAGCTAAGGAAGTACATGCCAGATCCGAGTCACTTGCTTGATCATTCAGAGATCACAGTCGGCCCGAGTTTATCATATCAAGACGAGCCTGTAGAGATTCTGGACAGAAGCGAGAAGGTATTGCGAGGTCAGACTATCCCTCTAGTTTATGTTGCATGGAGGCATCATGCACCAGGCGAGTCAACCTGGGAACGGGAAGAGGATATTCGACAGCGTTATCCCCATCTCCTCGAAGGCCTAGGTATGTAGTAGCATTTTAATTTCAGTCAGTAGTTCTTACCATACGTATATTTTAATTTCGAGGACGAAATACTCTAAAGGGTAGATTGTAAACCCCCTCGACCAATTTAGGATTATTTTAATTTAGATTGAGAGACTAGGATTAATTTGGATACAATTAGAATTAATGTACAATAATTATGTGACCTAATACACCTTACGGTAGCTTTGATGTTTGGAGCACTACACCAGTAGTTACCTTCAAATAAAGTTCAAATACATTTTCTAGACATGCCAGACTACCCATCTGACTCTTGTGTAACTTTTAAATACTCAATATTGTGCTTCATTTTAGCTCCACAATATTTGTTTCAAACGTCCACGTATGATTTCAATAAACCCAATTTCTCATAATTGCCCATTGCTATTTGGATTTGGAGACACAACCTCAACATGTTCCATATAACCTAAATTATGGCATTTACCTATTCCGAGTCTGCTACACCCATGACTCTAGTGTTTCACCCAAATTTAATCCCATGTATTTTCAATTTACAAAAGAATGCCAGGTGCAATTATTTTAGTTAAATTAAATTAGAGGCCAAACTTACCCCAAAGCAAGACCTAACCAAGCCCATGTACACCCTTTTTTGTGGACCAGCCCCATCCAAAGGAGCCCAGGCCGGCCCAAGTCCCGAGGGCAGCCCATATTCCCTTTCCCCCATATAAATACATATTTTCTCTAATAAAACCCTAACGATCAAAACTCTAGCCGAACCCTAGCCAAATATCCTCTCCAAAACTCGAGCATTCCCTAACTTCTCCAACGCCACCACCACCTCAAGCCGCCGCCACCACAGCCACGACTGCCGCCTACCCCTGCTATCCACGTCGGACCACCCTCCTCTGGCCGCCTGCACCCGCCGCATCATCACCATCCCCTTTACCATTATCAACATCTTCCTCGAACCCGATAACCCTTGCCAAGCCTGACTGCTCCCAGCGCGGACCATCGCCTCCAGCACTGCCAACCACCACTATCAGGCGGAGCACCACCCTCTCCACGACCTGACAGCCATCCCAGCACCGTCCCCCACCAGCCAAGCCCCGCTGCCGCCGCTGCAAGGTTGCTGCAACTGCTGCAGTTACTGCCGCCGCTACCTTGTCTGCCGCACGACGACCGAAACTCCTCCCCACGCCGGAGGAGAACCATCGATGAGCGCCGACCCCCGTCCAGCCATGCCAAGGTAAATACCTTAATTCCTTCCTTCTTTATTGTATCATCGTATCATCGTGTCGTCATGCCGTATGTCCACATAAACTAATTAATGATTAAAACCTTATATGTGTATGCATGTATGTTTAATTAGATTAGTTAGAAATAAATAAATTGGTAAATACCCTAATAACAGGATTTGTTATTAAGACTTGTAATTCACCTAAAAACCTATACATAAACCAAGTACACTGTAATATGGGAAATAAGGACAGGTAATTGTACAAACATAAATAGTTTGGTAACCCATAACTTTGGTAATTTATTATCGTGAGAGACACGGTAACTGAGGATAAGACACGTGTGCACCTTAGCTACGTGCACACGCGACACTATAGTCGACCAGCCTTGATCTTACGACAGTACCTAAGAGCAGCATCGTAGTTTTGTGTATATTGCTTTAATGTCTGATGTTAGAATTTCTATATTATATTGTATGTTAGGGTCACTGGTCCAGCCAGGAGATACTGCAGGAGCAGGCTATTGGCATTCACAGCTTAAGGACCCAGGCAAGATGCCTTGCCATATTTACTGTTTAATTTAAATTATGCATATGCTGTATGATATCTTATTGCTTTATTTTATATGACTTTGTGCGTCCGAGATTGCCTCTGGTGCAGTCGATGAGTAGTGTATTTGATCTAGTCACTAGCAGACTTACCCAATTGGAAGGATACTATGATATCTTCCATGACCTGACACACTTGCACGTTTGACGGTAACAAATTTATATTAGGATGCGGGTTTGCATAATCGACTAGCTATCAATGCGTGTGACATGCATCACGGTTAATGCATAATTCAGGATTTTGTATTAGTAGAGACTTGGCATATAGATACGTGGTATGGACATCGAGTATTCGACTTGTATATTTATATTGGGTGGGGGAGGACAACTAGTAGGAGTATGGGATACACACATTAGAATCCGTAGTATCCGAAGGAGCCACGGATCCAATAACTCCCTTTATGTAGATGCCCCATTCTTCGGAGCGGTATGGATGTTATATTATTCAGATGCCCCATTCTTCAGAGCGGTATGGACGTTATATTATGTTGATGTTCCATTCTTCGGAGCGGTATGGACATTATATACTATACAGATGCCCCGTTCTTCGGAGCGGTATGGACGTTATGCCTACGCCTACCCATACGTACCAAAGTTGTCCTCATATTGCATTCACATAGATGGTTTGCACAACCTTTATTTATTTTCTTCAGTATTTATATATATTGCATGCTTTTATGTATCTTGTTACGTCCCTCGGACGACCTAGTACCTTTCCAGATTTGGATGAGGCATATTACCCCACAGTGTACGGCCTCGGACAGGAGACTAGGTACGCTATCACGGAGGAGCTAGAGGTACTACCGTCAGAGTTTCCATGATCAGTTGGTAGGCCTTCTGCCTAAGATTGGGAGCATCATTATATAGTCAGCCGATGCCCTAGTCATTACTCTTTTTATCTATCATTCAGTACTTTTATTTCGTCATAGTAGTTGGTTTGTCCCCACCAGACATTCTTGGTTGTATTATGATATTTGAGACTAGCGTTTATTTTTCAAGTATTTATTCTAGTACTCTTTGGTTATATTTGTGGATGAGATTAGTTTACCTGTTGTTGATTAATATTGGACATATTAGTATTTTAGGACAGCGTAGCACTCTTCGTTAGGATCTATTAAATTAGGATATCCTCGGAGACGTGACAGCTAGCTATTACCACGTGGCCTGGTCCCATGTATTTTGGGACTAGGGCGTGACATCAAGAATTAGTTGAGAAATGTGCTAGTAATAGTAACTACCTCGTGTGATAATATTAGATTGGTATATAAGTTGATATGGATAGAAAATTATTGGAATCAATAGTGCAAGTAATCCAAGCAGTGCAATATTCAGTACACAGTTGAGGAGTGTAGACAAATGGTATATTTGTGTGTATATTGTGTGTTAGAGATTGTGAGTATATATATATATATATATATATATATATATATACTTAGATAGATGTTGATTTAAATTTATAACTTAAAGATTGGAAATAAATTTCAATTTTTAAGAATTTTGAGGAGTTGAGATTTTATGTCATTAAAATTTTTGAGGATTCAAATTCAATTCAATAAACATAGTCAAATCTATAAAGATTTTTGGAAGTGATTAAAATTTTAATTTAATATTTGAAATTTTGACTTTTGAGGAAAGTATATGCATTTATTTTAAATTGTTCGAGAAGTTAAATTTTGATGGTTTTATTTTGAGGATAAAATTTATGGTGGTAAAAAATGTATAACAGTATATGAGTGGATGAAGTGCATGTGTAAGGATCTGATGGCTTGAGCATGCCTGAGATGGCACTACAAACTGACTTAGGTGTCCATTTAGAGTTGTATTAGAGAGAGAAGTACTTAGTGTGGTGTGTTACACTTGGTATGCACTTGAGTGATAAGAACAACTAGTATAAACAATTACAGTAGGTAAGAGAGTTAGCAGTGGGTGTGCTTGTAGTAGAAACAGTGGTACCAAGGGATAGAGGTATTAAACTTGGATGCATTTGACCTATGGTTGTGTTAGAGGTTCTTGGTATCAGATTTTGGTATTAATAGACATGTGTGTGCCATGTGGATGTATCCATAGATATCTTGTGGACTAATGATTAGTTGATATGGGTATCAGTGTATAGGAATAGGAATTTGTGAATGAATATACCAGAGTTAAGTGTATGTTAGAGGATAAAGATATCCAAGTAATGTGTTAGAAGGCTATATTATGTTCTTTTCTTCTGTTCCTTTTTTGTCTATTTTATTGATTGATTGATTCCTTAGTACCGTAGCTTGTGTCAGTAATTTTCTTGCTAGAATGTAGTTAGTAGTACACCCTAACAGAGACTACAATACCATGACAAAAGAGACCATAACCATGCATGTTTTATCTAGATTGTATGTTGTATGAATGTAGGTAGGATTTTCTTAGACTTTGATCGTTGGGGGTTTGACCGTAGTGGAGATTAATGAAGAAGTTATGACTGGACAGAAAGAGACAAAGTGCCTTAAATTTCAAGGATAAACCTTAATTTAAATAAAGAGTTGAGAACTTAATATGGCAGAATTGACGATTTTGTTAAATCATTAATTTTATGAAGATTATTATTAAGAAGATTATTATTATATTTATTTGACTGAAAGATATAAATTTAAAATTTATATTATGAATATTACATTTGAAGATTTCATAAGTATCCTATTGTTTGAGTATTTTGTGGAAAAAAAGAAATCGAGGAATAAGATCACTAATGGATTAGTGTTTGAATTCAAATTTTTGTGATGAAATTTTAATTTTATAAATATGCATTGATTGGATTTAAAATTAGAGGATTGAATATTAAATTTTTATATTTAGATATTAACGTAAATTTTTGAGGAGATTGTGATAAGATTGGAATTTGATTTTAAACTTAAATATTTTCAGGAATATGATACTTATAGAAATTTGAAAATTTTATGAAATAATAATATGGATTTACTTTATGATTATATGGTTGAATGAATTTAATTTTGATCGTAAATAAATAAATAAATACAACTATTGAGGATCTTAAATTTTGAGGACGAAATTTTTCTAAAGATGATAGACTTGACACTACCACATTCTAAAATAGGGATAATTTTGTCATTTTATTTATTATACTTATTTTTTGTATTTATTTTAAATAATAGCATGATATGTTTGTATATATATATTATATGTATAGTGTTCTTTAATGTATGAGTTAGTAGATTAGACCTAAAGACCCACAAGATGAGCCTTTGACCAAATTATAGTGTTATGGATTTAATTAGTAATTTTTGGGATTAATTATTTAGGGTTATAATTTATTATTGTAATTTTATTTTATTGTTGTGCATTACCGTTGCTTCAATATTGGGAGCGCTACCCTAGCCATTGCCTTCCTACAAATTTCACACTCGTATCTTAGACGTGCCAGTCTCCCATTCGGAGCTTTGTGTAACTCATAAATATGCCCTCTTGTGCTTCATTTTAGTCACACAATATTCGTCGCAGACATTTATTTTAAATTCCAAATAAATTCAACTTTGTATCTTGTGGGTTCCAATCAAAATTGGAGACATAATCTTGACCCATTTTATGTAACCCAAATTATGACAATATTCTATTCTGAGTCTTCTACGTCCATAATACTTGTGTCCCACCTAATTTTAGCCTTATATATTTCTAATTAATTTTAGAACACCAATTATATTAATTTTAATTAAATCAATCCAAAAACCTTACTTGTGCAATTTTTTAATTGTTGGGCACTTTTATGCAAAAGTGTATTATGGTGTCCACACCCCATTGGACCAACACATGAAGAAACATATTTTCCTTCATGTGTTTTCTTCATAATTTTATAGTGTGTAACACTCGACATCAACCCCTCAACAAACCTCAGCCCTCTATTTTGAAATAATGCAAATCCTAGCCTTTGAAATATCTACATGAAAAGCCAAAGCCCTTTTCAAGTAGTTGACCGGCCCCGACCCTAGGTCAACCTCAAAACCCTATTCCCCCCCCACATATATATATATATATATATATATATATATATATATATATATATATATTTTTATTTATTTATACCTAGCCGACTTCCTATTTATGTTCTTCCCTCATGTTCATCTTCTTCCCGTCGACCGGAGCAACCCGCCTGAGCCGACCCTGACCCGCTAGAAGCCGACAATTACCCGCGGCCATCCCACCTCGACTGAACGCCCGCGACTATCTATCCTCCCACTGACCGCCTGAACATCACCCTCCCTATTCAAAACTACAAAACATAAACCCTAAACTATAAACCATCACCTTCTCACCTATTCCTGGCCTCCCACCTTCGGTAATCACCCTCGTCCCGACCGCCGGAGCCGTCTGAACTCGACCACCCGCTGAACTCGACCACCCGCCTGTACCACGACTGGACCACGACATCCCCTTCACCTCACGACTACCCCGCGGGCAACACCACAGTCCACCGTCTCGATCATCATCGGAGTTGACACTCCACTTTACCTCAACATCCTCCACCGCTGGATCCTCCACTCCACGACGTCCCTGAGCTTCTCTTCCCCACGACTTTACCTCCGCCAGCACCTTTATCCCCATCACTCGACCTTCTCTCCACCATTTTCCTCGGTGATCATCAGCCGGATCCCCGGTGATCACCTCTCCATCCAACCTAACATCCCGACCGCCTCGACGATATTGCAGAACCTGCTGTCAGCTTTCTTCCCAGCAGACCACTCCTCCCCGACTTCCCGGTCATCATCCCGAGCTACCCCGGCTAACACCACCACCATTAATGCCACCAGCACACCTGAACCCGATCGCCTCTGCAAATACCTCCTTCTCCGATCTTCTCCGTTGAGCACAACTTCGACAGCAGCCTCGACTCATCCCGTACGACTTTATCTCTACCTCTTTCCTGTTCTCCTCCGTCCTCACCCTCGTTGAGCCCCTCCCCTCCGATAGTAAACCATAGCCTCTGACACCTTCATCATCATCACCACCACCATCATCATCATCATTATTACTACCACTATCAATATCATCATCATCACCATCATCATTATCGTCATCATTATCGTCGTCATTGTCGACCTATCCCATCTTGCCAAAGATGACCTACAACAGTCACCCTCGATCCCGTACAAGTGCACGCTAACTTGCAGGTTCGACTTGCCTCTCTTTTATGTTGTATATATGTGCATGTATAAATAGTGTTAGGCTAGCGTGTTGTTCATGATAGTTTAGTTGATGTGCGTTGTATGACCCTGTATTGGTGAACCCAGTAACTAGTTGCGTGTGTGTGTATAATAATTAATTGACATATAGATATATACATATATATATATATATTTCATGGGAATTGATTGCTAGTACTAGTTATGACTGTAATATACATATGTTATGTGACCATAAGTGTTAATTATGGGTGCCCTGTATTTGCACATGACCATGTGACCCTGAGTATTAGTAATCTGTCTGCCTTGTATACACTGACATACTGGCTAGACATGTATTAGTAATTGACTGTCTGATTATGCACAATATTTGCAGACGTGACACCCGTGCTATTAGATACACATTCGACCCTGCAAATTGACCAGTGTTACCCCCTAGCGTAGTCTCTGAGTTCAGTGTATTTATAATTGTGTGTTAGTGTAATAACTGATAATGTATCATTATTAAATAATGTCTATAGGACTGTTGGATTATTCAAATAAGACCTCGAAAATAGGACATTGGTATAGCCAGTAGAGGACCACAGGCGATTATATTCTCTGACAGTTTTTATTATGTTGATTATCTCTATGATTCTAGTTATATAGCGTACATGATTCTGACACTATGTATACACGAGTTGGCATCATAGATATCTGTCATAAGTAGTCATGATTGGAATCCATCGTGCTTGTTGGGGACGGGAAAATATTAGTAGTTTATGTGATCATACCAAACTCTACAAAATTTACATGCCTCATAACCTGTTTTGTATGATTAGCCCAACTATTTTTTGTACCATAGCTATCCAGATGGTTAGCCTGACCTTACATGAATCATAGCTAGTCATATATAGCAAGCTTGATGAGTCCCAAGCCGATCACATGATAGGTTAATGTTTCACACACTTAGCTAGATATTCTATACATGTATTTCCATATCATAGTTCTAGCATTTTCTTATATTCTAGTTATTGTTCTTGCATTCACTTATATTCCAGTTCATTGTTCTAGCATACACTTGTATTTCTGTTCATTGCAAGTGTACCATTGATGATGACATATGCTCCAGTATTTCTATTTTCAGTATTTAATTATCTCCAGTATTTCTTATTGCCCGTATTTATATCCATCCAATATTTTTTTACACTGTATTATAGTTTTTGTCAATATACATGGAACTACTTTTAGTGCTTGTACTTCGCTCTATCCTGACTGAAAATATTTTTCCAGACTATGACTTAGAGGACTTGTTTCCAGCTTACTTGGAGATTTGGATGTTATTGATTGTAGGTTAGACTATTTTATTTTTTAGACTCATATTGTTTTTTGTTTATTTCCTTCGATATCTCATCGTGTGTCACGACTCGCACATGATATATGGGCATGTGTCATGGGTACGTCCAACCTACGCCGCAGCATCGACAGTAGAACGCTGTCTAGGTCTCAATAATTAACTAAATATAACTCACAATCTATCAATGATATCAACTCCATAAGGAGGACAATGAAATATTATCTCTCAATATCTCAAAATATATACTCAATCACGATAACTATAAGAATAAATAGCACGATAAAAGATAAGAAAGAATGACATAGTCAAACACAATATCTCAAAATAGAGATAAACCACAGTCTAGCTGTCCAACATAAAAAGTCTCCATAAGTTTCAATTTAAACTTAACATAAGTCTCAACATAACTAAAATACATCTCCAAATAAGTCTCAAATACATAAAATAAATGCTATCTAGATAGCTGCAGGTAGTGTCTCCTCTAAAGGAATAGACTCCTCTAAGATCTCTGGAGTGTAGTCTGCATCTATACCTGGTCCATAATGTATAGGACAGAAGTCCTCAAGATCCTCTGAAAAAATATATCCAATCAGGATTGGAGTGAAGTACAAACACTAACAGCAGTTTCACATATATTAACAAAAACTATAATACAGTGTAAAAAAATACAAGATGTATATAAATACAGGCAATAAAAAATACTAAAGATAATAAAATACAAAAAATAAGAAATACTGGAGCTTATCATCATCGATGGTACACTAGCACAAGTGCATGCTAGAGCAATAAATTGGAATATAAGTGAATGCTACAACAATAACTAGAACATAAAGAAATGCTATATTAATAAACTAGAGATACATGTATAGACTATCTAGCTAAGTGTGCGAAATATCAGCATATCATGTGATCATCTTGGAACTAATCAGGCTTGTTACATATGATTAGCTATGATTCATGTAAAGTCAGGCTAACCATCCGGATAGCTATGATGCAAAAAGTAGTCAGGCTAATCATATGTAACAGGCTATGAGGCATATAATGGTCAGGCGGCACCGACGTGAGGTGTGGGTGAGCTATGATGCATATAGAGTTGGGTATGATCACATAAGCTACTAATATCTCCCAGTCCCCAGCTAGCACGATGGATTCCAATCATGACTCCTCGTGATTGGTCTCGATGATGCCAACTCGTGTATACATAGTGTCAGAATCATATACGCTATACAAATAGAATCATAGAGATAATCAACATAATAAAAACTATCAGAGAATGTACTCGCTTGTGGTCCTCTGCTTGCAATACTAATATCCTGTTTCCGAGGTCTTGTGTGAATAATCTAACAGTCCTATAGACATTATTTAATAATAATACAGAATCAGTCGATACACTAACAAACACACAATCATAAATACACTGAACTCAGAGACTATGCTAGGGCAACTAGTAGGGTCAAGCGTGCGTCTAGCTGCACGGGTGTCACGTCCTCAAATGCTGTACATAATCAGATAATCAATCACTAACATATGCCTCGCTAGTACATCACTGTACATAAGGCAGTCAACTCAAAATTATCAGGGTCACATGGTCAATATAAATACAGGATGTCCATAATTAACACTAGGGGCATATAGTACATATACAAATATGTTCATAACTAGTATTAGTATTTAATTCCTACACAATATATATACTAAATTAAATATTATACACATACGCGTACGTATACGCATACGAGTTTGGGTTTACTTGCATAACGTCTAGCAATCAATATCTACTGAATACGCTAAATCTTAACATCATTCACACATGAACAAAATCATAAGAGAATATTTCGTATATTGGCCTTGGGGTGCACGTGCACGAGGGAAAATTCGACGTCGAGTCATGAGGGGAGACGGGGTCTGTTTCAGTCATAACGGGGTCGTTCAGCGGGGTCCGACGGGTGATCAGGCGGCTACTATCATCGAGTCATGATGGCGTACGGGTCATGACAGATGCCTCCTTAAATCTTGTTGAATTAGAATAACTTTGATTTCTTTATTTTGGGAGGGTAGGTCCCCAAAACATAACTGGTACTGGAGTGGGCTTCTACCCCAAGATTTTAAACTCCTTGAGGCAAGTCAACATTTTTCTACTATTCTATCTATCTATTTTCAGAATTCACATTTTTTTGTAGTTCTAAATTTTAAACCATTGTGAAGTATACAGTGACACTGAAGTGAAGATAACAAGAAAATTAGCACTAAAATAGGGGCATTTGGTCAATCTATAATCCAACCCTCATCTACTTTTCTTGTAAACATTTTCTATATTTAGAAGTGATAAAGCTTGTAAAAAAATCATTTAGATTAAAATTTTGATTAATCTATATAGATCGCTAATATTGGCCTACAGGATGAGCTTTACAAAAATATTATAAGTATGTTACCCCGCTCCGTACGATGCACTATGATGGCTGGGTTGGCTCGTAGAAGTCAGTTAAACTTTGGTTATGCAGAAGGCTTAATTCAGGAGGCTATGTGATCGGGGTGAAAATTCCCTTCAGATTTAGGTGAGTGGTCTTAGTTCTTCAATTCTTAATCTTCATACTTAAAAAAATGATTACTTGTTGTTGTCTAGTATTCTATATTGATGATGCTATGAATGAATTCATAAAAGATAACAAAGATCAGAATCATATGTCTATTAACAAGCTATTGTTTTAGAATATCGATAATATATTGTGGTAGCATATGTCAGGTCATGTCATTTATGCTAAGTCCCAAGGATTGGGCAGTGAGTATGTCGGTCTCGGTTCGAAGAGATTTCTGTAACACAAAGAGTAGTCCCCCGATCTTGTTGCTGAGCATGGGATAGACTAGTGGTTGGATTGGCGCAGTCAGATTCGGATAACAAGAATTTAAATAAGAACTGTGGATATCAATTAAGTTTCTATTATGATGCATTTATATTTTTATAGCTAAGTTGCATATGTATGCATGGTCATGGACAACTTGTGCACATTTTAAATACCTCAAACGATAATTCGGTGCCATACACCCATTCGACCTGGGGGAAATAAGAGAATGTGCTAGTTGCACAGGAGATTCAGAAACCTCCAAGAGGGCTAACTACACAATAGGGAGGGAAGCCATCTACACAATCTAGTCCAAGTTGACACAAAGTCAATGACCTTCATGTAGGCAAGATTCATGCTAACAATGTCTTATGAATGCAGAGTAAGTTATTCCTCATTTTACAGGGATAGCTAAATGATCATGGCTAAAAATCACTGAATTGTAATAATGTACATATTTTATATACTTGTTAGATATTAGTAACATGCATGCTTTAAATTCCTCTTAGTTATGAATAGCTACATTCTTCTTTAATGTCGTTTACGATCAATACATGCTTACTTTAAATTCATGTTGCAATGAACTAAAATTGACCTAAAGGCAACAGATCATGATCGCACTTAATAAAGTTCCTATTACATGATTACTTAGTATAAATTTTATGTAAGGTTGGTCATCTCTTTTGCCAGTATGCGATATATACTGAACTATGTTGTGTGCAACCTTTTCAGGTACTTAGGAGCGAGGACATAACTTGATCAGTCTTGAGTCATCACAGGACTATTGGTGTCATACCCCAGTACCAGAATATGGAGACGGGCATGACCAACTATCCTATACAAGATATAGAACGTTGTACGATGATCATAACTCTAGCTAGATAAGGGGTGTATGCTATAATCAAGTCACTTAGGGTCATACATAACATCTATTGTCTCAATCAATCAAACAAGAAGCAATAAACATATAACTTATATGATAAAGCAGGAAGGCATCCCAAACGCTCTATAAAAATAATCTAGGAACTATCTATAGAAAATAAGGAGTGAGCGGAGTAACAAAAGTACATGACCATGACAAACTATATTATGGTTAATTACAATCATGTAAAGGAAGCTAATATCCAAACATGCCAGCTAATAGATGCCGGTGGCTAAACGTCAAAAAGGGTAAAATATACAATAACGAGCAGGCAAGATGAAACCCACTCGTGTCTCTCAGCGGCCATCCGTCTAGTACTTGCCATTGTTCGAGGGAAGCTAAGCTGGATCCTCATGCTCTGGCTCTAAACATGGCCATGCAAAACCAGTAGGGTTATACCTCAAATAGTAATTACCACAAAGGAAGCACTAATAAAGAAATAAAACCAAAAGCAATATATATATGTATATATAAATATAATTTTGTCTCATAGTTTGGTCCATAGCCTACTGTGATACAATAATTTAACCCCACAACCAAACAAGGACAAGGGTCAGACCACTGCATCATGATATTCCATGTCCCTAGGCTACTTAACAGAAGATACAATACACAATCAACCTCATTTACATAATCGGCCAATCACTTGTACAGCTTACTAGGTGGATTTTGAGTTATCCCATAATTAATAAATGACAAGAAATTCTTATATTGTGAGTTATTAAGTGAGGCTAGCAGAGCAATGTTAATCACGTAGAATGTCATATATACATCGGTCCCTCGTAAGCCTATCGTGCTAAATCACGTATAACACTTGTACAATATAGTATTCAGATATTGTCGTCCACTAGTGCGGACGAGACACAATATCCAATGGGGCCAGCCTTGATGATTGTCTTAGGTGGCTCATATACATGATCTCAGGAATTTATCCCTCCTAATGCTATATAAGTTTTAGTTCCCTAGTTAACCCTACTGTTATCTAGAATCACATGGCATGGTCACATATTACTTCCTTTATTTGTTGTATCGTAGTACAGGCACGCTAGATACAAATCCACTTTATCACTTGATAGTGTAATTTGGATTCACTCGAGCATGATGCAATAATTAAACAATTTTTATCTACGCTCGGTTGTTGAGCAACTATCATATCCATGCTGAAAAAATAACATAAAATCATATATCGCGTAGGATAGGGGCAACTCGGTGCACACCTAAAATATGTAGCACATAACACGTAGCAATATATGTCACACCTCAGTGCACAAGTAATACATAGCACATAGAAATGCACAGCAAGTAATAATTGTATCAGCACAGATACGAGTAGTCGAGTCAAGTTACCAATTATTGGTCATTCGCAAGAGTTCTTTCATATTACAATACATAGGTCATGTCATGCGCATAGGTAGTATAGCCACTTGGCGCCTGGTCTAGTTTTGCACATAGTCGGGTCAGGTGCAAAGTGTCACTTATTCCATTATACTTGTAATTACTAGGATTAACAAGTAGAATCACAAAAACCCAATGAAGCTACAAAATCAAGCAAAATACAAAAACAACAAAACAAGAGCATAGGGTTACTAGGGTACACATTCGCGCAAGGGAATCGATTATATAAAATTAAAGCTGCCGCATGCATACAAGTTCATAACCGTCTGCTATATGTCGCATATATAAGTCACTGCATGGCAAGGCTTTTCATATGGCATATGGCGTAACAGAGATGAGCCTGAAGCATAGAGGCCTGGCATGTAGCAAGTCATGTGCATAAAAATACACATGGAAAGTTAGACATTCAGTGTTAGGCGCATGACATCTTGGCGCATGTACCTACATTTGCATGAAAATATCATGCCTAAAACAATATCTGTCACATGGCTTCTTCGGGCATACGATTCAGAGCGCATATGCAAACAATCATGCGTATCACAAGAGATGAGTACGCTGCGAAGGTTCTACGTGGAAAGCTTTATGCCGCATAACATTTTTGTCGAATGGCCTTCCCAGCCGCATGGATTGCATCGTCCAAAAAATTAGTAAAAATACCATGATGAAAGGTCCAACGACGCAAAAACTTATTACGTCTATAGAATATTTATTTTAACTCCAAGTCAAGTGAACCAAAAGCCAAAACACCTGAAATTGAATGTTCTATCACATGGAATAACTAGTTTTCTTAAATACCAAGTTTTAATAGATAAAAAAAATTATGGAACCCATGAAAACTTTCAACTAAAAATATAGATCTATACAAAACCAACCATCAAAACAGAAAACTACAAGTGCTAAACATGATTAGATTCATAATGCACATATATTAGAATAATAATATACAAGAAAAAAATCAAAGAAATAAAAATACCGTGTTTTTCCATTCTCATGCATGCCTAAATAAAGAAAAAAAGGGAAGTGAAGAATGATAAAAGAGAAAAAAGGATGGCTTATAAGCTAGGGTTTGAGATTTACCCATAGCTTCAAATTATAAAAAAACCCAACCTTACAAATAAACTATAAACCAAGTTGAGCCAAAGGATGGGACTAGTCTCCAGGCTACCTAATTATGATGTCAGCAAGAAATAACATATTCCAAATAAGTATATCAAAAACGGGGAGTGACATCTCTGTCCACCTTAGAGAAATTCCTTCCTCAGAATTAAAAACTCAAGGCGAGCTAGAGAAATCATAACGATACGGTAACAACAAGCATAACTGAACATGATATCAAATTCAATTATATAATAAAGAAAAGCAACATCAAACTTCTTGGGTAAGCAAAACTCGAGATTCGAGATACGAAGGTATAAGAAAAATATACCTTTCGAGTCGAATAAGTGCAGATACCTAGACCGAATATCGTCCTTGCGATTCTACGTCGACTCTCACAAAGGGTGATGACCCCAAGCAACCTACAAAAGATGGGCGGTCCGATTCTTGAGCACCATCTTCCTTCTGTCCAAAATGGATATGAGTTGCTCCTCTTAAGATAAGTCAGTACTAACTACTAGCTTAAAATTGTTGAGGATATGACTTGGATCTGGAACATACCTACGCAACTGAGACACATCAAATATATTATTCACCTCACGTAACAAATATGAAAGGGCAAGACGATAAGCAACATCGCCTACCCGCTCAAGGATATCGAATGGACCGACATATCAGGGACTAAGCTTCCCGCGGACCCCAATTCTAATGACTTCATGGGTCAACGAAAATCGTAAGAACACGTGGTCGTCGAAAAAAAACTCTAAATGCCTACGATATTGATCTGCCCAATGGTGATGCCTATCTTGTGCAATACCAAGTCGTTCTCTGATCTGCCAGACAACTTCTATTATTTGCATGATCATCTCTGGGCCTAACATCATCTTCTCGCTAATGTCATCCTATGCTAATGGTGACCTACATTTTTTTCATATAACGCTTTGAAGCATGTTTCTGGATACTCACATGATAATTGTTATTATATGGGGACTCGAATAGATGAAGGTAATCTTTCCGAGACCCTCTAAAATCCAAAGTCTAAGCTCGCAACGTAACTTCTAATGTCTGGATAGTTCTTTCTTACTGTCTGTCTATTTGAGGAGGGTAAGTAGTACTAAATCTCAACTTGGTGCCTAAACTCTGATGCAAGCTCTTCCAAAAATATGAGATAAACCGAGTGTCTCGATCTGATATGATACTCACTGGGACACCGTGCTACCTCACTACCTGTCGCATGTACATCTCTGCCAACTGCTTTATGGACTATCCTACTCTAAATGAAAGAAATTTGAGCTACTTTCATGAGATGATCGATCTACTATTACCCAAACTACATCACAACCAGTCGGGGATCTAGGTAAACCGATCACAAAGTCCATCGTGATATGCTCCTATTTCTACTCCAGGATAGAAAGTGGTTGCAATAATCCTGTCGGTCTTTGCTGGTCGGCTTTCACTTGCTAACATACCAAATATCGAGAGACAAACCGTACTATTTCCCTCTTCATCTTGTTCCACAAAAAATGTTACTTGACATCTTGATATATCTTGGCACCACATGGATGAATCGAATATTGGAAATTGTACGCCTCGGTCATAACTTCCTGTCAAAAATCTCTACTTGGTACATAGAGATAATTTCCAAACATAAGAGTTCTATCACTCCCTAAATCCAGAACACTGGAGAGTAAAAGAATGATTCAGCCAACCATACCTTGTGGAATACCGAAGCAACCCACAATATATTAAGGTTGTCTAGAGACAAGGGAGTGCACACTACAATCAAGTCTTCTAGGGTCAAGAAATTCTATATTATAACCATTCAAACAAGTAGCAATAATATAGAATATTTTAGAATAAGCAGTAAGATATCCCAAATGCCACCTTAGAATGTTCTTTAGAGATCTTGCGGTATAGAGTGGTGTGCCAGATGGAAGATCAAAGTAAACATGATAGTGAGTCAGCTATAGTCAAAATATATACAATCATGTAAGGAACTAGTGTCCAGATTTATCGGCTAACAGGTATCGGTTGGCTAAACGTCCAAAAGAATATACTTTATAAAATACGAGCAGTGAATAAAGGAACTAACTCGTGACCCTCAACAGTCATCCTTCTGGTGTGTGCCATCAGTGAGGGTGAGACAAGCTTGATCCTCAGGTGCTGACTCTAAACCTGGCCATGCAAAATAAGTTGGGTCAAACCCTAAATAGCAAGTACCATAAAGAAAGCATGAAATAAAGAAATAAAACTAGATCTATAACATGAGATGAATAAACCAACAATCAATGGCATATATCCCATCCATGACATGATATGACATAGCTTTACCAAACAAGGACAGAAAGTGCCCTATCGTATCAAGATAGAATATGTTTCTTGATTATGGTCAAGCTGAAATAACTATGTGTCATAGTGTTAGTTCATAGCCTATCATAACACAACAGTGCAACCCAACAACCAAACATGGACATGAGTTGAACCATTATGCCACAATATTTTATATCCCTAATTCTACTCAACAGAAGGCACAATACACAAATATAGATACAATATAGGAGACATAATATAACTTATGTCTATGGAGTAACATAACACATTGACATAACCCAACAACCAAATAAGGATATGGGTTGAATCATCATGCCACGATAGCCCACTTTCCTGGCTAGACACATATTACAAGCAATTTAAACGACCAATCGTGTATTACAGCTTGGTATATTATCTCTGGGTTATCCCAATAATATAATATATGAGTATCCTTATATCGTGCCATAATCGAGCAGGGCTGGTTGAACTAATGATATATGCGCAAGAATACATGTAAAAGTTGCACTAGTCCCTTGCAAAGGTCCTAAGCTAATTAATGATCAGTAACATTTCTAGGCTTTCTATAGAAAAGATACTGCTAGATCTTAAATTTAGATCAGATACTGTACTCCCCTAGTACAGATGATATATAGTATTTGTGGTGGCTAGCCTTTATTCATAACTAATTTATGGTGGTTCGACATGCACGACCTCGAGATTTCCTTTCCTCCCAATGCTCTACCAATTAAGTTCCCTAGTTAACCCTAGGTTAATTAGAATCTTATGTTATGGTGCATGAATATTCCTTCTTAGTTGTCGTACATTAAGTACGACCACTCTTTATATGAACTCATACTATCTCTAGAAATTTAAATCTGGATTCATCCAAGTGTGATGCAATAATTAATACTTCCTAGCTACGACTAAAATTACTGTCCAACTACTAGATTCGTACATGGAAATAATTATATATATCATATAGCAGGAGTATGTGGCACGATGACTTACTATATATATCAAATAGCACTCTCGGTGCGATCAAGTGTATCATCACAGATACAATAGTTAGGAAAGAAACAAGTTCTAGTATCAAGATCATGGACAAGTTATCAGGTAGCAAGTTATTCAGGACATGATAGTCTAATACTAGTCACATTAATTTAGCACTTTATTATATCGATAAATAAGGATAAGAGTAATATGAGAACCCCTCGAGATCAGATCCATAACCCTTAGACCAAACAAGGATCGGGGTTATATAACGTCACTCGAGTTGAAGTACACCTCTTATTCTATGCAACGTATAATAAAATGATCAAGGAAAAGTAATCCAATTAGCAAGTAAAATAACAAGTACATATAGGGCCATATCTACAGGGCTCATGTCAGGTACTTAGTCAATTTAGTATATAGTCATAACTAGGTCATTAGGTCCATATACATTCAAGATCGAAATACAAGTCATCCACATCCTCACAATCATGCAACCAATGTAAATGTTAAACCAAGCAAAGGGACTAATATGTACAGGAACAGTAGGCGCATAAAGTAAGTTGGTGCACAAACACACATAAGTAAGGTTGGCGCAGAAACTCAAAAAATAAGGTTGGCGCACAAAGCAATTTGGCGCATAAACGCATAAAAGTAAGGTTGGTGTACAAACTCACAGAAATAAGGTTGGCGCACAAAGCAAGTTAACCAACACGGCACAATTGACAAAAGTGTGCGGGCAAGAATAAGGCATACTTTCAAAGACTGTGTGAGCAAGCTAGCAAAAGATAAAATACGTAATCTGAGGTTAAAGATCGACAGTCAAGAATATTGTCAGTCTAAGAGCACACAAATCAATAACACAGAAATTGAGAAACCAACCAAAGCTTCTTCCCTAAGGAATCAAAGAGGGAAGAAAGTGCACGAGCAGACTAAACGTAAAAAAAGTGCGCCGACTGACGAAACATAAGAAAAGTGTGCCAGATTTCTAATGCAAAAAAAGTATGCTGACTAACTGTGGTGCACTTTCTTTTGGTTTTCCAGGGTAAACTTTGATTGAATACGCACCAAAGTATACCAACTGGGTTTTCTCTCAAAAGTGCGCCACTGACTCAAGGAGTGTGACTAGCGCACTTTTGCTAGGAGACTAAGTGTAGTATGATTAGTATGCATGAAGAGTTAGGACAATATACTAATGCGCCCAAAGTGAAACATATGTATTTTTACACCAAAGGGGTTCTCTTGCATACTCTTCACAGAGCACTGTTCTTCTTTGTTTGCGAAGAAAAGTTTTTATGAAACTTTTGTGTTATAAACTGTTAAAAAGAGAAAAAGTACAAAAAAGATTCTAAACAAGAATTAAATTACTATTAATTCTGGAGAAGTATAGATGTAGAGATCTGATCTACGATGATCACTTTACTCTTTGGACCACTCTACGATGAATAAATTTTTACGACAATGGAAAAATATAGAAAATTCTGCGAATAACTTGGAGAGTTGAACAATAAGAAATCTCTGACACAACGGCACGAGATGCTTATATTTCTCTCATTCTGCTCTTAAATTTTAAAGACTTAAAATATGTTATGAACAACTTGTAGAGTTGAACAATAAGAAAAGTCTGGCATAACAACACGAGGAACTTCTATTTCTCTCACTCTGCTCTTAAATTTCAAAGACTTGAAAATTCTAGCCCCCCTTTTTTCTCTCTATCTATCTGTCTCTTTTATCGAGTTTAGGAACAGTTACGAGAGTGTGCGTGCACTATGGCCAGTCAATACTATTTTACCATTATGCACGCACTTTTGGTGGAATAATAACCCATATTCTGTATGAGTGAATGTACAACTTGCTGCCTGATTGACACGTAGCTTCCTATATGAGAAAAGCATAGGTCGTGGGAGACAATTATTTGTAAACCTTTCATGAGAAGTATAGCATATAAGATACATATTTGTAACTTCTCACTATCGGTTAGGATAGTATGTGCACTTTAGAAGTCGTCTGGGATTGGCATATTTTTAGTGAGATTGGCAATACGGCAAATTTTTGAAGGAATGCCACTGCGACGCCTTTTGAAGAGATTGGCACTACGGCACACTTTTGAAGGAATGCTACTGCGGCGCACTTTTAAAGAAATGGTACTATGGCACACTATGAAGAGATTGACACTGCGGCACACTTTTAAAGGAATGGCACACAGTGCACTTTTGAAGAGATTGGCACTCCATCGCAATTTTGAAGAGATTGTCACTACGGTGCACTTTTGAGGAGATTGTCATTGCGGCACACTTTTGAAAGAATGATACTGTGACGCACTTTTGAAGAAATTGCATTATGGTGCACTTTTGAAGAGATTAGCACTGCAACACACCTTTGAAGGAATAACACTGTGGCGTACTTTTGAAGAGATTGGCACTGCGACATACTTTTGAAGAGACTGGCACAACAGTGCACTTTTGAAGAGATTGGCACTGCGGTGTACTTTTAAAGCAATGGCACTACTGTTGGGTCATTAAACGACAACCTGGGTCTATGTACCATAGCTTTGCGGTAATGATGACTTCTGACTCTTCGGATTATGTATCTGTCAACTATCAGTCTACTGCACTAAATGCTAAGAGAGGGAAGATCATTTGTGCACGTGGTTTCGTAATACTAAAAAAGTGTGCCATCTTTCCAAAGTGTGCCAAAGTATTAGGCACTTAAGAAAGTACATGTCTTTCTTCTGAAACAAGTAAAAAAGTGCGCTAAACAGATAGAAACTGTGTCATCTTTCCAATGTTGGATTTATTTGTAGAAAACTGAACCATCTATCTGAGGTACACTTTTTATGCTTCTACAAGACCCTTTTTAAACTTTTTGAATTAGTTCAGATGAATTCAATAAACTTTGAATTAGAAGCATAAAAGTTTTGATATTTTTGTGCATGCACTCTGGGAAGAATCTTAACGGATTTGCTGACGTGGCTGACATGCACATATTTTTGGCTTACTTTTTTGGTTTTGACACATTCTTTGAGGAGAGACAGTAGACTATTCTGGAGATGCGGACAACTTTTTAGGAATAATTTTCGAGAGCTACGCCATAGTTGGCCTGTCTTCTCTTACAAATAAGAGCAAATCTTTACCAAGCATTCCCATACTTGTCTCTTTCTTGTTGTGATACTTGATCATGGATATTATTAAGTGTAAGTCTAAGAAGATGACTGTAGCAGTATGGCTCCCTCGGCTTTGTTGTCCATCGAGAAGATGCAAGAGGAGATGCTTCTGAATGATGGGTAGGAGGCTCGTCTAGATATCGCTGCTGCTGAGATTTTTATGTGATGTAGCATGAAAGGATATCATAGGTCTTATTGTTTATGTTGAACAAATAAATTACCTAGAAGATTGTTCGTTGTCTTCAAACCCAGCTTGCTAGAATCACTCTCTTAATATGGCCCCTGTGCTGATTACATAATTGGGATTAGATTCCTACCCGGGGCTTCTAACGGTGGCGCTGGATGGCGATAGAGGAACAACTTTCATTCGACTCGCCAGGTTCTCCATCGAGTCTGACAGAAATATGGTCGTGCTAATTTAAACAGGCCAGTACTATATAGAATCCTCGCCCACACCATAAATTTATTTTCCATATACTGTGGTCTGTACTGAGGAGCCTATTTCTTTTGCGCCTTAATTCATCTGCATCAGGAGCAAATGGTACACAAAGATGGGGATAGCTTTGTGATAGACCTACATCATATAAAAATTTAGATGTAATAGATTTCTATATGTATATTCATGATTTTTTAGAATAAAAATTTACTTGTGATAGATCTCCATCATATATAATCATGATTAAGCATCAATAAAATTTCAGCTTTGACTTTATTGGGTTGTATGTGTGTTGCTGACTGAAGACTTTTTTTGACGTACATCAAAAAAATACTGAACATGTTGCCTTTCCCCTATCATCCCACTGATACGTGCACAAATATGCATTCAGAGAAAGCTGGGTTTTATACGACTGTACGATTTGTTGCGCGTATTCTTGTAACTTGTCTTGTCATGCATACTATGCAACATTTTATGTCAAACAGACAAATGTTTGCACATAGGAATCCTCAGACCGATCATACAAAATAATTTTACATTTTGTATTCTTCTCTTCGTTTGGGGAACAAACCATTGCATTCTTTATATTTCAGAACCCTACTATTCCTTTACGATTAGTAGGTTTCTGAATCGTTACCCTTTTTGTCAATGAATCACGTAAAAAAATCGCAACCAACGCCCCAGTTTTAAATAAGATTTGGATACTAAATTTAATTTTCTTAATTTGAATCTGCAGATGGCTTCCCAAAAAGAGTCTCTGAAGGGGGAACAAAAGTTAGATAAATTGATTATTCTCCCATCCATTACGGCTAACTGTGGTTACGACCTTTCTTCACTCCTAAATGAGATCACTGATTGCCTCCATCCTTTTATTGATTCAGGAAAATATAAAGAATCAGTCAAAATAGACATTGTATATCAACTGCTTGCATTGTCGGACGTCTGTATTCTGCAAGATCTTGCGATGTTTATGAACAACTCGAAAGATTCTGACCTATCCTCTTCTTAATTATTTGTACTATCCTTTTCCGTATTTTCTATTAATAAAGAAATTTTGTTTCACCATAGTGATACTTTCAAGTCGAGACCCATTAAATATAAATCTGCTCAGAGGTATTATGGATATGGTAGGATAATTCTGTGGGAGGATTTGGAAGATGTATTACTCAGGCATACTCGTATTGAGTATAAATAATAAATTTTATAGGGTACAGTACTATCAGAGGTGATGTGGACGTGATAGTTCACTAGTTTATCCTACCAGGGAAGTGAAGAAAGAGTAGTTCAAGGGAGAACTATTATCTTCTCTTTAGGGCATAATAAATAAAATATGATTAATAGGTAATATAGATATGAATTACTTTACACTTATTGACTGGTGAGTAAACTTATGAGATTATTCCCAATCCAACTAGCGATCAGGAACAGGATATCCTATAAAATAACTGGGCTTTAATAATGGAACATTTTGGCTGGAGAGAATTATTTTAGATGATCTCAATGAAAGTGTTCCATTGAATCTGAGTATTATCCCGCAGGGAACTTTGAGGAACCATTACCCATGTCTTATTCAAAAATGAATATAGGTAATAGTTTGAGAGACCATGTAGGCTACGACTTGTCGAAGATTAAATAAAATATATTTGATGTACATCTTATTTTAATCTACTAGAGATGAAGAAGAATATGTCATTCATAGACATAATACTTCTTGAGAAATTTGTTGTTGATAGGCATCATTATCAAATCTCCAATAGGCTTAGCAAGTCTGTAGGCTCCATTTAAGAATGTTGTCTTCACCACATAAGGACCTTCCTATTTATCTTAGAATTTGTCTTGCTCTAATGGGTTATGATCATTGGTCTCCTCACTGAAAGGACCAATCCATCGACCTAGAATATTCTTTCCTTGACCTTTTGATTAATAGTTCTTAAATTGCGTGCTTGGAATAGTGAAAGGATCAATATTCTCACGTGCAGGCACTTTTCAACCAATGCTTGTAATTCTTGTAGGCATAATCGATCAATATTCTCTACTGTTTGTCACGACCCGCACCCGGTTTAGGGGCACGAGTGCGTGGGTACGTCCAGCCTACGCCGCAGCATCGGCGGTAGAACGCTGTCTAGGTCAAGTACTATCTAAATAATCTCAACTCCTTATATCCAACTCCATAAGGAGACACGGATAACACTATAAAGATGAACAACATACTCAATCACAATTACAGCACGATAGGAATTTGAAGAATAAAAGAATACAACACTAGTCTAAGGACATCATAATCATACCTGCAATCATTAACTTCCAATCCCCAAGTGTGTCGGAACCAGTCTACTAAGGTCACAGTCTGGAAAAATATTTTCCAGTCAGGAAGGAGCAAAGTACATCTCTAAATAGCAGTTCTATATAAATGACATAAACTATGTAGTAGTTCTAGATGGAAACATACCAGATGCATGTATAAGTACGAGAATGTACAATGAGAAATACTGGAAATACTGTAAGTAAATGCAGGAAAAGAAACATTATGTCCATGAGCAAGAACCTATGACTAAGTGTGTTGAGTACTAGCTTTAACATGTGATTAGCTTGGGAACTTGATCAGGCTGGTTACATGTGATTAGCTATGATTCATGGAAGGTCAGGCTAACAGTTGGTTAGCTATGATGCATGGAGAGGTCAGGCTAATCACACGTAACAGCTATGAGGCATGGAGATGGTCAGGCCGCACCCGACGTGAGATATGGGGTGAGCTATGATGCATGGATAGTTGGGTATGATCACATATCTACACTAAAATACTCCCCAAACCCCCGACTGGTATAGTAGATCCAATCATGGTACGCTATGGCACAGGATTCCCTAGGAAGGTAGCAAATCTCCCCGGGAATTAGTGTCTGTACATGCACAAGATAACAAGGGAAAACAAGTCTTGTACAAGCTACACCATGAATAAGAAATAACATCTCATGACGAGATCCGTGTATACCAATCCGTGTAACCAACGTGTCAAGAACATGTATATTTACACTAGATACAGTGAACATAGGAGATATCATAAATTAGAAACTAATCAGAGAATGTACTCGCCTTGGGTCCTTAGCTGGTAAAACCAATGTCCTGTTCCAGAGTATCCCCTGGGTAAACCAACAGTCCTATAAACATAACACAAGCAAACCACATTTGCATCAGATGCTACACTAACACAGTCAAAAATACTGGTCTCAGGGCCATGTCAGGCAGGGCACTAGTCAACTAGGGTCATCTAGTAGGGGCACGTATATAATATACATTTACACTCAAGTATACCAATAAAACGTATATAATATATATACAAGTGTCTCTTAGTAATTGTACGAAATACGTATTTGTGTATATACACTAATAGTTGTATATAATATATATTTATACCAAAATACATATTTGTATATTTATATATCAATCAAATATTCTTATATATGTATATTAGCAAATCAAAGAATGTACATAATGCCACACTTCTCAAGGTGATCCCAAATGAAGTAGCAGTTAGTTCCAATGGGTCCGGAGTAGTCCAATTAGCTAGAAACTACATAAAGAAGTCCAAGATCGGAGCTCGGCACGAAAATCGAGATAAGGATACTGAGTCCTTAATACATGGGGAAATTTACTGGGGTTTAGCTAAGGTTAAGATTTACAAGTTAGCTAATAAGAGAGAGGGTCGATTGTTCGTAATCAAGGTAACTTCTTAATTTATGAAAAATCATTTGGAAATCATTTTGAACAATAATTGTTAAAACTTCCCTTTTGAACAAGATTACAATTTAAAGGTTTATTTATAAAAAATCTAGAATTTACGTAAAAGCCAATATATTTTCATTTAGGGTAAAATCGGTCACCGATCTAAATAACTAATTTTGAACTCATTTTATTATTGGAACTATATTTTTAATAATAATATAAAACCCAAGATTTATTATATTTAACATAATCAAAAACCTTTTTATTATAACTAAATAAACTAATTACATAAAATCAGCTAATTACATATACTAAACTAATTACATTTATCTACTACATTAATTACAAATTAACTAAACTAATTATAAGAAAATACTAAACTAATTAATTGATATTTACTAACTGGTTAATAAATAAATTCCTGATTAATAACAAATTACTGTTTATTAAGAATTAGCTAATCAAATCATTAACTTAAACTAACTATAATTAATTAATTAACTAATTAATCATACTAAACTAATTAAATGACTTAACTAAACTAATTAAAGATTACTTAACTAATGACATACTTATTACCTTAATCAAATCCCTAAATTCTATTTACACAGAACTGAAAGAAAGGAAAAGGGGAAAGAGGGAAGAAGAGAGGCTCACCGGACTTCACTCCGGCGTCGGCTTTGGTGGTCAGCGGTGGACGGCGCGGAGCTCGAGGGCAGCGGGCTCGGCGATCGAGGGCAGCGGCTTCGAGGAGACGTCGGCGCGGGATCTCGACGACGGCGACGTCTGGTCGAGGAGGCGGGCTCGGCGGTTCCTCTGTTCGAGGCGGTCGGTCTGTTCGCACCGAGGCGACGGCTTCGACTCTGCGAGGCGGTGGCGGTGCTCGACTTCCAGCGGCGGCGGCGGCTTCGAACTCGGCTCGAGGTCGTCGTTCTCCTCGGCGGCGGTGCTCGACGCGGTGAGGCATGGCCACTGGCGGGTCTGGCTCGATGCGGCGGAAGGAGATCTTGGCCGCCGGCGGTGGCAGTTCGGATCTAGGGTTAGGGTTAGGGTGCTGTGTGTCAGGGGGTCGTGTCCGGGTCTGCCGGACACGGGGATGATGCTCTGTGGGCGTGTCCGGGTGTGTCGGACACGGAAAGCTGGTTGTAAACTGTAAATCTGGACACAGGAAATGAATGGATACGGTGGGACACCCGGTGTCGGACCCGAGGCCATCACGGCTGACACGGTGATGCGGAACACACGGACACGAGCACACAAAAATGGTGGTGGCTTTGGCTTTGGGAATTATGAAGGCTAGCTAGGGTTTCTTGGGAGATGTGATGAGGGACTTAAATAGGGAGAGATGGTGTGGGATAAAGGGTTGCGGGTTGGCCCAATAATGAATGGCCCAGAATTAAATATAAAAAGGGTTTCTCATGTGGGAAAAATGAGGGTGTGAAGGCTAGTTAATAGGAAATGGCAATTTGTAAAAAAATAAAAATAAAGATTATAATTTCAGAAAATGTTTTTAGGAAAGCTAGCAAATTTCCAATTAATACATTTTTGCAAAATCTTAGAAAGTATGACATTTATTTATTTACTAGCCCAATAAATAAAAATCTATTTTATTTTATCAACTAGTCTTTTAAATAACTATTTAGTTAAAACAATAATTTTATGACTCAAGCCAATAAATATTTGAAACTAGAAATATATATTATTATTTATTTATTTATTTTGTAATACATCGTCATCTAGGAAAAATGATTTTTATAAAGATTTTTAAATTACCTTCTAAAATCAGACATCGTTCAAAATCAAATAAAAATTTTCAAGGAGAAATATTTTATAAAACTTGATATTTTAAAATAAATTAAAATCTAATTATTTTGGAAATTGGAAATCGGAGGTTACAAGTTTACACTCAAAGTATACCAATAAAACGTATATAATATACGTGTCCCTACTAGATGACCCTAGTTGACTAGTGCCCTGCCTGACATGGCCCTGAGACCAGTATTTTTGACTGTGTTAGTGTAGCATCTGATGCAAATGTGGTTTGCTTGTGTTATGTTTATAGGACTGTTGGTTTACCCAGGGGATACTCTGGAACAGGACATTGGTTTTACCAGCTAAGGACCCAAGGCAAGTACATTCTCTGATTAGTTTCTAATTTATGATATCACCTATGTTCACTATATCTAGTGTAAATATCCATGTTCTTGACACATTGGTTACACGGATTGGTATACACGGATCTCGTCATGAGATGTTATTCCTTATTCATGGTGTAGCTTGTACAAGACTTGTTTTCTTTGTTATCTTGTGCATGTACAGACACTGATTCCCGGGGAGATTTGCTACCTTCCTAGGGAATCCCGTGCCGTTGCGTACCATGATTGGATCTACTATACCAGTCGGGGGTTTGGGGAGTACTTTAGAGTAGATATGTGATCATACCCAACTTTATATGCACCATAGCTCACCCCACATCTCACGTCGGGTGTGGCCTGACCATTTACATGTCTCCTCACTGTTACATCGGTTAGCCCTACTAACCCATGTAATGAGTTTACATGCCTCCTCACTGTTACATCGGTTAGCCCTACTAACCCATGTAATGAGTTTACATGCCTCCTCACTGTTACATCGGTTAGCCCTACTAACCCATGTAATGAGTTTACTAGTCCCAAGCCGATCACATGTTAAAGCTAGTACTCACACACTTAGTCATAGGTTTCTTGCTCTTGGACATATTGTTTCTTTTCCTGCAGTTACTTACAGTATTTTCAGTATTTCTTTCATTGTACATTTCTCGTACCTATACATGCATCTGGTATGTTTCCATCTAGAACTGCTACATAGTTTATGTCATTTATATAGAACTGCTATTTAGAGATGTACTTTGCTCCTTCCTGACTGGAAAATATTTTTCCAGACTGTGACCTTAGTGGACTTGTTCTGACACTTGGAGATTGGTTGTTACTGATTACAGGTATGATTGTTTTATCATTAGTCTTGTGTTGTACTCTTTTGTTCTTCAAATTCTTATCGTGCTGTAATTGTGATTGAGTATGTTGTTCATCTTTATAGTGTTATCCGTGTCTCCTTATGGAGTTGGATACTAGTGTAAGATTATTTAGATAGTACTTGACCTAGACAGCGTTCTACCGCCGATGCTGCGGCGTAGGCTGGACGTACCCACGCACTCGTGCCCTAAACCGGGTGCGGGTCGTGACTTTTAAAATAAATTAAAATCTAATTATTTTGGAAATTGGAAATCGGAGGTTACAAGTCTATCCACCTTAGAAAAATTTCGTCCTCGAAATTTAAGGGATGACTAGGATAGAAGAATTTTGTTGTTCATAATGATGAATATATCATTGAAGAAAATATTTTTATAAGGAGAATACTTACCAAACAGAAGAAAACATGAAGAAAAAGAAAATATGGTTTAAGACAGGAATAACTTGAAGGAATCATGGCTCGGTCTTGAATCCTCTAGAAAGTTTAGGTTTTGGGAAGTAGACACGATCACAAAAACAGATAATTGGAATAATGCACGTTACCTTTTCAAGTAACTAAACCAAGGAAGACCCAGTATAAAGAATGATATAGACATGAAAGTTATAGCTAATTCGAAAGATACGATCGACAATTTGATTTAAGAAACTTAAATACATCCTTTAGAATGTAATCAAGAGACATCTAATCGCCTTTCTTAATTTCTAGGAAAAAGAAAAGAGTAGTCTTTACTACCATCTGAAAATAATCCTTCCTTTTTATCCTCATTCATTTTACTTTTCTCAATCTTGTGATTCATCATTAACTAATATCACAAACTTTATTAGATTAGATCTTAGAATTTCTGAATCAAAATTTATTACCTGTCCAAAATCCTTATCATCAAATTCGAGTTTGTTTATCTTAGCATCAACTATACCTCGATTATTTTCTTCGATTTCAAATGTTACTGTCATGGTCAAGATTTAATTTAAATCACAACCTCAATATACCATGATCTTACCTTACGACCTTCAATTATATGATCCCATAATCAATTATATTATAATCTTCTTTACCATGAGCTTCATTTCATTCCATATTTCTTTATCCGTATGTATAATGTTTCCGAATTTTGAACTAATAAAATTTTTTTTTTTTTTCATCCTCTGAATTTATTATCCCAATGTAAAAAAATTTACTACTCAAATCCTCAATATTTTAATTGAATTCCAGTCGTATCATAATCTCCTCAAATTTTGAGTAAATAACGAAATACAAAATTTACTATCCAATCCTTTTTAATTGAAATCCAATCAATGCATATTTATAAAAAATCGTATCCCAAAATTTAAATTTTAAACACAATCCATCAATCACCCTACTCCTCTAACTCAATTTCAATTGATGCTCATTCAAAATCTAATCCTATCCCGAGAATTTAATTTGACACTATTCCATTTACGATTTTATTTCCTGCTTTTCTTTTTCCTCAAATACTCAACGATGCGATGCTTCCAGTATCTTCAATGCAACATTCATACTATATAAAATTTCTATCTTGCAATCAAATAGATAAAATGATAATCTCTCAAATTTCTCAAAATTTTAATAATCAATTCAATCATATCAAGACCTCCTTAAAATTAATAAATCCTCAAATTTTTGGCTCTCTGAATTTCTTAATTCTCCCTTTAAGTTAATGTTTGTCCTCGAATTTCAATCATACCTCGATTTTCATAAAATTAATGATCCATCAACTCCGTTATAACAACCCCTAAATTCTTTATTTAATTTAATGCTCATCCACAAATTTAATCCTCTTGTCTCTTTTTGTCAGTCATAACCTCGTCATAGATCTTTGCTATGGTCAAAACCCAATGATCATGGTTTAAGAAAACTCTACCTACAGCCATGCAATTTAAGAAAATATATAGGTCATGTATCTTGTCATGGTATTTCAGTCTCTGTTAGGGGGTACTACTAGTTATATTTTAACAAGAAAATCATAAATACGAACTATAGCACTTAGGGAAATCAATCAATCAAGAGACGGGAATATTAGAAAAAGAACCTGCTAACATATTACTTGTAGTATCTATTATCTCTAACAAACACTTAACTCTAGCACATTCACTACTAATTCCTATTCATGTACACTGGTTCCCATATCAACTACTCATATATTAATATTCATATCTCTCATCTACAAAAATTAATCCTCAAAAATAATCGTCAAGGTTTAACTTCCCGGTCAACTTAAAATAAAATGCATATACCTCCTCAGAATCAGATACTTCACATCGAAATAAAATTTAATCACTTCTAAAATCTTTGTAGCCTTAACTATGTTTATTGAATCAAATTTAAATCCTCAATATTTTAACAACATAAAATCCCAACTCCTTAAAAATTCTGAAAATTTAAAATTCATTTCCACCTTTTAATTTATAACTCCTCAATGTACATATTAGTGCTCACGGTCTCTGATACTCAAGGTGCACTCAATGCATCTAGTGTCTATAATTGTGTACTAAATTGTACTGCCCGAATCACTTGCACTATTACCTCCAATGATCAAAGTTACCATCAACTGTGTTTTCTTTCATAATTTCAATTTATGTCAACTGGTATATCATCTAATTATCATCACACCGAGTGCTTACTGTTACTAGCACCATTTTCAATAATCCTTGATATAGAATCATCGGCACTCTTGGTATTATATCACTAGCTGCATTAATGGATTATCTCATCAAGCTTATTAGACTCATGATCACCTGTATCCTCTATAACACTCATGTTTCTTTACTCTCATGGGTATGTGTATGGTTCCTCATCTCGATGGTTGTATATGTATTTCCTTCAATCCTTTAAAGCCTATTAAACTAATCCGTGATACGCTTCATAACTTTCATTACTAATCCTGATATTTCTCTACTTATGACATCTCATTAAACCCTTTATACATACACATTTCTTTACCTTTAATATTTCCGATATCAATCATCCAATTGGACATCATGCTCCATAAATCCTTAACACAATTCCCGGATACTTAATCGTTTACATAGATCACTCAATTACATAATCATGATTATCCAGGACGGGTAATTGGCTCTGATACTAACTCTGAGAACTATTACTGATACTCTATACTCTCCTTAACTCTCAGTCTCTAATGACACTACTCCTAGAATCATTGGTACAAGGTACTATACTAAGGGCTAACTCTAGATTAAAGCCTACTGCTCACATGTCCAACTAAGAAACACTTACACTCACTAGCAACACAGTCGATACTAATACAAGACATAACAAAATTACAAGCCACTAATTATCATACTTAACAAGAAATCCTCAAGGAATAGGAGCTCAAGACTGAATTGAGGACAGAAGGTATCTTTACTGCTAGTAAAGAAAGAAGCGGTGGAACAAAGTCCTGGAATAACAGAAATAGATAAGTCTTGAGATGATATTTTAAGAACCAATTTAGGATACAACCTGATAATCATACACGTCTGTCTGAAATCATGACACTCAGAATCCTCGCCACGCCAGTAAGCATAGATGCGATAAACGATAGGTTTCGTAACTAAGGTATGCACTCTATAATCATGTCGTCTAGAATCTTCGCCATGCCAACCGGTATGGCTGCGAAAGACTCTAAGCTTCATAACTATAGTATGTACATCCAAGTCAGGTTCCTACGTTCTCGTCACCACAGCTAATATGGCTGCGATAAATTCTAGGTTCCATAACCAAAGTAGACGTTTTACCTTCCTCACTGTCCTCATCAATATATGTCATCAGATGATACCATAAATCCTAGTCCGTAAAAATTCATCTCAATTTGAAATCAACTCAACAACGATACCAGGAATTAAAGTTAACAACTGGTCAACAAGAATCAAACTCAACAATGATACCAAGATTTTAATTTAAAAACTGCTCAACAAGAATCAAGTTCAGTAACAACAAGCGAGAGCGGGCGGAAACAAGGAAAAGTTAAATTGGAAATTTTAACAAGATTCTCAAGGGGTCGTCCCAGGAATCTCTCAAGAGTTTGTGATTGAGTATCCTCTCTCATCCTAGTATCCTATGTCCTATATTCTATAGCAGGTACGCAGTAGTACAACTAAGACGTCGCACTACCACGACATCGCACAGCTCGCGAAGTCTGACCTGCATGGGCCACCACTAAAAACGTGTCACGACCCGCACCCGGTTTAGGGGCACGAGTGCGTGGGTACGTCCAGCCTACGCCGCAGCATCGGCGGTAGAACGCTGTCTAGGTCAAGTACTATCTAAATAATCTCAACTCCTTATATCCAACTCCATAAGGAGACACGGATAACACTATAAAGATGAACAACATACTCAATCACAATTACAGCACGATAGGAATTTAAAGAATAAAAGAATACAACACTAGTCTAAGGACAACATAATCATACCTGCAATCATTAACTTCCAATCCCCAAGTGTGTCGGAACCAGTCTACTAAGGTCACAGTCTGGAAAAATATTTTCCAGTCAGGAAGGAGCAAAGTACATCTCTAAATAGCAGTTCTATATAAATGACATAAACTATGTAGCAGTTCTAGATGGAAACATACCAGATGCATGTATAAGTACGAGAATGTACAATGAGAAATACTGGAAATACTGTAAGTAAATGCAGGAAAAGAAACATTATGTCCATGAGCAAGAACCTATGACTAAGTGTGTTGAGTACTAGCTTTAACATGTGATCGGCTTGGGAACTTGATCAGGCTGGTTACATGTGATTAGCTATGATTCATGGAAGGTCAGGCTAACAGTTGGTTAGCTATGATGCATGGAGAGGTCAGGCTAATCACACGTAACAGCTATGAGGCATGGAGATGGTCAGGCCGTACCCGACGTGAGATGTGGGGTGAGCTATGATGCATGGATAGTTGGGTATGATCACATATCTACACTAAAATACTCCCCAAACCCCCGACTGGTATAGTAGATCCAATCATGGTACGCTATGGCACAGGATTCCCTAGGAAGGTAGCAAATCTCCCCGGGAATCAGTGTCTGTACATGCACAAGATAACAAGGGAAAACAAGTCTTGTACAAGCTACACCATGAATAAGGAATAACATCTCATGACGAGATCCGTGTATACCAATCCGTGTAACCAACGTGTCAAGAACATGTATATTTACACTAGATACAGTGAACATAGGAGATATCATAAATTAGAAACTAATCAGAGAATGTACACGCCTTGGGTCCTTAGCTGGTAAAACCAATGTCCTGTTCCAGAGTATCCCCTGGGTAAACCAACAGTCCTATAAACATAACACAAGCAAACCACATTTGCATCAGATGCTACACTAACACAGTCAAAAATACTGGTCTCAGGGCCATGTCAGGCAGGGCACTAGTCAACTAGGGTCATCTAGTAGGGGCACGTATATAATATACATTTACACTCAAGTATACCAATAAAACGTATATAATATATATACAAGTGTCTCTTAGTAATTGTACGAAATACGTATTTGTGTATATACACTAATAGTTGTATATAATATATATTTATACCAAAATACATATTTATATATTTATATATCAATCAAATATTCTTATATATGTATATTAGCAAATCAAAGAATGTACATAATGCCACACTTCTCAAGGTGATCCCAAATGAAGTAGCAGTTAGTTCCAATGGGTCCGGAGCAGTCCAATTAGCTAGAAACTACATAAAGAAGTCCAAGATCGGAGCTCGGCACAAAAATCGAGATAAGGATACCGAGTCCTTAATACATGGAGAAATTTACTGGGGTTTAGCTAAGGTTAAGATTTACAAGTTAGCTAATAAGAGAGAGGGTCGATTGTTCGTAATCAAGGTAACTTCTTAATTTATGAAAAATCATTTGGAAATCATTTTGAACAATAATTGTTAAAACTTCCCTTTTGAACAAGATTACAATTTAAAGGTTTATTTATAAAAAATCTAGAATTTACGTAAAAGCCAATATATTTTCATTTAGGGTAAAATCGGTCACCGATCTAAATAACTAATTTTGAACTCATTTTATTATTGGAACTATATTTTTAATAATAATATAAAACCCAAGATTTATTATATTTAACATAATCAAAAACCTTTTTATTATAACTAAATAAACTAATTACATAAAATCAGCTAATTACATATACTAAACTAATTACATTTATCTACTACATTAATTACAAATTAACTAAACTAATTATAAGAAAATACTAAACTAATTAATTGATATTTACTAACTGGTTAATAAATAAATTCCTGATTAATAACAAATTACTGTTTATTAAGAATTAGCTAATCAAATCATTAACTTAAACTAACTATAATTAATTAATTAACTAATTAATCATACTAAACTAATTAAATGACTTAACTAAACTAATTAAAGATTACATAACTAATGACATACTTATTACCTTAATCAAATCCCTAAATTCTATTTACACAGAACTGAAAGAAAGGAAAAGGGGAAAGAGGGAAGAAGAGAGGCTCACCGGACTTCACTCCGGCGTCGGCTTCGGTGGTCAGCGGTGGACGGCACGGAGCTCGAGGGCAGCGGGCTCGGCGCTCGAGGGCAGCGGCTTCGAGGAGACGTCGGCGCGGGATCTCGACGACGGTGGCGTCTGGTCGAGGAGGCGGCTCGGCGGTTCCTCTGTTCGAGGCGGTCGGTCTGCTCGCACCGAGGCGACGGCTTCGACTCTGCGAGGCGGTGGCGGTGCTCGACTTCCAGCAGCGGCGGCGGCTTTGAACTCGGCTCGAGGTCGTCGTTCTCCTCGGCGGCGGTGCTCGACGCGGTGAGGCATGGCCACCGGCGGGTCTGGCTCGATGCGGCGGAAGGAGATCTTGGCCGCCGGCGGTGGCAGTTCGGATCTAGGGTTAGGGTTAGGGTGCTGTGTGTCACGGGGTCGTGTCCGGGTCTGCCGGACACGGGGATGATGCTCGGTGGGCGTGTCCGGGTGTGTCGAACACGAAAAGCTGGTTGTAAACTGTAAATCTGGACACAGAAAATGAATGGATACGGTGGGACACCCGGGGTCGGACCCGAGGCCATCACGGCTGACACGGTGATGCGGAACACACGGACACGAGCACACAAAAATGGTGGTGGCTTTGGCTTTGGGAATTGTGAAGGCTAGCTAGGGTTTCTAGGGAGATGTGATGAGGGACTTAAATAGGGAGAGATGGTGTAGGATAAAGGGTTGCGGGTTGGCCCAATAATGAATGGCCCAGAATTAAATATAAAAAGGGTTTCTCATGTGGGAAAAATGAGGGTGTGAAGGCTAGTTAATAGGAAATGGCAATTTGTAAAAAAATAAAAATAAAGATTATAATTTCAGAAAATGTTTTTAGGAAAGCTAGCAAATTTCCAATTAATACATTTTTGCAAAATCTTAGAAAGTATGACATTTATTTATTTACTAGCCCAATAAATAAAAATCTATTTTATTTTATCAACTAGTCTTTTAAATAACTATTTAGTTAAAACAATAATTTTATGACTCAAGCCAATAAATATTTGAAACTAGAAATATATATTATTATTTATTTATTTATTTTGTAATACATCGTCATCTAGGAAAAATGATTTTTATAAAGATTTTTAAATTACCTTCTAAAATCAGACATCGTTCAAAATCAAATAAAAATTTTCAAGGAGAAATATTTTATAAAACTTGATATTTTAAAATAAATTAAAATCTAATTATTTTGGAAATTGGAAATCGGAGGTTACACTGTTAGCTTATTAGTAATAGATAATCTGAGAGAAAGTATCTAGATTTTAAGTGAAAGGACCGCTTCATATCCATAGACCAGAGAGAATGGTGTATAACCAGTTGGAGTTCGAACTGTCATATGATAAGCCCATTAAACACTCCCCGAGTTTCTTATTCCAATCTTGTTTGTTGGATAAAACAAACTTTTATTATGATCTTCTTGAAGGCTTCTGCTATGCTATTGGCTACTGGATTATAGGTCGCAGATGCTACATTATGGATCTGATTCTTCTCATAGAACTGATAGAATACTTGACTGGCAAATTATGGTCTGTTGTCATGTATTATCCTCTAGCGAATACTGAAATGGTAGATAACATGGTGTTTAACGAAGTTAATTACGTTGGACATTTTAACTTCGATAAGCAGGACTGCTTCTATCCATTTAGAGAAGTAATCGGTTATTGTAAGTATAAACTGATGTCCTTTAGAAGAATAAGGGCTTATTGGACCAATAATATCCATTCCCCAAGCATCAAAAGGTCAGGAGGTTACTGTGGGGTGTAAGAACTTTACTGGTTTGTGGATAAATTTAGTATGAATTTGGCATGATCTGTATTTACGGGCATAGTCTATGGCATATGCCACCATGGTCGGCCAATAATAACCCATTCTCCTGAGGTAGTCTTATAATTTAGGACCCGACCAATGTGCTCCATAGATGCCATCATGAGCCTCACAAAGTGATTATCTTACTTCAGGATTAGAAAGGTATCGTAGCAGTAATCTATCATAAGAATAACGATATAATATTTTGGAGGAGACGGTATAGTAGTATCAGAGTTAGTGTCTTTTAATAAAAGTGGCTTCTTTTGGATCTTCTAGAAGAATCACATAAGCAGTGTAGTCTATAAAAGGGTTTCTTCAATCTTTATCTATGGAAGTAGAAGTTATAAGGTAACTTTGTTCAACATGCAAGTTATTTTTTGTACAGGACAGCTCTTGTCCTGTTATCATAATTAAGTATCATCTCTTTAGGGGAACAACCAATTCTGCTGCTAGGGCGGCCAAAGCATCTGCTTTCATATTCTGTAATTCTGTAAATGAGATACATGCTCGATGAAGAATTATTTAAAAGTAAAACTAGTCCGCTTATCGCTTGATGAAAAGGGATGAGGTCTTAATGTCGAACCTCATACTCTCCCCTGATCTAATTGACTATCAGTTTAGAATCTCCATAGGCTTTAAGATATTCTATCTCCAATTTTTTAGCTAATTGGAGACCAATGAGTAGAGCATTGTACTCTGCAACATTATTGGAACATGATTCACTGAGAGAAAATACTCGATGAATAAGTAGTTTATAAGAAGATACTAGGACTATGCCAACTCCAGCTACTATGTTACCTTTTGGTCCTATTCTTGATGCACCGTCAAACAATAATTGCTAGGTGTCATCTCCCATTGCCATTTTAGATTCTAAGACTTCATATGGGATTTTATCGTATAGTTTGAAACTTTTCAGTACAGGATGAGCTGCCAGAAAATCTGCTAGCGCTTGACCCTTCTCTTTTTTTGTTGGACATATACCATGTCTTAAGGTAATAGCAGCATTGCCCACGTAGCCAACCGAGAATTGAGTGTTCTTGTCTTGGTCATTAATACCCGGAGGGGATTTACTCTGGATATGACATGAATGGTTTGACCTGACACGTAATATCGTATCTTCTGAATAGTGAACATCAAGGTGATATATTCTTTTTCTACTGGATTGTATCGATGTTCAGTGCTGACCATCATAAGATTAAGATAATAGATTGCATGTTCATGGCCTTCGACACTATTCTGTGCAAGAATAACCCCTAGGGAGTGATTCTCTGCTCAAATATACAATAAAAATAGTTTTCCTATGATCGGAGACACTAAAACTAGTAGATTTGTTAAATATCAATTGATGTCGTTGAATGCTTGTTGACATACTTCATTCTAGACAAAGGATACGTCTTTCTTTATTAACTGAGTGAAGGGTCGACATCGTCCCGAGAGATTGAAGATGAACCTTCTAATGTATGCCATACGGCCTTGCAGACCACGAAGTTCTTTGAGATTACGCGGAGGCTACATTTCGAGGATAACTTTGATTTTATTGGGGTCAATGTGAATACCTTTGGAAGTTATAACAAATCCAAAGAACTTGCCACTGGAGACTCCCAGAAAGGATTTAGTTGGATTCATCTTTAACTGGTGGTGACATATTAATTCGAACACAATCTTCAAATCATCAAGGTGATCATCTTTGTAGCGACTCTTGACAACGATATCATAGCATTATACTATTTTTTATAAATACTTCTGGAAAATTGTACTCATGGCTCGTTTATACGTTACACCCACATTCTTTAAGCCGTAGGGCATGACTGTATAACAGTAAACTCCCAATGGTGTATGAAAAGACGTATATTTTTTATTATCAGGCGATATCCTGATCTGATTGTATCCTGAGAATCCATCCATAAAGGACATACGTTCAAAGTCACATGTATTGTCGATCATGATATCTGTGATGGGAAGAGAAAAATCATCTTTTGGATATGCCATGTTTCTCTTCTTGAGCGAAGCCACATGCCATGAGTTTCTTAACTTTTGCTTCAATTGCATCCATTATATCCGAACATAACCGCCATTGTTACTGTTTCACCAGTTTAGCATTCGAAAGAATATTAAGCCTATGTGTGGCTATTTAAGCATCTAGGCCAAGCATATATTTTATAATTCTAGGGAAGACATCGATATACTTCTTTATTATCTGGAGTAAAGCGTGTTGATCTTCTTCATAAATACTCCTGCTAATGAAGATTGGTCTTAGAGAATATTCTTCTCCTACATTAATTTGGACTATTTTACCCCCTACAAGTGGTTCACATTGCTCAAACCAAAGCACCCATTGAATATCCATTTGTTGTGCCCATAGATTATTTTTGAATGGTTCCAATAGTTTAACATCTTTCTTATATATGGCAGTTAACACCATATTTACAGAGAAAACATATTTGAATAAGCCACCAATGCTTTTAATGGAATCCCACAATGATGAGATAGAGGAATGAGAATGTGTCTCTTATTTTGATTCTGAACTTTTATGACTTGTTGGTGGTGTAATATATCCTAAACCACGACCAGTCCATTGGTAGTATATTTTTGGCTTGCCTTTAGGAGAGAGGTGACGTATAGGAGTCTATTTATCTTTTCCATAATTTAGTCCCAAGTCAGATTTTAAGTTGTAGTCCATCCCTTGTATGATATTCTTGGTTGGTCTGCTATAATGATACAGCTGTATCTTCCGCATATCTTCGTCAAAACCATTAGTTTGCGCGACTCTTTTATTTTTAGCTTTTCCAAAAATTATCTAACGTTGCTCGTTGTAAACCCCTCACCCAAAATAGGTATTTTGTGTGCATTTTGTAATTATTATAATTATTTTAGATTATTTTAAATTGATTAATGTTTAATTATTGTATTAGGATACTTTATCGTGATTTGGACATTAATGACGTAGGATGACCAAAAAATCTACATCGCTCTTCGTAGGAAGTAGCCTACATGGGAGAAAATACTTGTAGGATCTTTCTGTGTCTCAGAATTCGACCATTTAGCATTAGTATGGTACTAGTATAACAATTATAGTTTATTTCTCTTGTGTTAATATACTAAGTAAGCATGCAAATAGGATAAGAGTATAGGTCCCATCCACATATTTGACTTGCCTCTTTATTTTTGTTCCAGATTCTTGAACTCACCTAGCTTCCTTGACCTTCAAAATTATACTCACTTATTTCTCTTGACATCAGTATCCTTGTTTCCTCATATTATCTTATTTAATGTACTTCCCTAATAGTTCTTTGAGTATAGCCTCCTGTCAGAATATAGGAATCCTTGTTGTTACAAGATAATTATGATAGCATACCTACTAAGAAAAATAAATTAAAATATTGGTAGGCCCCAAAAGTTTAGCATACCTAATGAACCCTAGCATCCAGTACGTGTAAATTGATTGACCATTATCCCTTGATATATTTAGGAATGACTTGAGAGTAGTATAGACACTACTAGGGTTAGTTAGAAATTTGACCATATTGTTTGACCCTAGTATTGAGGAACTAAAAGAAATTCAAGGCTGAATATTAGGACTAAACCTAACTTTCATCGTGAGATAATATAAGAAGATTATAAATTTAGATTATTGTCTTGATATTATCAAAGAAGTATAATAGAAAACCGAGAGGAATGAACCAATACTTTAGTAAGAGCAAGGGTACCCTACCTTCAGCTTAGTAGATCCCCTAGAACCTATGATCATCGTTGAGTCATACTTGAGTCTTCATGAGTCATCGACCGTGCCATCTCATGCAACTATCTATATACTTTCCCATATTGGGTTAATCACTCGCTCCATCATAGAACAATTATGATAGCTCTTTACCTAATTAAAACCTATTGAATGATTAAAACCTTTCCTTTGATCATACCTCAAACACAGAGACTAGAATACCACCTTCCCTTAGAAAACTATAATATTATCAAGAGTCTCTCAATTTACTTTTATATCTTGTTTCTCTGAAACCTTAACGCTCATTATTTGTGCGATGACTAAAATTTTCCTTCATCTTTATAACCGTACCACCTTACCCATCTAATGGTAGGCCATGTGATTCCTTTTTTACTAGGATATATAGTTTGGTAGGATTATAGTAGTTAATCTTGAATTTAAAATTTTTATGCTTACTAGTTAAAACTTGATAAGTTTGAGTTGTTCATTTAGATTATAATTTTATGATTATACTTTAGTTTTAAATCAAGTAATTGGTTCCACACATCTCAAAACAGGTTATATCCTCTCTCGCTTGAGAACCAGTAACTTCTTTATTAAATTACAGTATTAGTTGATTCTTGTCAATTGGGTAGCATGTCTCACAACCTAGTATTCCATAGTTCTTTTGACCCATTAATGAAGTGTAATAGAATAACACCTAAAAATATGCTAGCATAAGAAGATAGTGTTTATCCAGATTGTAGAACTTTAGAGGACCATACCCCCATTTGGTCGACCAGAGACTCAGACAAGAAGTTAGTATGATAACTGTAAAGGTACAAACACCGGACGAGTCTTAGATTTTTTATGAATTTAAATTATTGTACTTTCACTCATTATAATCTCACGTACTTATATTATTTGGACTATCTTGACTCATGCTGCTATTACAGCCTAGTTTTGCAAGCTTATCCTTTTATTGAGCTTGTTTTTTATATTTGTGTTATTGGGGCGTCATACTACTACATTGTCTAATCAGAATTAGTGTATTATGGTCAAGCTAACCTTAGTTCACTTGGTTCGCTCTTCGTTAACTAATTTATGTGGATTGAGATATAGTTGACTTAACTTGTTAGAAAAATATGCTTGCCCTCTAGACAGGTCAGAGCATATTATATCGGTTGCATAACTGTAATGATATGAGCATATAAATAAGAATTTTCAAAAATAAGATTTCAATCCACAACTTCCTTGACAACTCTTATTTAAATTCTTCAATCGCCGTTGAACCCCTTACTTATATTTTATCACCTCCTCCTTGAACTATTTATTGATGTTTTTCGTCTTCTCCTATTTTTGAAAGACGAACGATCGTGCTTGATATAAAGTTGGCACACGGATAGTACTAGGTATACCCCATAGGCAAATCACCTAACTTTGAGAATATCTTTTGTAATTAAGGGTATATCACATGTGATAGATTTGTGTTACAATTTTGAGGATTATTAAGCTCTATTGATTGATCGAGAATTTTTTTATAGCCTGGTATTTATGAAAGATGGGTAAATTCTAAGTTGGGTAGAAGTTGTATTATCAACTTAAGCTAAAATTTTACATGAAGATCTTAGACGGTGGATACGAAGGTTATCAAGTAATATAAGATCGAGGAAATCAAGTCATTTTAATTTCAAGAATTTTTTTACAAGAATAATTATGATGATGAGAATTTAACTTTAAAGATAAGAATACCTTATAGAAATTTTTTTGATATTACGGACCAAATATTTATAATTTGAGCACATGATTTAAATTTTGAATATTTGATATTGAATCAATAATTTAAATTTTAAGGATAAATATAGAATTTTAAAACTTGAACATAGATGGATTGGATTTAAAATTTTATAATTTGATAATTTGAATTAAGAGTTAAATTTTGATTAATGGATCACCTATTTAAAATGTTGAGGATGGAAATTGAATTTAAAATTTGATGAGTTCAAAATTCTTAAGTTCAAAACTAGGAATAAGATTTGATTAGAGTTGTTAATATTTAAAAATTTATAGAAGATTATGATAGTTCGAATTATGATTTAAATTTTTTTGTGGATTATTTAAATTTGAAGATGTCATATAGATTTGATTTAAACCTTGATTATTTAAATTCGATAAGAGATTATGATAGGTTAAATTTTAATTTAAATAGTGGTTATTTTAATTTTGCAGAGATTGCGATGGATTTGAATAAATTTTGTCATTTATATTTTTGAGAAGATTGTGGTTGACTTGCCTTATATACGAATGTGAAGGATTTAACAAATGCCTTATTTTTAATTTTGAGGACAAAATTTTGTAAGTTGGGTAGATTATAAACCACCTCACCCAAAATATGTATTTTGTGTGTATTTTATATTTTTAGAATTATTTTAGATTATTTTTAATTGATTAAAGTGTAATTATTGCATTAGAATACTTCACCATAGTTTGGACATTAATGATGTAGGACAACCCCAAAATCTATATTGTCTTCTTAAGAAGTAGCCTACACTTGGGACACTACTTGTAGGATCTTTCTGTGACTCAAAATTTGATCATTTAGCATTAGTATGGCACTAGCATATCAACAGTAGTTTATTATATTTAATATTTAGATATTTTTATATATATAATTCATTTGTGATTATTTTTAATCCAACCTTCTTCAATAAGCAACCAATAATTCGTCCATGCCAAATTAGACCACTTCCCTCTTTTGTAAGATTTATTTATGTAAACCCCCTCAATTAATTCTATAGATAGTCAGGTATGGGGTAGAAAATTTTTGTTTAGCAGCAGATGTTTGAGGTTTAGAGTAAGGATGCATATGTCTATTATTTATTAATTAAATCCTTGGCGTGCCCTACCATTGTTGAATTATTTGGAGCCCCACATCAGCCCATAAATTCTATCGAACTGTTATACTTTTGACTTGACCCGCCAATTTAGGCACTAGACTTTTTTGCCACTCAAATCAAATAAATTGTGCCCTAAATTAATTGCACAACTTTTCGTATCCAAAATCCCATAATTAAATTCTGTGTTGGACACCTGTGTTGTTACCTTCAATTTTGAGATACCAACTTAACCCGTTGAGCCGGACCAATTAAAGGGTCCAAGACTGACTCCAAACCCACACCATTTTTGACCTTTGTGTTATTTCCAAATTTAGACCCAAAGTGCCCCCATTTAATTTAAATGCGCGAGACAATTTTATTCTAATTAAATCGGGGATACCAACTTTGACTAATCCTATTTTAATCTCCAATTAATCCCAATACCTATTTAATTAAGTCAATGCCAAACACACAACACCCCCTCTCCCTACAAAATACCAAACACCAATTCTCCCATAAATTTTCCATCATTTTATGTGATTGAACAAATACACAAATTTAAGGGGCTTAGTTGCAATTATTGAATAGGTGTCCTAATCTCATTGGCCAAGGCCAAATGGAGAGGCTACCTCTTCTTTGACCGTAGTCAACCCATCTTCCCCCTTTCTTTGCATGAAGAAAACCTATTCCCTTCATGTAAAATCCCCACCCTTCATTTGAAATGGAAGCATCACCACCATCCATCCTCCACATAAACCCCCTATATAATATCTTTTCTCCCCTCTCCCCAATGTAGGCCCTAATCCCTAGGGACATTGAAAACTACCCTCTTCTCTCTCTCCTTCCTCCTCCACCTTGAAAACCGAGCCACCCACCCCTCCATATTTTTTCTTCCTTTCTTCTTCTTCTTCTGCCATTCTTTAACACCTTCAATGGAATAGGAGATCCGAACCCAGCTCGGCCTGTCTCTCACAGCCTAGCTTCGGTACTGCTTCGCCGTTGCAACCCGCTGTTCTCCAGCATCGAGTCTCCCCGATCCGGCATTCGAGCGCAGTCCCGGCTGCTGTCCCCGTAACCTGTTGTTCTTCGATCAACCGCTTCCAGCGCCGAGCCTCCCTACGGCTCCGGCACTGCCTTCCCTCGACTCCACAGTTCGGCGTCGAGCCTCCCCACAGCTCGGCACTGCCACCCCGGTGGCCTAGTATCACCCGCTTCCAGCGTCGAGCCTCCCCGCATCTCGGTACTGCCACCCAGGCGGCCGAGTATCACCCGCTTCCAGCTTCGAGCCTTCCTGCAGCTCCGGCACAGCTTCGTCCATACCCCGACCTCTTCCTCAACCACTGCCGATCCCCCTCCGGTCATCACCCCGTCCGACCTCCACCACCTCTATTGCACCATTACCTCCGCCACCATTGCACCCCCGCAGCCACCACCACCCTGCTGACCAGCTTGTTCTCCAGCCAACCCCCGGTCGATTCTACCTCGCCTAGGTATATCACTCCCCCTCTCCTTGCTTATTGGTTATGTGAGTTATTTCACTAGGGTTTTTATATCTTGTGGGTGTATTGTTGTGTTGATGATGAGGTTTATTGTGTTTTAGGGTTAATGTAGGTTAGGGTTTGGTTATTTACATGTATTAAAATGATTTTTTAATATTTTGCATGGAGGTTTAGGTTTAGTGTTTGCAAATAAATTATAAAATGATAAAGGATTTTTATGGAGGTTTAGGTTTTGATTTTTAAATAAATGTTCGAGAAATATTACATGGTGGTAAAATGCTAAATAATTTAATGAGGATTAAATTAAGGAGAAATAAGATTCTGATATATTTGAACGTTGATGAACACCGAGGAGCACGTGTTTGATTGAGGACTAGTGTGTAGTGTAAAACACCTAATCGGTAATTTGGGGGACTGGAAATTAAAGGTGGTTAAATTAGAGTAGTACTTTGTGATTTGGTAAGAATGATATGAAATGAAGGGTTAAGAATTGTTAATTTTGTTTTAAGGATGGTTTGATGATGTGGTACGGATGACTAGGTGATTTGATGTATCGTACCGATAGTCAACTGTGGTCAACGCCCTAGCGTCTTGTCCCTGTGAGTCGTAGCAGAGACTGAGCATATGTATAGATGTGTGTCACATCCCTATTTGTCATGTGTTAGATTTTGATTGGGTTTGTATCTCATCTCTAAGTACTACGGGACCTGAGGACTTGGACATGGTACCGGATCCCCGTCATCAGCAGCCGGACACATGCAAGTGTACCTTGCCACCCTGTATTTCAGATTACAGATATTTAATGTTCTTTATGTATATTGTGCGCGTATTTTTGTTTACGTTCGATACTTCACATCTGGATTACAACTGGGTACAGATGTTTATCGTAACGTCTTAGAATGAATGTTAGATGTTCATAATACCTCGATATACGTACCTGAGTATATCGATACCCCAGAACACACTCATACATTATGATCATGACAGATTCATGTATCCTGATACTGACATCATGATCAGAGACTGGGACGACCTTAGGGTCGCATTGTTTAGGATAATAAACGAGAAAAGATTTGGTAAATACGGGAAACAAGGTATTGTGGGAAGACCCGCCCTTCTTTTATGTTTACAAACAAGATTGTACAAATTTGATCCTACACGAGGATGTCTAAGTACAATTTATTTAATCTGGGTGAATATTGCTATAGGTGTCTGATCTGCAGTCGCTCACTTTAGCCCTTGGACCACACGATGTTGAAGAAGTGCCGTGGAAGACAGGTTGCAGCTTCGAAGGTTGCTAAAGAGGGTGGATGCCCGATGCTAAAGTCGACGATCCCCTCTCTTTGCCTGAGCTCCGGATTCTCCTCTCTCTCTCTCGACCGTTGGATCTGGTACTGGATCTCTGGATCAGCTTTCAGACGTAACTTCTTCGACCCTCTAATTTGTCGACCTTCGTCCTCATTGATAGAGGTCTCTATTTATAGAGTTTTAGTGATAGTGACCACACAGTCGGCGTAGAAACCGAGTAGTGGAAAGTACAGCACCCTTTTACACGACGGTTTAAAATAACCAATGCCTGCGTATAAATGACCTTTTGAGTGAGCATGTGACGCACGTACAACTAAGGGACAGAACGCGTATATCTGCTATGAAGATCAAGGCATAGAAGCCACGTAGGTAGTTATCCCTTGTGTAGAAGAGGTTGGCGTAGAATCCAAATGACTGTCACCATGGCATAGAAGCCAAGTAGGCATAGAAGCCAAGTAGGCATAAAAGCCGAGCAGGCGTAGAAGCCGAGTGGTTATAGAGGCCGAGGAGACGTAGAAGCCGAGTGGGCATAGAGGCCGAGTGGGCATAGAAGCCGAGTGGGCATAGAAGCCGAGTGGGCATAGAAGCCAAGTAGGCATAGAAGCCGAGCAGGCGTAGAAATAGAAACGATGTGGACATTTTAGCCGAAATTATGGCTCTTGGAGATATAATCAAATCTCTTGCATTAAATGCAGAGATCTGCCCCCATCCTGCGCATTAAATGCAGAGGCCTGTCTTTAAGATTTTGCCATCATTCTGCTCATTAAATGCAGATACGCACCTCGGATCCTGTACGAAGAGTGACTGCTGATGTGGCAGTCTGTTTGCCTTCTGCGGAGCGTAAGAAGCTCACGTCTGCCTGTGTAAAACTGGACAGCGTATTCCCTTATATGCGTAAGAGTAGTTTACGCAAAGGGGATGCCACCAAACGACGGTTCGGTGACATTTAATCAAATCTCCTGCATTAAATGCGAAGATCCGCCATTATCCTGCTCATTAAATGAGGAGGCATGGTTTGAAGGTCTGCCACCCTTCTGTGCCTCAAGTGCAGAGACGTGCCTCAGGCATCTGTCAATATTCGGCGCTTCCAATGCAGAGACGTGCCTCGAGAAACTGTCATCGCTCTGTGCATTAAATGCAGAGACGTGCCTCGAGCCCTGTACGAAGTACAGCTTTTGACATGGCAGGCTGTTTGTCTTTCGCGGAGCGTAAACAGCTCACATCTGCCTGTGTAAAACAAGGCGACGTATTCCTTCGTATGTGAAAAAGTAGTTTACGCAAAGGAAATGGCAGTAAACGATAGCCTGGATTGCAGTGCCGTGCCATCATGATACCCGTCGCTTGGGTTGTCGTGTAGTACTCTTTGTCAGAAGTCCAGACATCAGGTTCATTGCATGATCTGACAGGTTCATTTCGAAGAATATAAAGCGTTCCTCGTACACTTCAATGCTGCTTTGAAAGCGGATGAGTTTTACGCCATATAGGCGATTGAAGTACCTCTTTTACACTAAAGCAGCCTGGACACCTTGCACTACGCTGATGGTCCTTGAGCCTATATTTTACGCTGTGCTCAGCGGAGAAGCTCTGTTGTAAGTTGATGGCTCTGAGATCATCTTTTTATGCTGCCCTGTATGAACATGCTGCGTATATCTATCCAGCATATTTTTCATGCTTCTACAAGACCCCCTTCAAGCTTTTAAATTCCTCGTAATTTAAAATGCTTTGAATGAAGCATGAACCGTTCCTCGTAACTCGAAACGCTATGAGTGGAGCCTGAAACGGTCAAGCCTGACACGTTCTTTCATGGCTGACTTTATGGCAGAGTTATTGGGGATTGGTGCTCTTTCTCGCCTATAAAAATGTTGAGGAGTTCTCATGTTCTTCCCACACTTCCTTCACCAGACAGAGATGATGGCCGGAGTTCGTCGGGTCGACTTGAGTAAGAAGGAGATCATGCTCTTCCAACATGTAAGGAGCCAAAAAAGATGGCATCTTCGAGCAAATGTCCTCTGCAACGATGGATCATGGAAGGATATCATAGCCTCCTTTGCTCAGGATAATCATCAACTTTGTATGATGGTTCTTCGGGAGAGAAGAAGGGTCATATTTGACCATGCCGCTTGCAAGCGGTGCCTTCTCCCGTTACCTCCGTGGCGCTGGATGTAGGCAAGCAGATTTACTCTGCTTTCCTTCTGTTGGAGGATGGGTCTATGCCCAGTTTTGTATCCTTCCGCCGTTGATCATATGTCAGCCATTTTGCAGTCAACGACTGGCTGCTGGAGGATGAAGAATGCCGCCCATGCGAGAACCTGGCTGAAATAGATTCTGGGCGCGATCTTCAAACGACGATGAGGAAGCCCTTTGTAGATGGGATTTCTCTCATATGTAATCATAAAAAATAAAGAAAACCTTTGTAGAATGGATTTCCCTCATGTAATTATGCTTTTAATTTTAATAAGATCGTCTTCTTCTTTGTATATGATCATGTTGCCATACTTTGCTGTGAAGTCTGAATATGTATAGCTTTGACACGTCTGATTCTTTATGCTGACTCTGTGTAGAAAGAGCTCTAGGTCATGTCCTGTCTTTTACGCATAAATAAGGATGCGTAGAAAACCGCTTAGCAGTCGAGTATTCGAACTGTCCTGCTGTTAGGAACCGCATAGAATTCTGAACTGTTCTTTACTTCTGATAAACAGAATTTTTTTCAGACCGTCGTCTTCAAGAATGATTTCTCGAAAATCCCTTGGGACTGGGCGAGAACTGGCCGTCAAACTGAGTCGCCATCTTGATTTTGTAGACGAAATATTTAGACTTGATTCTGGATGAACTTCGAATCAACCCACGAAGAAGAGTAATTTTCAATGTTGAACTCTGTATGCTTCGGGTACTTGGGGTATCTTGAGGTCAAGAAGGAGTATCTTTTGTGTGAACTCCTGTAATTGACCGCCTTGAGAGTCGTTCAGATGTACTGTACTGGCCTGCGCATCTTTCAGATGTGCGAAAAGTCGTGGAGCGTGAAATCATAAGTTCTTTGCCGCTTAGCGTAAAAGCCACCGAGCGTGAAATCATAGACCTGTAGTTCCTGAGCGTGAAGTCGTAGGTTTGTAGCCTCTCGAGCATAAAAGCTACCGAGCACAAAGGCATCCGGGCGTAAAACCATAGACTTGTAGCCATTGGAACGTAAAATCGTAGATTTGTAGCTATCGAGCGTGGAAAACTCCTTGGTGCAGAACTATAGATTTGTAGCTTCGGAAAAGAAAACCTTTCGAGCGTGAAGTCATGGATCTGTTGCCTCTGAGCGTAAAAAGCCACCGAGCGTGAGATCATAGATTTGTAGCTGCTGAGCGTGAAGTCGTAGGTTTGTAGCCTCTCGAGCGTAAAAGCTACCGAGCACAAAGGCATCCGGGCGTAAAACCATAGACTTGTAGCATGTGAGCGTAAAACCGTAGATCTGTAGCTGTCGAGCATAAAAAGTCCCTTAGCGTAAGAACCGCGAATCTTTCTCGCACGAAAACTTTTCGAATTCGCTGACTGTCCGCCTTCCCTGAGTGAATAGGCTGACGTAGTACCAAATTATAACCGAGTATTAATTAGGAGATTTGGTTCGGGATTCGAGGAGTCCATCCGAACTCTATATATACCCCAAGTTTCTGAGAGAAAAACTTTTTATCCGTCTTCTGCGAAAGAAAGGCTTCGTCTGTTCGAGTTCTTCTTTGTTTCTTTTCTGAGATTTCGAAGTTTCCAGTAATGGCCTCGAAACAATCCTCCTCCACTAAGGGAAAGAAGGTTGATTCTTCTTCTCGTTCTTCTGCTCAAGTGAGAGCGTCTTTGGTCGGGCAAGGCAAAATTCCTTCTGAGCGAAGTATCCCGCCGACGAGCAGTGCACCCGACCTAAAAGGTAGAGCATTTGGGATGAAGAAGAACGACTAAAAATCCTTCGCACACATTGTACGTGACCGCGCTAGGTCGTCTCCTGTGCTGATAGCCTCTTTTAGGAAGATGATGCACAGAGACGCTTCATATTTTACGCCCATATTTCTAATGTGTCAACGCAAAAACTCCATATTTTCGCAGTCCGGCGTAAAAGCTTCGACTGTCGAAAGTTGGCGTATAAAATTTGAGTGTTACGCCTCTAGACGAAGATTCTGGCGTAATACCTCAATTTTATCAGTCCGGCGTAAAGCACAGACTGTATGCTGCCATTCTTTAAAGGACAGACTGTATGCTGCCATTCTTGAATTTTTACGCTTTTAGGAAATGGATTCCAGCGTAATGGTCAAGTTTTTCACGGTCTTGGCGTAAAGCACAGACTGTTGATTTTTGGTGTATGCTGCAAGATCTGTAATGTCTAGTTATAGGAACTGACGTATTTTTCTTGCACTCTTGCAGTTAACTTGCATGTGTCTCCGCTAGCCGATGTGATGGATTCTGCCGCAGGGATGCTGCACTCCAACTATCTGGAGGATCTGTCATACGTGACATTTCCTATCTCCGGGCCGTAGTATCTTGAAGGAAGAGAGATTCTGATATCGGCTCAGGGCGAGCGAACACTGCTGAACCTGATCAATGGGGAGCCCCTGACGTATATAGACGGGGACCAATACATAAAGCCGGCCTCCCATGAAGATATCATGGATGCTGACTCCCGATCTTCACGGCAGGCCGGGGAAGATCTTTCATTTGAAAGGAGCTGACCAAGGGTCGTTTGTCAGCCGGCCTACTGGCAATGTAACGGTGTTAAGGGGACTGTACCCGGGCAGTATCCCGAGTGAAGACAGCTTGGTGATCCAGCCGGTCCAGTTACCGACTTTCTGTAATAATTTTATGGGGCACGGGGGAGTATATCCTAAGGTGAACCCTCGGTGCGGTGGGTAGATCACCCCTTCAAAACTTCGATGGGCTCGCTTAGTTGATTGGGCCCTGAAGCATTTTTAGACCGAGTTGGAGAGCCTTGGTCTGTTTGCAGCTGTGAGTGCTACCAGTGTTGGGTTACCTCCTAACCCTAACATGTTCCTGGTACTGATAGAGCAATATATTTTGCTCACCGGGACTTTCGCCACTCCACTAGGGGAGTTGGGATTGGCCCTTCATGAGATGGCGGAGATCTCGAGACTGCCGATGGGGGATACTCCGTATGAAGAGTATGTTCCTACGAACCGGAAGCTGGGGGATTCAGACTCTCGGGTAGTGGACGTCCTACCTCTTCTTTCACCGGTCCAGGACTGCTAAGCTGGAGAAGGTATTGGAGGGCAAGGATCTGCCTGTGAATCCTCTGAGCGTGCTTAATGCTCAGGTAGTCGACGATCTCATAGTGGATGCTGGGGCTCCAAACTTGATCCTCGATGAAGAGATCGGACAATATCCTGTAGGCACTAAGGCCTATAGTTATTTGAGGCACTGCCGCAGGCCTCTGTCCAGGGAAGCTCAACTGGCTGGCTTCCTCTCCATATGGCTGCGCCGAGTGGTGGTACCTGGCGTTGCATCTGCGGACCGCATTCACCACAACACGCTGTGGCCTGCAGTGCGTCTGGTGTTAGGGGCAAGATTGGGCTTGCTCCCTGCCATGGTTTGTCGCATTCAAGCCGGCCTGAGGGCCATGACTAACGGGCTGCTCGCCGATGAGACTCAGCGTGATAGCTTTCCTAGGACAAAATTACCATACCTGTATCAGATGGGATGGTTAATTCTTCATAACCCCAGGGTTATGTCTCCCGGCTCCGGCAGTAGTTCTGGGACTAGTTTCCTGTTAAACTACTAGAAGTCTTCCTGGAATATGACCACGGTTCTAGACTGTCGGCGGGCGCTGGGCCTCAGTCACAGCTGGAAGCTCTTCTGCACTGTCCCCTCTGTACTTCACAATCAATCTGGGATTAGGCTTGAAGATTTCGGTAGAGAGAAGACCAATCTTTCTCCTGAAGCTTTTAATTGGTTGATCTGCATTAGACCTTCCCATCTACTGTAAAGGAGTGAAGACCATTGCTTCTTGGAGCCCTAGCTGCCTAGTCGATTTGCCAGGCAGTTTGGGTATAATCAGTTGCATGTGGGCAACGCCGTTACCAGCTTCTGGTCCAGGGGTGGACTCATTGATGGAGCGAGAGGATGGCGATATTTTCTCATGGATTGTACTGGAGCAATTTTTACTGTGCCGGTCATTACACTCTTCACGGAGCTGCGCATCATGCACTCATATGCCCAGTTTTATGTGGCAATGAACACCTTCCATCGCAATTTTGACATGCATGGAAGTTTTAGGGTGCCCTCTTCCAAGTCTGGGGAAGAGTCGAAGTCCCCTCGGTTTTTTCTGACGAGGGTGAGGAGTTCGTTAATCCCGATGAGCCTCTGGTGGCGGTATCGAGGGGTGAAGTTCCTCTTTCTGCAGGCCCTTTGGTAATTTCTGGAAAGCGAAGGGCTCCTACTCCGAAGGAGACTTCCTCTCGAAAGAGGAAGAAGAAGATGGTTAATCGTCCTCTCCGGATCCTTGGTGTTGAGGCTCCTGGAAGTGAGCTTGCATCTCCCCATGTTGGGGATGATTCTTTGATTGGGGGTTCCTCGCCTTTTAGAGAGGGACCCTCTAATGTTCCGGTTGGTGGTGCCGGAGAATCTCTGCTGGAGGCTGCCGTCGCTGCTACTGTTTCAGGTAGTGGAACGAGGTCGCCTTCGGGGCTGAGAATACCTTTATGCGGATCGACATCGGGAGAGACTCCTGCCGTGTCTGTCAGTGCATCTGGCGAGATTCCAGCAATGAGCCTCAGTCAGAATTTGACGAGGACCTGGAAGAGCATTCGTCGGTGCTTCTTAGAGCACCCCCTTCTCCAGGTATAATAGCTTGCCTAGCATCATTAAGGAATGATTTAGCTGTACAGGCTGCAGATGCGACATATATGCCGTCGGCCATGGGTAAATGTCGTCTTCACGCCTTTTCTTTTAGGAAAGTTGACATTATGCTGATATTAACTTTCTTTCTTCCACTTTTCAGGGGAAGACCTCTTCGGGAAGGGCAGTGTAGATGCGCCCTTCGGCTCTGTGTCAGGACCTGGCGGCGACACGAAGGTGGCTGATTTTGAAGAGGAAGTCTCTTCGGGTGCCGGCTCGCCTGTCGACGAGATTCTGATATCTCAAGAGGAGGACGAGCTTGTCATTGCGACAATGCCTCCTTTGAGTACGCTGGTATCTTCGTCCGGTGTTGGCGCTTCTTCTTTCGTTGCACCACCCGTTGAGGCGATGGCCGTGGCAACATCGTCTGCGGTTGTTCTCGAAGGGAGATTCGCAAATGTCGAGGCCACCCCCAGCGTCCAACCGGATCTAGCTGTGTTGATCGGGCAGTACACTGATATCTTCTACACCACTTTAAAAATTTTAATATCAAGGGTGTTGGCGAAGAATCTGAGCTTTGCGTCACTGAAGCGGTCCTTCCGGTCTGCGATAATGCCGATCCGAGAATTCGACGACACTGGGCTAGTTTAAACGCTGGAGGAGATAGTTAATGGTTTGGAGCAACCCATTAACGAATACTTGCAGCTAGCTCAAGACAATATTGAAGGTCTGGTCCAGGCTAGATACGACTCCATGACTGCGCGGCTTGCCAAACAGATGGCAGGCGTAAATAAATCCATCCAAACACATGAGCGAGAGATGGATGAAGGAAAAGCCGTCCTGGAGGAGATCATTGCTCTTAAAACGAAGTGCCAGGCCGAGCACGAGGGGAATGTAGCGAGGGTCCTCAGGCTGGAAACGAAACTCTCTCAGGCAAAAGAGTGGGCTTCTCAGTCGTCGGAAGCTCTAGTTGTGGTAGATAGCCAATTGGGCGTAGCACAACAGAACTTGGCGCGTGCAGATGTTGCCCGTGCTGGTTTTCTTCCGGCTAGAGCCGAACTGTCCCTCATGAGCAATGACGAGGCACGACTGGAGCGGGCTCGCCATGATGTCTTGGACTCCAGGACTGAGAGGATGGCCGCACTGGCGCAGCAGCTTCGCGACCTGACCGCTCTCCCAAAATGATGTACTTTTGCTTTTGCTTTCGCTTTTCAATGTACTTCTGCTCCTTTTTGGGAATAATAAAGAGGCTTTCATCTGACTTTGTGGACCCATCATTTCAGAATGTAAATGATAGGCTTGGGGTGAAAGTGATATCAGAGGTAATATGGACGTGATATACTCTCGGTAAATTTTAGCAGGATACATCTATTCAGAGGTTATATGGACATGATAGAATACGATCCCACTAGTTTCGCTTTGGAAGTAGTTTTATCAGAATGAGGTTTTCGCCATATTCTACTTGAGCAGAGGAGGTTAAGCATAGTATCTTTTCAGGAATTTGCCATTGATAGGAGCCATTAGCAGGTCTCCATTAGGCTGGGCTAACATGTAAGCGCCGTTTGAGAACGTCTCCTCGATCATATAAGGGCCTTCCCATTTGGGTTGGAATTTGCCCTTACTTCTGTGAGTGAGAATCATCGGCCTTCTCACAGCCAAGACTAGCTCACCGACTTTGAACACCCTTTCCTTCACTTTTTGATTAAAAGCCTTGGAAATACGTGCTTGGTAGAGCGCGATGCGCTGTTGAGCTTGGAGGAGTTTCTCGTCTAATCCTTCTAGCTCTTGAAGCCTTAATAGGTCATTTTTTTTTGAGTCAGCTCATTAGCCACAGCTATCCAGAGTGACGGAATTTGGATCTCGATGGGGAGAACTGCTTCGCTCCCGTAGACTAATGAGAATGGGGTGCAACCTATTGGTGCCCGTACCGTTGTGCGGTATGCCCAGAGACATTCTCCCAGTTTCTTATTCCAATCCCTTTTGTTCGAAGAGACGAACTTCTTCAAGAGCTTGATAATGGTTTTGTTGAAAGCTTTCGCCAAACCATTAGCAGCAGGATTATATGCTGTAGTGGCGACATTCTGTATCCGATTTTTATCGCAAAATTGATGAAACGCATGGCTGATGAACTACGGTCCATTGTCATGGATTATCCTTCGGGGTATCCCGAAGCGATAAATGACATGAAGCTGATCAAATTAGATGCCTTTACTTCAGCAAGAGGGATCACTTTTGCCCATTTGGAGAAATAATCCGTGATGGCCAGTATGAACTAGTAACCTCTGGAAGAAGACGGGTGAATAGGACCAATGATATCCATACCCCGTGCTTCGAAAGGCCAGGACGCAACCATAGGATGTAGATATTCGGGAGGTTGATGAATAAAGTCTGTATGGACCTGACAGGCTCTGCATTGTCTTGCATACTTTATTGCGTCTGTGATCATAGTAGGCCAGTAATAGCCCATTCTCCTGATGCGATCCTGTAGCTTAGGACCGGGTTGATGCGCTCCGCATACGCTGTCGTGGGCTTCACGGATAATCCGCTGTGCTTCATCACCAGAGAGACATCGTAATAATAGTCCGTCATAAGACCGACGATATAGACATTGTGACGATGCGTCGAAATAGAAGCGTAATGATCGTCTTTTGACGGATACCGCTTCTTTAGGATCCTCTGGCACGATTCTGTATGCTACGAAATCTATGAAGGGACTTCTCCAGTCTCTCCTGGGAGGATCTGTTTTTACAGCGTGACTGTATTCGATGTGAAAGTTGTTTTTCACACAGAATAAGTCTCTGTTAAGAAGGATTACCGAATTCTGCCTTCTTATAGGGGTAGCTAAATCTGCAGGTAGACTGGCTAGAGCATCAGCTTCTAGATTCTGATATCGAGGTACATGGTCTAGGAAGAAACCGTTGAACGTCATGGCTATCTCGATGAGGTCTGGATTCCGGACTTCATATATTCCTCTGACTTGATTGACGATCAGTAGAGAATTACCGAAAGCTTTTAGAGATTCGACGCCCAATTCTTTAGCGACTTGGAGGCCGATTAGTAGAGCGTTGTACTCTGCCACATTGTTGGAACAGGGTTTGCTAAGAGAATATGCTCGGTAGATGACGAGCTTATCAGGAGTAACCAGGACAATTCCTACTCCCGAGACCACGTTTCCCCTAGGACCAGTTCTGGAGGCATCATTGAAGAATAGTTGCCATGCATCACTCTCCATTGTAGAATTACATTCTGCAACTTCGTCGGGAATGTCCTCGAATAGCTTAGAGGCCTCTGGGATTGGATGAGCAGCTAGGAAGTCAGCCAGTGCTTGGCCCTTGACAGATTTCTTGGGGACGTACACCATGTTATACGGTGTTAATAATATCGCCCAAGTCGCGAGTCGGGAATTAAGAACACTTGGCTTGTTCATCAGTACCCGAAGAGGATTGATCCTGGAGATGATGTGAATGGTTTGGCCGGTGACATAGTGTCGCATCTTCTGGATAGCGAACATCAGAGCCAAGCATTCTTTCTCCACTGGATTGTACCGGTGTTCGGCTCCGACCATCATCCTGCTGAGGTAGTAGATAGCCTGCTCGTGACCCATCTCGTTATTTTGTGCGAGAAGAGCTCTCAGAGAATGATCCATCGCTCGAACATACAGCACGAATGGTCTTCCCATGACAGGAGGCACCAAAACTGGCGGACTGGTGAGGTAGAACTTGATATCACCGAACGCTTACTGATAGGCTTCGTTCCATACGAAGGATACACCTTTCTTCATGAGATGAGAAAATGGTTGACATCTCCCCGAGAGGTTGGATATGAACCTCCGGATATAAGCCAGACGACCTTGAAATCTCCTGAGTTCCCTCAGATTACGGGATGGTCGCATTTCTAAGATGGCCTTGACTTTATCAGGGTCCACTTGAATGCCTTTGGCGGTAATGACAAATTCCAGAAATTTGCCACTAGATACACCCAGAAAGGACTTTGTAGGATTCATTTTGAGTCAATGTTGGCACATTAATTCAAATACTGTCTTCAAGTCTTGGATGTGATTATCCTTGAGACAGCTTTTGACAGCTACGTCATCTACGTAATACTCCACTGTCTTGCGTAAATGCTCATGAAATATGTTACTCATAGCCCGTTGGTACATAGCCCCAGCATTCTTTAATCCGAAGGGCATGACCGTATAGCAATATACTCCCAGTGGTGTCCGGAAGGCAGTATGCTTCTCGTCTTCAGGATGCATCTTGATTTGATTGTATCCTGAAAATCCGTCCATGAAAGACATACATTCAAAACTGCTGGTATTATCAATCATGACGTCCGTGATGGGAAGAGGAAACTCATCCTTGGGACAGGCTGCGTTCAGATCTCAGAAATCGATGCAGACTCGTATTTTTCCATTTTTTTTCATGACCGGGACAACATTGGCGACCAAGTCGGGATTTTGTTCTTCTCGGATGAAGCCGCAGGCTATTAACTTCTTGACTTCAGCTTCAATGGCGTCCATTATATCCGAGCGGAACCGGCATTGGTGTTGCTTCACAGGCTTCGCATCAGGCAATATGTTGAGCCTATGAGTAGCTACCTTTTGATCAAGGCCTGGCATGTCCTCATAATTCCATGCAAAGATGTCGATATATTCTTTTATCAGCAGGATAACTTCTTCCCTTTCTGCTTCGGAAAGATTGTTACTGATAAATATCGGCTTTGGCGAAAGTTCATCCCCAACGTTAATCTGGATAACTTCGTCTTTAGTGGGAGGTTCTCTCTGCTCGAAGCAGAACTCCCATTGCGTATCCATTTGCTGAGCCAAGCGTCATTCTCAAACGGTTTGGATTCTTGTTCGTTTGATTCGAAGGAATCTGTTACTACCATATTTGCTGATAATGTTTGCTCGAGAGCATGAGATGAGTCGGAGGTCGCTGAGCCATTTTGAGAGGAGGAAAAGATATCCTCGCTTGACTCAGGAGCTGCAAGGGAGGTGGTATACCCTAACCCGAAACGAGTTTGTTGATAGTAGGGATTGCCGTGCAGCGGCATTCGTCTGTCTTTCCCATAGTTAAGATCCGGTTCCAGCTTCAAGTTATAACCCATATTTTCTATGATCTTCAGAGCTTGCGGGCAGTATCTGTGAACCTGCATTTTACCGGCATCGTCGTCGGAAGAATCCTCTTGCACCGTCGGTTCATTACGTATGCGGCCGAAGACTATCGAATGCTGACTGCTGCAAGTAGGCGGGACAATGAAGATAGAATCCTCATGCGGTCCGTATGTTGTTGTGACATTGGATGATGATGCCACTTCCCATATATACGGATGATAGGAATCTATAGCTTCCAAGAATTTTTGTGCTATAGGTTCTATATCGTCGTAGGGGGAGGATTCCTAATTCGGAATTTGGGCATCAATATACTGGAAAAGAGGATGTTTATTATCATCTAAAACTCCGTTCCTGGTAGTATTTACATCACTCGGTTGTTTAATGCGCCGGAGGTTGATGACCAAGGAAGGAGGCTTCTGGTTCAAAGTGATCACTAGAGGATTACCCACTTTTCCTAATCTGGTCTCGTTCCGGTAGGTCGTCGTAGGCTCTATGGCTTTCGGACGAGTAGTTCGACCTTTCACCTTGATTGACAGAGGTTGCTTGGCAGAGGGTTGCTATGGCTCCCGGTGGGATTCCTTCTCTGCTTCGGCTGACACCTCTTCCGTGCAGTCTTAAGAGTACAACACGGCATCAGAGTAGTAGGATTCTACTCCTTTGAATAGGTTCAGGTCAGCAATCTTCGTTTGCACTGTTCCTCGGGCGTCTACATATTTGAAGCATTGGTGTAGAGTTGAAGGAACGATGTTGTGGTCGTGGATCCAAGGTCTACCCAGCAAAATGTTGTAGGACACCTCTGAATCGATGACATAACATGTAGCCACAGATCTGAGGTTGCTAATCTGGATCCTCAGGCGAATCTTCCCCAACGGCTTACTTCTACTAGCGTTGAACCCCACGATCGTAGTGGTGGTGTAAGCCAATTCGCTGGTAGGAATCCTCAGCGGTCTGAGCAGACTATGAGGAATGATGCTGATCGATGATCCCGGATCTATGTGTATCCGGTCGACCTCCATGGAACCGATGTACCCGATATAATAGAGGGGTCTGTCATGCCTGTTATGTTTCAACAGTATGTCGTCTTAAGTGAAAGTGATGTTTGGGATCACCTCCATCACACGGTGGCATTGAGGACACGCCACGGGTTCTTCGTCAGGGGACTTGAGCTGGGTCAAGTATGCATCCGCCTACATCAATGCTTCGCTCAGGGCTTGACGAGTGTCCTGAGAGAGCCTGAGTAGCTCGAAGATGGACAGCCTGGCTGCTGTATTAGCCAGTTGGGCCAGGATGTCGAAGTTGTATGGCTTCTCTAAACCTTTGTTTTGAATGTTTTTCACAGGTTTATCAAAGCGCACTTCTTTTTGCTTCCCTTTGTCCGCCAAGTTGGTCTTGAAGGACCGGCCTCTGGTATGACGGATTATGGTTCTGAAGGTTTGGCCGCTGAAGCATCTGCCGATACATCTTCCTGGCTGGCTCCATAGTCCTGGAGATAGGCTTTCCCTGAGCGGGTTCCAGTAGCCAAGACCTCGTCTTCTGATGCCGAATGTACCGTAATCATGTGACACGGTTTGTGCTTTGAGTTCTTTTTAGACATAGCTTTAGCAGTTTGAGTCTCTTTCTCGATCTATGGCACCAGATCTGGATGAACCCATATAGTCTCGCCTCGCTGGGTAGTTAGTGGTAGCAGGTCGTGATTTTGACCTCTAGCTGGAAGGAGATTAACGATGTTCATCGTCGTCCGGGAAATAGGCGTAACACCGCCCGAGATTTCTTGGGGAGGCAGATTGCCAAATTGTAGGGAGATCATGTTGGCAGTGACCGTCTTTTCGCTGTTGCGCAGAGTGATGGCCTTGGCATCGATCAGCTCCTGGATCTTCCTTTTCAGTATATAACATGCCTTGGTGGGGTGGTGTATGTACCTTTGGAAGATGCAGTACTTGGGGTTGTTGGTACTGCCGGCCTCATTGGGCCGTCTTACTTCAGGAAGGGTAATCTTGCCGCTTTTGACGAGACATTCGAATATGCTTAAAATATCGTCGTCGTCAAAAGAGTACACCTCGATGGGCCTGGAAGTCCTAGGCTTCGTCTGCGTGGTAGCCACCGTCTTTTGCCTGGACGTGTTGATTGCCAAAGCTTCTTTACCCTTGGAACCCCGAGGATGGTCGATGTTGGAGGATGACCTCTTGCCTTTATCAGAGGTCAAGATCATGATGCCATTATCGCGCGCCTTCTGACTATTGTCCTCTGCGGTTACCGCTGAGATGATGAACGAGGGCCAATCACGGAACTGATATGGTCCTGTGAACACCGAGATCACGGGGAGAAGGTTCTTCCTACAGATGTCGACCAACGCCGAGTCTGGGACTCCTGGAGGCATTTACAGAGTGGCTTGACGAAAACGTTCGATGAAAGTGCGAACATTCTCCTTTTCCTTCTGCCTGACTTCGATGAGAGAGGACATAGACATGTCCATTCCTCCCTCGTAGAACCGCGTGAAAAATAATGCCTTGAAGTCTTCAAAGGAAGTAATACAGTTGTCCGCCAGACTTCGGTACCACTGGTAAACTACTCCCGAGAGACAGCCTTTGAACACCCGAGTGTGGAGGGCGTCGTTCCCTTGTAACAACACTGTCATCATGCTGAAGTAGTTCATGTATTGACTTGGTGATATTTTTCCCTCGAACAAAGCCATAGTCTGTGGTTTGTATCTAGGAGGGAAAGGGACCTCTTCCCAGATGGCTGGATAAGGTTGGTTGATTCCCAATTTCTTTAGCTGATCTTTCTGCTTTAGGGCATCAAATTGGGCTTTCAACTCCCGTACTGCCTGCATCGGATCTTCAACCGGTGGTGGAACCACGGAGTGATGAGGAGTTGAATGCATCGCGACCCCGATTGGAGGTAATACGTGCTCCGAGTGAGGAAGCGGAGGAACTGCTGACTCCTGATCTAGAGCAGGCTCTTGGACCGTGTTGGATGGTGGTAAGTCCATCCCCACGCATATCTGAGTTAGAGGAGCCGATGCTGGCGCCATGGCAGATACGTATTGAGTTAGCATCATCTGGTGCATGTTCTCCATCATGGATTATATTTCCTTTAGAGACGTCTCTAGTATAGTGATATGCTGCTCAGTATTCCTGGATGGGGAAGCTTTCTCGTGTTCATCTCCAATGGCATAAACTCCCCTCTCCCTGGGTGTTATTGAAAGATTAGTATAGGTCTCTGTAGAAGTTGACTCTATACTTTCGGTGTCTGATTCGGGAGACTGACGAGCCCCAGCATCGGAATCAGAAGAGTACGAAGCTGGCTGTTGCGACCTTGAACGAGTGTTTTAGAACACCCCAGCTTCGGTGTTCCTAAGGAGCATGTTGAATCTCCTTCGGCTCAGAGTTCTAGAGGGATGACGTCTTGATCCTGACCCTCCTCTAGGTACGTGTGAAGCCATGTTCACAGATGCATGCGTGGGCTCTTCTTCCTGGAAAGATGGAGAATAGCTCAACCGGTCGAAAACTGACCGTTTTGCTTCAGAACAGCAACAATTAATTACAATCCTATGACTATTACAATAGTGCTCGCTAGAAGGTGTAATAGACATGCTGGAAGATCCCCTCTCCCTACGCTTCTGGATAAGATAATTGCGCAGGTCAGTAGGAGCTATAGAAGAAGATGATCGCTTGTTCCTTTGCTGGCGTGAAGTTGAGTAGTCCGCCGCATGCTTTCCCTTGCGTAGATTGCAGGGATCATCTGCTTTTCCCCGGAAGACAGATGCATTTTTACGAGCGGAGTGCGTTTGTGATTCCTGATTTGGCGCTGAGGCATCATCAGAAATTTTGTCTATTCCGGCAGGGACGGAAGACTAAAATTTACGCGCAAAGCGCGGTTTAGGCTCTTGGACTAGCGCTGAGGCATTGTCAGAAGTTTTGTCTATTCCGCCAAGGACGGGAGACTGAATTTTACGTGCAGAGCGCGAATTATACTTCTGGGTTAGCGCTGAGGCTTTGCCAGAAGTTTTGTCGGTCCTGCCAGAGACAGGCAACTAAATTTTACGCGCAAGGCACGGATTATACTGCTGGGTTAGCGCTGAGGCTTTGCCAGAAGTTTTGTCGGTCCTGCCAGAGACAGGCGACTGAATTTTACGTGCGAGGTACGGAGGGAGCAAAGCTACAACCTCATTGGTCGGAGAGATCGAAGAAATCGGAGAGATCGGAGAGTCCACAGGAATGGCAGAGGATGTCTTGGGCATCCAGACCTTGCGCAGCTTCCTGTTGCTTTGGACGGAGAGGGAGTGAGAGCTACCCCCTGCTCGAAGCATGTCTTCGTAGGCCGACTGGTCGAACTGGACGACCAGTGTCTTCTTCACGGATCCCACGGATACCGCATCGTGTTGAGCAATAGCTTTCTCATCAGAAGAGAAAGATATCCCCCGCAGAGTCGCCATCTTGTTTAGGATAATAAATGAGAAAAGATTTGGTAAATACGGGAAACGAGGTCGTGTGCGAAGACCCGCCCTTCTTTTATGTTTACAAACAAGATTGTATAAATTTGATCCTACACGAGGATGTCTAAGTACAATTTATTTAATCTGGGTGAATATTGCTATAGGTGTCTGATCTGCAGTCGATCACTTTAGCCCTTGGACCACACGTTGTTGAAGAAGTACCGTGGAAGACAGGTTGCAGCTTCGAAGGTTGCTAAAGAGGGTGGATGCCCGATGCCAAAGTCGTCGATCCCCTCTCTTTGCCTGAGCTCCAGATTCTCCTCTCTCTTTCTTTCTCTCGACCGTTGGATCTGGTACTGGATCTCTGGATCAGTTTTCAGACCTAACTTCTTCGACCCTCCAATTTGTCGACCTTCATCCTCATTGATAGAGGTCTCTATTTATAGAGTTTTAGTGATAGTGACCACACATCGGCGTAGAAACCGAGTAGTGAAAAGTACAGCACCCTTTTACATGACAGTTTAAAATAACTAATGCCTGCGTATAAATGACCTTTTGAGTGAGCATGTGACGCGCGTCCAACTAAGGGACAGAACGCCTATATCTGCTATGAAGATCACGGCATAGAAGCCACGTAGGTAGTTATCCCTTGTGTAGAAGAGGTTGGCGTAGAAGCCAAATGACTGTCACCATGGCATAGAAGCCAAGTAGGCATAGAAGCCGAGTAGGCATAGAAGCCAAGTAGGCATAGAAGCCGAGCAGGCGTAGAAGCCGAGTGGTCATAGAGGCCGAGGAGACGTAGAAGCCGAGTGGGAATAGAGGCCGAGGAGATGTAGAAGCTGAGTGGGAATAGAGGCCGAGGAGACGTAGAAGCCGAGTGGGCATAGAGGCCGAGTGGGCATAAAAGTCGAGTGGGCATAGAAGCCAAGCAGGCGTAGAAGCCGAGTGGGCATAGAAGCCGAGTGGGCATAGAAGCCGAGACGATGTGGACGTTTTAGCCGGAATTACGGCTCTTGGAGATATAATCAAATCTCTTGCATTAAATGCAGAGATCTGCCCCCATCCTGCGCATTAAATACAGAGGCCTGTCTTTAAGATTTTGCCATCATTCTGCTCATTAAATGCAGGTACGCACCTCGAATCCTGTACAAAGAGTGGCTGCTGATGTGGCTGTCTGTTTGCCTTCTGCGGAGCGTAAGAAGCTCACGTCTGCCTGTGTAAAACTGGACAGCGTATTCCCTTATATGCGTAAGAGTAGTTTACGCGAAGGGGATGCCACCAAACGACGGTTCGATGACATTTAATCAAATCTCCTGCATTAAATACGGAGATCCGCCATTATCCTGCTCATTAAATGAGGAGACGTGGTTTAAAGGTCTGCCACCCTTCTGTGCCTCAAGTGCAGAGACGTGCCTCAGGCATTTGTCAGTATTCGGTGCTTCAAATGCAGAGACGTGCCTCGAGAAACTGTCACCGCTCTGTACATTAAATGCAGAGACGTGCCTCGAGCCCTGTATGAAGTACAGCTTTTGACGTGGCAGGCTGTTTGTCTTCCGCGGAGCGTAAATAGCTCACATCTGCCTGTGTAAAATAAGGCAGCGTATTCCTTCGTATGTGAAAAAGTGGTTTGCGCAAAGAAAATGGCAGTAAACGATAGCCTGGGTTGCAGTACCGTGCCATCATGATACCCATAGCTTGGGTTGTCGGGCAGTACTCTTTGTCAGGAGTCCAGACGTCAGGTTCATTGCATGATCTGACAGGTTCATTTCGAAGAATACGAAGCGTTCCTCGTACACTTCAATGCTGTATTGAAAGCGGATGAGTTTTACGCCATATAGGAGATTGAAGCACCTCTTTTACGCTGAAGAAGCCTAGACACCTTGTACTACGCTGATGGTCCTTGAGCCTATATTTTATGCTGTGCTTAGCGGAGAAGCTCTGTTGCAAGTTGATGGCTCTGAGGTCATCTTTTTATGCTGCCCTGTATGAACATGCTGCGTATATCTATCCAGCATATTTTTTATGCTTTTATACGCGTCTGTTAAGTTATTTCTGTGTGTCGAGACTGTTACATAGAGGTTCAGGTTCAGCACACCATCGTTGACCGCTTGGGAAGGGGAAGACAGTTACTAGACTATTGGGCTCCTCTGCACGTGCTTATATATTTATATGTAGTATTTATGTAGTGATCTTGTATCTAATGTAGTGGTATCACTCGAGTGATTTTTTGCCCGGAGCTGCGCTATGTCCCGTGTATTTCTGTGTTCGGAGCTACAGTTTTATTTTGGACAGCCCACGCATGGAACATTGTCTTTAAACTGTGTCACACTTGTTTGGTTATGATAGAGTTCCTTGTCATTGCACTTGTACTATCTGTTACTTGGCATGCTGTATTTTTATACCTTGTTACGTCCCTCTGAGGACCTGGTTCCCTTCCAGGTTTAGGCGACGAGGATTACCCGGAGGAGTACGGTCCGTGTACATATCCAGCAGTAGGATCCACTGCCGAAGACGAGGTTATTCTAGAGGAATTCGCCTGATCACTGGTAGTGACTCTTTTCTTGGGACGGTATTACTACCTAGTTATCTGATGCCGTTCCAAGTTATCTTATTGCTTACTTTATTCTAATATTTTTGTACTAGCGGGTTTGTTCCCGTGTGACTACTTAGTATTTGTACTTGATACTTTATCTCGGGACTTTTCCTTTCTGTATATTAGTTATTGTGATTACCTCTATGTGCTCTTATATTTATTGCCTGTGGATGAGATTTAGATTGACTATCTTTGTGTTATGTGTTGGGTTATTCATTATACTTTACAGCTTAGGTGCACTTCGACGGGCAGATTAGATTGGGATGCCCGCAAAAGTACGCTGCTAGCCATTGCCACGTGACTCGGTTCCTTATCTATGGTACTGGGGCATGACAAGATTTTTGTGATGGCACATGCAGGTCCGATTTAAATCGTCTTGGTCACCTGACTGTGCCAAGCGAGCCTGCAAATTAGGAATAGATATTAGGAATCTCATCTACAAAGTTTAAAACCTTCACATGATACCTCTATCTCGATATCTTTTACTGAATTGTATCTTGTTTATTTCCTCAACGCTGATCACAGTCATGACTTCTTTTCAGAGTTATGAATCTCCACAGCGGACGCGTCGCGTAGCCGGGCGATGTTCCCCATAACGCAGGATCATCCGGGGAACCAGAACTGGAGTAGGTCCTTCTATTGACTCTAGCTCCCATGGGACAGTCATCGTGGTAGCCCGAGGTGCCGTCAGACGGGCATCAGACTCCGCATCAGGCAGGACCTGAGGATCAGAGGATCCCGAGTCCGGAGGAGCAGCAGCTACCACCACCTCCACCATTCCTACCCCAGATGCCCTATATGCCATTCCCCGCAGGGCAACCGATGGATGGAACACAGATGTTCTAGATAGTATATGCGATGATGCAGGCCTAGCAACAAGTCCAGCAGCAAGCTCAACAATAGGCCCAGTAGCGCCAGGCTGAGACCCTGAGAGAGTATCATGACGGCCTTGGGGCAGGAGTCACCACCAGCACACCAGTTGATGATGGGGTCTATCATAGACTTATGTCGTATGATGCCACAGCCTTTTGTTGGTACAGAGGAGCCGATAGAGGTCCACGCTTGGCTCACTAGCATTCAGCACCAGCTGTAGGCTACCGACCTCCCCCGATACCGATGGATGACTGCCGTCAGGATGCAGCTCACTGGCAACGCGCATCACTGGTCGCTTTCAGAGGAGCAGCGTTTGGGACCAGACCGTGCCACATGGGAAGAGTTCTATAGGCTCTTCCAGGAGATGTACATACCCTCTACTGCCCGAGCAGAGCTTCGGGACAGATTTTAGAACCTCAGGCAAGGGAGTATGACTGTTGAGGAATACAATGCTGAGTTCCTCCGCCTGAGTAGGTTTGTACCATACCTAATCCCTACTGAGGAGGCGAAGGCCAAGAAGTTCTATGAAGGTCTGAGTTTTGAGACCCAGAGGTTTATGGGGTCCATAGCCCCCACCTCTTACTCTGAGGTATTACTAGCAGCAAGACCAGGACCGCATAAATAATATAGAGGCCAGCCTTAAGTGCTCCTGTGCGTCATCATCAGCAGTTCGAACCCCGCAGGGAGGACCTATGAAGCGTCCTCTAGTACAGCAGCAGCAACAAAGGGCAGCACCCCAGCAGGGAGCTGTCATTCCCATATGCCATTACTGGGCAAGAAGGGACATTTATTGAGGGACTGCCGACGGAGACTGGGCACTTGCTTGTGATATTGGTCAGACCATTATGCAGTCCGAGATTGCCCAGACCAGATGGCTCCAGTACAGATGGTTCATCGGCCAACCTTGCTAATACCGAGGCCTTATCAGCAGCCTCCTGGACCGAGGCCGCCTTACACAGGAGCTGGAGCACAGCGACTACCAGACTAAGGAGAAATCAGAGGAGGCCACCCTTGGCCCCACAGGCAGAGCACTTCCAGCAGGCTCGACAGCAGCAGCCGAAGGCACCGGCACCGAGATATGGTCAGGCCTATGCGATGACTATAGAGGAGGCAGAGACAGCCGGAGAAGTAATCGCAGGTACTATCTTAGTAGCTTCATTACTAGCATTAGTCCTATTTGATTCTGGTGCCACACACTCTTTTATATCTGCTAGTTTCATGGCTACCCATAGAATAGCCACCGCACCACTTTCGAAGATCAAGAGAATTCTTACGGGAGGTGGAATAGTACCTGTTAGCGACACTTGTAGATCATGTTCAGTAGTTGTCTGCGGGGGGAGATGCGTGCCCAATTTCTGGTCTTCTCCATGCCGGACTATGATATTGTCCTAGGCATGGATTGGTTGAGCCAATACCACGCAACGCTAGATTGCCATCGTGGTTGTGTCATCTTTAGACCCCCAGATCACCCAGAGTTTAAGTTTCTTCGGGGAGCCCGAGAGCATGGTGTCCAAGCTACCCTAGTGACACACATTACAGAAGGTGAACCGATGTACCCTTACTTTATAGCAGAGTTTGAGGATGTGTTCCCAGAGGATCTCCCAGGAATGCCACCTGACAGAGAGATTGAGTTTACTATAGAGTTGACTCCAAGATCCGAGCCAATTACTTCCCCTGTTTACAGACTAGCATCGAAGGAGTTGGTTGATTTGAAAGTCCAAGTAGATGATCTCTTAGATAAGGGTTTCATACGGGCTAGTGTATCTCCATGGGGAGCACCCATTCTATTTGTACCGAAGAAGGAAGGGACGGTAGCTTGTGTATCGATTACAGGGTGCTAAATGCTATAACGATAAAGAACAAATATCCACTGCCGCGCATCGATGATTTGTTTGATCAGCTTAGTAGTGCATATATGTTCACGAAGATCGATCTCAGATCCGGGTATCATCAGATCAAGTTACGGAGATAGGATATCCCGAAGACGGCCTTTTGGACGAAGTATGGCCACTATGAATTTTTAGTCATGCTGTTTGGTTTAACCAACGCGCCAGCAGTATTTATGAGTTTGATGAATAATGTCTTCCACCAGTACTTAGATAAGTTTATGGTGGTATTTATAGACGACATCTTGGTATATTCCAAGAGCCAGGAGGAGCATAAGAGACATCTCAGGATCGTGTTGGAGACGTTGAGACAGGAGAGGCTATACGCCAAGCTCAGCAAATGTGAGTTCTGTTTGGATAGAGTACCATTTCTGGGACACATAATGACCGAAGATGGACTATCAGTTGACCCAGAAAAGATATCTTCAGTTGAGACATGGCCTACCCCTATATCAGTTACAGAGGTTAGGAGTTTCCTCGGACTTGCCGGATATTATCGGAGGTTCGTAGAAAATTTCTCTAGGATAGCTGCACCTATGACGCGACTGAAGCATAAAAGTGAGGAATTTATCTGGACCGATGAGTGTCAGGTGACTTTCAACGAGCTTAAGAAGCGTCTGACATCAACACTAATTTTGACACTACCTTCAGGATCAGGAGGATTTATAGTGTACAATGATGCGTTAGGGAGCGAATTAGGATGTGTACTGATCCAACATGGCAAGGTGATGGCCTACGCATCGAGACAGCTGAGGGTTTATGAGAAGAACTATCCGACGCATGATTTGGAGATAGCTGCAGTGATATTTGTACTAAAGCTATGGAGACACTACCTTTATGGTAAGCGTATTGAGATTTACACAGATCATAAAAAGTATGTCTACATGCAGAAAGAGCTCAACATAAGGCAGAGGCGCTGGCTAGAGTTGATGAAAGATTATGACATTGAGTTGCAGTACCACCCTGGCAAGGCGAATGTAGTAGTAGATGCCTTAAGCCGGAAGCCCATGGCATACTTTTTGACGACTCAACGGCAATTGCTAGAGGATCTCCAGGAGCTTGGAATAGAGATTGTATTGCCACGCATGGATGGATAGATAGCCAGTCTCGAGGTTCAATCTTCGTTGATTTAGAGGATCAAGGCAGCCCTGCCTACAGATATGAAATTTTGACGTCTACGAGAGAGGACAGAGGCCGGCATACAGACGGGACTCATGATTCATGAAGACAGAACATTGAGGTGTGGAGATCGCTTATACGTTCCGAGTGACGAGCTACGCCAAGAATTGATGACCGAGGCTCATAGCTCGATTTATTCTATTCATACTGGGGGTACGAAGATGTACCGAGACTTGAGGCAACATTTCTGGTGGCATGGGATGAAGAGAGAGATTGTAAGATTCGTGCCGAGATATTTAGTTTGTCAGCTAGTCAAGGCTGAACATCAGAGGACTGCAGGATTATTGTAGCCGCTTCCCATTCCTGAGTGAAAGTGGGAACATATTACCATAGACTTTGTCACAGGATTCTCGCAGAGCCCTAGTGGAAAGGATGCAGTTTGGGTTGTCATAGACAGACTCACCAAGTCTGCATATTTCTTGCCCTTCAGAGTTGGGCAGTCCACTGAGATATTAGCTGACATGTATATGAGGTAGATAGTATGACTAGATCGAGTGCCTGTCAACATCGTATCGGATCGTGATTCCAGATTCATGTCATATTTTGGGCGGAGTATGCAGGAGAGCCTAGAAACTCGTCTCAAGTTCAGTACTACATATCATCCACAGACTGATGGCCAGTCAGAGTGCACGATACAGATATTAGAGGATATGGTGAGAGCGTGCATGATTGATTTTGGAGGATCTTGGGAGGACCACCTACACTTGATGGAATTCTTCTATAATAACAGCTACTAGGCTAGCATACAGATGGCACCTTATGAGGCACTGTAAGGCAGGAAATGCAGGTCACCAGTATGTTGGAATGACGTGGGAGAGCGTCAGATACTTGCTCTAGAGTTGGTGACACAGACAGTAGAGAAGGTCAAGCAGATTCAGAGCCACCTGCGTGCAGCACAGGACAGCCAGAAACATTGGGCAGATACGCACCGTAGACCACTGGAGTTCAAGGAAGGTGACCATATATTTTTTAGGATATCACCAACTCGTGGTACCATCAGATTCGGAGGCAGAGGCAAGATGAGTCTGAGGTACATCGGGCCATTTGACATCTTGGAACAAGTTGGCGAAGTGGCTACCGCCTTGCATTGCCTCCATCATTAAAGGGAGTGCATGACGTATTTTACGTATCGCAGTTGAGGAGATATGTGACAGACCCTAGCCACATGCTTGATTATTCGGAGATTACAGTCGGGCCCATTCTATCTTACATAGAGCAGCCAGTTGAGATCCTCGATCACAACGAGAAGACTTTGAGAGGGCAGACTATTCGACTGGTCAAAGTTGCATGGAAGCATCCTTCGCTAGACGAGTCTACCTGGGAATGCGAGGATTCAATTCGACAACGTATCCCATATTTATTTGAGGACCAAGGTACGAATTTACGTACCTTATTTGATTCCTAGCTTGTTTTTAAATTCTCTTAGGTATTATCGTGCTTTACTTTTAATTTTGGGGACAAAAATTTTCTAAGTTGGGAAGGATATTAACCCCCTCAATTAATTCTATAGATAGTCCGGTATGGGGTGAAAAATTTTGGTTTAGCAGCAGATGTTTGAGGTTTAGAGTAGGGTTGCATATGTCTGTTATTTATTAATTAAACCCTTGGTGCGCCCTACCAATGTTGAATTATTCGGAGCCCAATATCAGTCCATAAATTCCATCGGACTGTTGTACTTTTGACTTGACCCGCCAATTTAGGCACTGGACTTTTTCGCCACTCAAAATCAAATCTGTTATGCCCTAAATTAATTACATAACTTCCCATATCCAAAATCCCATAATTAAATTCCATATCGGACACCTGTGTCATTACCTTCAATTTTGAGATACCAACTTAACCCGTTGAGCCGGACCAACTAAAGGGTCCAAGACTGACTCCAAGCCCACACCATTTTTGACCTTTGTGTCATTTCTAAATTTAGACCCCAAGTGCCCCCATTTAATTTAAAAGCGCGGGACATTTCTATTCTAATTAAATCGGGGATACCAACTTTGACTAATCCTATTTTAATCCTCAATTAATCTCAATGCCCATTTAATTAAGTCCATGCCAAACACACAACATCCCTAACCCTAAAAATACCAAACACCAATTCTCCCACAATTTTTGCATCATTTCATGTGATTGTACAAATACCCAAATTTAAGGGGCTTTGTTGCAATTATTGGATAGGTGTCCTAACCTCATTGGCCAAGGCCAAATGGAGAGGCTACCTCTTCTTTGACCGTAGTCAACCCATCTCCCCCCTTCTTTTGCATGAAGAAAACCTATTCCCTTCATGTAAAATCCCTACCCTTCATTTGAAATGGAAGCATCACCACCATCCATCCTCCACACAACCCCCTATATAATATATTTTTTCCCCTCTCCCCAATGTAGGCCCTAATCCCTAGGGACATTAAAAACCACCCTCTTCTCTCTCTCCTCCCTCCTCCACCTTGAAAACCGAGCCACCCACCCCTCCATATTTCTTCTTCCTTTCTTCTTCTTCTCCTGCCATTCTTCAACTCCTTCAATGGAATAGGATATCCGAACCCAGCCCGGCCTGTCTCCCGCAGCGTAGCTCTGGCGTTGCTCTGCCGCTGCAACCCGCTGTTCTCTAGTGTCGAGTCTCCCCGATCCGGCGTTCGAGCACAGCCCCACCTGCTGTCCCCATAACCCGCTGTTCTTTGGTCAACCGCTTATAGCGCCGAGGCTCCCCGTGGCTCCGGTACTGCCTCCCCTCGACTGCATAGTCTGGCGTCGAGCCTCCCCGCAGCTCGGTACTGCCACCCCGGCGGCCGAGTATTACCCGCTTCCAGCAAAGAGCTTCCCCGCAGCTTGGCACTGCCACCCCGGTGGCCGAGTATCACCCTCTTCTAGTGTCGAGCCTCCCCACGGCTCCGACACAGCTCCGCCCACACCTCGACCTTTTCCTCCACCACTGCCGATCCCCCTCTGACTATCACCCTATCCGACCTCCACCACCTCTATTGCACCATCACCTCCACAACCATTGCACCCCCGCAGCCACCACCACCCTGCTGACCAGCTTGTTCTCCGGCCAACCCCCGTTCGACGCCACCTCGCCTAGGTATATCACTTCCCCTCTCCTTGCTTATTGGTTATGTGAGTTATTTATTAGGGTTTTTATGTCTTGTGGGTATATTGTTGTGTTGATGATGAGGCTTATTGTGTTTTAGGGTTAATGTAGGTAGGGTTTGTTTATTTACATGTACTAAAATGATTTTGTTAATGTTTTGCATGGAGGTTTAGGTTTAGTGTTTGCAAATAAATTATAAAATGATAAAGGATTTTTATGGAGGTTTAGGTTTTGATTTTTAAATAAATGTTCGGGATATATTACATGGTGGTAAAATGCTAAATAATTTAATGAGGATTAAATTAAGGAGAAATAAGATTCTGATATATTTGAACGCTGATGAACACCGAGGAGCACGTGTTTGATTTTGGACTAGTGTGTAGTGTAAAACCCCTAATCCGTAATTTTGGGGACTGGAAATTAAAGGAGGTTAAATTAGAGTAGTACTTTGTGATTTGGTAACAAAGATATAAAACGAAGGGTTACTAATGTTTAATTGTGTTTTGAGAATGGTTTGATGATATGGTACAGATGACTAGGTGATTTGATATATCGTACCGATAGTCAACTGTGGTCAACCCCCTAGCGTCTTATCCCTGTGAGTCATAGCAGAGACTGAGCATATGTATAGATGTGTGTCACATCCCTGTTTGTCGTGTGTTAGATTTTGATTGGGTTTGTGTCTCATCTCTAGGTACTACGGGACCTGAGGACTTGGATGTGGTACTGGTTCTCCGTCATCAGCAGCCGGATGCAGGCAAGTATACCTTACCATCCTGTATTTCAGATGACAGATATTTAATATTCTTTATGTACATTGTACGCATATTTTTGTTTACGTTCGATACTTCGTGTCCTGATCACAACCGGGTGCAGACGTTCGTCGTAACATCTTAGAATGAATGTTAGATGTTCGTAACACCTCGATATACGTACCTAAGTATATTGATACCCCAGGACACACTCATACACTGTGATCATGCCAGATTCCTCTATCCTGATACTGACATCATGTCCAGAGACTGGGATGACCTTAGGGTCACGTCTGTTGAGTTATTTCTGTGTGTCAAGACTGTTAGATAGAGGTTCGGGTTCAGCGCACCTTCGTTGACCGCTTGGGAAGGGGAAGACAGTTACTAGACGTTTGGGCTCCTCTACACGCGCTTATATATATATATGTAGTGATCCTGTATCTAGTGTAGTGGTATCACCCGTGTTACTCTTTGCCCGGAGCTGCAGTACGTCCCGTTTGTTTCCTTGTCCGGAGCTACGGTTTTATTTTGGACAGCCTACGCGTCGAACATTGTCTTTAAACTGTGTCACACTTGTTTGGTTATGATAGAGTACCCTGTCGTTGCACTTATACTTTCTGTTTACTTGGCATGCTGTATTTTTGTACCTTATTACGTCCCTCTGAGGACCTGGTTCCCTTCCAGGTTTAGGCGACGAGGATTACCCGGAGGAGTACGGTCTGGGTATGTATCCAGCAGCAGGATCCACTGCCGAGGACGAGGTCATTCCAGAGGACTTCGCCTGATCACTGGTAGTGACTCTTTCCTTGGGACGGTATTACTATCTAGTTACCTGATGCCATTCCAAGTTATCTTATTGCTTACTTTATTCCAGTATTTTTGTACTAGCGGTTTTGTTCCCATGTGACTACTTAGTATTTATACTTGATACTTTATCTCGGGACTTTTTCTTTCTGCATATTAGTTGTTGTGATTACCTCTTTGTGCTCTTATATTTGTTTCCTGTGGATGAGATTTAGATTGACTATCTTTGTGTTATGTGTTGGGTTATTCATTGTACTTTACAGCTTAGGTGCACTCTGACGGACCCATTAGATTGTGATGCCCGCCGAAGTGCGCTGCTGGCCATTGCCACGTGACTCGGTTCCTTATCTATGGAACCGGGGCATGACAATTTATTTATTTATTAATTATTTCCTTAGAAGCCCAATCAAATTCCAACATCCAAAGATTTACCTTAGATTTTTATATTAATTGTCCATTAATTATTCCCTTATAAGCCCAATCAAATCCCAACTACCAAAAATTTATCTTAGATTTGCATATTAATTATCCATTATTTTATTCCCTTAGAATCAAATCAAATCTTATTTACTAGTTAGTTATTAATTAGTTGTTAACTATTTAATAACTAACAACCTAATTAGGAAACTTTCTAATAAATAACTACCCATCCTAATTCTACACCCTCTCCCAAACCCACCGTCCCCTTTTCCCAAACTCGCGTACCCCAAGGTCGACCCCCTATCTCTTCCTCTCTCTCTCTCTCTCTCTCTCTCTCTATATATATATATATATATATATATATATATATATATATATATGTTATTCTCATCTTTTTTCCATAAATCCTAACCTAATCTCCTCCACCAAAACCCTAATTTTCTCCTCCTACCACCTCCAAGCCGCCGACCCCCCCCTCTCTCTTCACATGCACACCATACCACATTCTCTATCCAAGAACCCTAACATCTCCTTCATTCTTCTAGTAAGTTTCTTTAATCATTCTCTCCTTCCTTCTTCAACCTCTTCTTGATTTATAAATATATATAGATTATATATATGTGTGATGATATAAACTCTATTATTTTAATTTGAAGAACTCATGCAACCCCTGAACCCTAATTTTGAGGTTCAACTCAACACTTTTGTGCATGCATGAAATCTCCTTCAAAATCCTCTTTAATTATTGTTAATATATTCATATAGATGTTAATAATAGAAAATATATTCAGTTTTTATAATAAATTGCAGATTTATTAGTTTTTATTAAATTTGAGTTTGAACATATTTTAGGGGTAGTTTTGACATAGTTTTGATATATGCATGTTGGAGACCCTTAGACCTTGTTAGGACTTGATCACAGATAGAAATTCCTAAAATTTTCTTGATGAACTATTATTTTTCCAAAAATTATATATTCTGAATTTTTTAATAATAAATATTATTTTATTATCACAACACCCATGTACTACCACTTTTGTATGCATACTAGCAAGTTTGGTTGCCAATCCTAATAGCATCAACTTGTAGATGGTAAAATTCTAATTCTTTTTTATAGATAAAAAAATAGTATTTATTGTATTTATTACTATTTTTTACTAAATATATTATAATATATTTATATTTATAAAAATTATAATTATAGATATTTTATGTAGCAAGTTGACCTAATTTTGACAAAATATGACCCCGTCAATGTTAGACTTAAACCCTTACCAAAAATCCTTATTTAACATTCAAAAATTATATTATTTTGTTTTAATTCTAACTTATGACTATTTATTCTAGATTGAATTAATTGCTAAGAATTAATTTTTGGTGACATGTAGGCAACCCGTTGTGACCTAGTTTTGGTTTTTACTTAGTTTTGGACTCATAGAATTTATAGAAGATGAACCTATCACTAAAAACTCTATTTTCTACTAAAATATTAAATTAATACTTTTCATAATTAATGATTTAAAAATAGTTTCTGGCAATGTTAATGGTTAGTAATATTTTGACGTGTAGTTACTTGCATGTACAAGTAACGTTGGATTAATAACTAGATAATAAATTAATGTGACTGGTAGAATAAGAGTCTAATTAGTGTAATAATTAATTGGTAGGTATACGAGATGTTATTGTGGATAGCTCCGGACCAAATTTGTTGTGCTCGCTGCTTGGCTTTGAAGGCAATTAGACCTTGCTTGATTGTATTGTCAGTTTATATTATGCCAAGTTTTTATTTGTTAGTTGTGTGAACGCGTCTTAGAGTAGCAGACTTACCCAGTATATTGTGAAGATACGAGGTATCTTTTGACATGACACATGATATGGTGGTTTAACCCTTGTCCTTGTCTGGTTGTGGGATTGGATTATTGTGAAGGTACAAGGTATCTTCCGACCTGATACTGTTTTAAACACGTTCATTGTCTGAGTGAGTGAGTGCATGGACTAGAGTGTTGATTGTCCATCGGTACATGAGTTCGTGTCTTATTTTAGTACTTGGTATTAGTTTGAGTTCTAGATTTTTATTGACGTTATTGTATTATGTCTATACCGGGTATAGGTTTCGGATAGTTCATTGGGAGGAAAGAATCTACTAGTGAGATTATGGGATTTATATTTCTTACTGTACTATAAAAATGGTACAACTGTGTAAACCTCGAGTTCTACAAAATGCCAGGTGGGACGACTGTTCTTCTATTTTTCCACTTCATGATCCACTAGAGATGTATCAAGTACATTTCACATAGATGGTTAGTATTATATTTATTGTTTACTGCTTTACTTTCATTCATGTCAATTTTTTATGTACTTGTTATGTCCCTCTGAGTACCAGGCACCCTTTCCAGGAATAGAAGATCATGATTGTTTGCAAGAGCACGGATCAGGACTTGCTACTTCTTTCTCTTTCGAGGAGGTTTTCCTTTCGAGCTTTATGATCACTAAAAGATGTACTTATTTTGTTGTCATTCATATCCTAGTTGGTAGTGGATTTGTCTCCACCCGACTACTAGTTCTTCACGATTATTTTCATACTTGGTTAATTATCACATTTGGTTATTTATTACTAATTGGTTTTGTGGATGAGATTAGTATTGCCTATGACTGGTAAAATTATACCACTTGTGAATTATTATTCATAAAATAGCATACGTATGTGCATGGTTTCCATATATTAGAGTTGTCATATACATACGGCTGGCAAGCTTACGTATTCCTAGTCCTACATATTTTTTGACTGGGCGTGACACCTGTCCGATCTCGTTGGGACTATGAAATATGCCTTCTCATATGGTTCATATGATGAAACATATTGGAATATAGATGCCATAGGTATGGATAGAGGTTCGTAGAGGTGAAGAGTCTCTAAGAATTATTCAGCAAAGGGTTCAACATCAATGTAGTGCAAAGTAGAGTCTTCTTTATTCATGAAATATAAGATTTCTTCGTCTTCCATATTGTCGGCAGAATCTTCAGCTTTGACAGGAGGCTTGGCAGGATTAATGATAAGGGGTTCATTTACTAATGTTAATTGCTTATTATGATGAAGGTCAATAATAAGTGGCTCATTCTAGTGTTGGTTATTTATTGCATCGAAGGTTGATGACCAATGGATATGACTTGTGTAGGTCGATGCCAGGAGGCTTCAAAGGAGTTGGACGAGTAGTACGTCCTTTGACTCTTATTTTCATAGGCTCTTCTTTTGGAGTATTTTCAGCATCATCACTAGCTTGATTAGCTTCATCTTTTATATACTTCGGTATATAGAGTACAGAGTCAGCGAAATAGGCTTCGATACCTTTAAAATGGTTGAGGTCAGTTACCTCTATTTTGACCTCTTCTTTACTTTTTATATACTTTAAACATTGATGTAGGGTGGAGGGTACAATTTTTTGCTCGTATATCCATGGTCGTCATAGCAAAACATTATAGGATACGTCAGAGTCAATCATATAGTATGTGACTTCAGTACGTAGATCACCTATCTAAATTTTTAGGCGTATCTTTCCCAGTGGTTTACTTCTTCTAGTATGAAAGCTTTGAATGGTAGTACTGGTAGCAGACAGGTTTGGCATCGGTATCTTTGATCCTCTTAGTAGACTTTTAGGAATGATGTTGAGTAAAGAACCAGGGTTGATGTGAATTATGTTCACCTTAATAGATCTGATATAATGGGTATAATATAGAGGCCTGTCATACTGATTATCTTTGAGTAGCATGTCATCTTGCGTAAAGGTGATGTTAGAAATCTTTTCGATCATGCCGTGGCATTGTGGACACGCTAATAGCTCTTCATAAGGAGTCTTGAATTGAGCTAAGCATGAGTCTACATGTATCAGAACTTCGTTCAAAGCTTCAGGAGTCTCCTTAGACAAACGAAGTAACTCGAATATGGATAGTCAGGCTAGAGTATTGGCCAGTTGTGCCAATATGTAAAAATTATAGGATTTTTAAGTCCTTGGGGTACAGTCTTCTGTAGAGATTTATCAAAGCATACTTCTTTTTGCTTTGCTTTCTCTGCAGTAATAGGCTTCGAAGGACCAGGTTCGGTTATGACCGGAGCAGTAGGAGTTGGCGGAGTAGAAATAGTGTTAAAAATATCTTTCGGGAGAGATTACTAAGTTTTATGATAATCTTTGCAGGATATGGTACCAGTCATGGCTTCTTCTTCGGGCATCGGAGAAAGAAGTACCATGTTACAAGACTTGAGTTTCTTTTTATCATGCCCTTTTTTGGAGCGAATCTGTGGGTTGGTCTCATCGAAGCTCAATCCACTATCGAATTTATTGGACTATCCTCAGAGTTGTAGAGGAATACATCATCCCTTACCAAAATTCAAACCTTCAGCTTTCTGGAAATTATACCCCATATTTTATATTAAGCCTTCCGATTGTTGGCTGTTAAAATTGGGGGCGATCCTCCTAAATCACCTGAGTCAAGATTGATGCTCTAATGGTTGCAGATGGAGGAGGAGGAATTTTTGTAGGAATACCTTCGTAAGCACTGAAGATTTGTTGTGCTCTATATAGCAAAATACTGCAAATTATGGACCATTGTCAGTGCGTCAATCGAAGCTTACGAGAGTAGCATGGTACGGCAATGTTCAGATTTTGAAGTCTGGTATCGAGAGATACATCTTCCTAATATTTTCCTGATCTCCGTCTGAATAAGGATCCGAAGAAATTATATTGCATGATTTATACTTCTTACCCTTCTTAGATTTTGAATTGGAAGATGCTCCTCCATGGTTCAAATCAGACAGCAAGTTGGGATGAATCCACATAATCTCGCCATGATCTATGGTAAGAGGCACCAGCTCCTGTGTTTGACTTCTAAGAGACAAAAGATTTACCACTTCTATCGTAGTTTGAGGTATTGGGATGACGTCATTTAGGACTTCTTGTGCTAGAAAATTATTGAATTGAAGAGTCACCATATTGGCAGTGACTGTCTTCTCTTGGTTGTGAAGGGTGATAGGTTTAAAATCTATCGACGGCTGTATCTTCCTTTTCAAGAAATAACAAGCCTTGGTAGGGTGATGTATATATAGGTGGTACAAGAAGTACTTTGGGTCGTCTATTTTACAAGCCTTATTTGGTGGCTTTATATCAGGCAACTGCAACGTGTTCATTTTTATTAAGCTTTAAAAAATAATAGGGATATCGCTCTCATCAAAGGAATATTTTTTTCTTAGGCTAGAAAGACTCTGTAGGATTTTGTGTTGGAGGAGAGATGGGTCGCATTGAAAAATTTATCGCCAAGGTCTTATTTCCTTTCCTGTTGCGATTATTCGTACTATTTGAGGGAAGCTTCCCTTTCGTATTCATCATTTATAACCCCAAATTGTGTGCCATTTTCGCGTTGCCTTCAGCAGCTTCGGCCCCGATGATGAATGTTGTCTAGTCTTGAAATTGAGTTGGACCTGTTCAGAGTCCTACTATAGGCAATAGGTTCTTTTTGCAGGTATCAATGAATATAGAGTCTAGAATATTGGGGCATAACTTCATAGTTGCCTACTTAAAATGCTCAATGAATTCACGAGTGGATTCTTCTCCTTCTATTTGACATCGATGGGTGAAGACATCATCATATTCATGCCTCTCTCGTAGAATCATGCTAGAAAAAGATACTTTATGTTATCAAAAGAGGATATGCAGTTATTAGGTATACTGCGATACCAATCGTATGCTATGCCGGCCAAGCATTCCACGAATAGGCTGTAAGAAGAGAATCCTCTTTCTTCAGATGAGCCATAGTCATATTGAAGTAATTGATATATTGTCTCGGTGATATCCTACCTTCAAACAAGACTATCGATTGGGATTTTTATTTATGTGGGAAGAAAATATTATCCCAATATGGAGGATAAGGTCGATTCACCCCCAGCTTGCGGAGTTGGTCTTTGTTCTTTAAAACATCGACTTGTGCACGTAACTCTAGGATAGCTTCAAGAGGATCTTCTGGTTGGAGTGGTGCAGCTGACTGATAGGATCCTGGTTGAACATGAATCATCACCAGCAGAGATCCACCCCCAATGTTAGGAGAATTAAGAGTTGGTTCTACTGACTCTTGGTTTATGACCACTTCTGGATTTATGTTATATTCCAGAGGCGTTGTTCCAAGAGTAGGTTGTACAGGTGTGAATGAAGCCACTTGTACAGGTTCTACTGTAGCATAATATTAGACTATCATTATTTAATGTATATTTTTTATCATGGTGTGCATGTCCTTGAGAGCGGCCTCTAATGAGTTAAGGCATTGTTTAATGACTTCTGATGGAAAAGCTTCTTGTTCATCACCGATGGCATAAACGCTAACATCCTTATGTACAACAGAGGGATTGGTAGACAAAATTGTGTATTTGGATTCTATATTGTCAGTTTTTGAATTAGGGGAAATGCTACCCCCAGCCTCTAATTATGAGGAATGGAGATTCTCGTGACGAACGACTTATCATCTTCGAGAATGAGTATTTTGGTATACTCCTTCAAAGAAGTCAAGGAGTTGTTCAAATATTCTCTGGCTGGGTATTCTTGAAGAACTTCGTCTTGATTGTCTCCTACCACGAGAAAGATGCGAAGCCATAAATACTGAAGCAAAGAGCAGTTCATCATTATGCTCCTGGTTGTCAAATTATTTTGTATGTTAAGCTTAGAAGACATAGTATAAGTTAATCGGTCAAACAAAGACCATTTTGCTAATGCACAACAACATTCGTTTATAACTCCATGACAATTACAACGATATTTATTAGAGAACACCATTGTAATGTTAGAAGTGTCCCTCTCTTTACATTTTTATACAATAAGCTTATATAAATCAAAAGAGGGAAGAAAAAAAGAGGAAGAGGGTAGACTCTGCCTCTATACATGAGATATACTCAATGTTCTGTGCATATTTTTTGTCCCTTGTGTATAAAGCGATGTGCTGGCTTGATTGGAAAGTGATTTGTCATATCTTGAGTTTTTGCTCTTCAGGGAAGAGAGAAATTTGTCCCTAACAGTCCTCTTATGCACACGCGTATAATCAATATATTGTTTAAAAATTGCTTATGTTTGGCGCATATTCTGTGGCGTAGTCAAAGTTGGTACATTTTGTCTACATGTATTTAATTTTGTACTGAGGTCTTGACCTGCACACAAGTGGCGCATAATTTTGCCTCCATTGTGCGTGTAATCAAGATATTAGGAGAATGGTTCTCCTTGACCAATACTTAATTTGTGCGTTGCTTGGTTTGAATAGCGGTGTCCTTGCCATGCTTGCCTCGTATATTACAACGAATATGCGCGGGCTGAGGAGCTTGGGTATGGATCACCTTTTTCTCGATATTGCACGAGTTGTATCCAATATTTAATGCAAGGAATTTATAAGCTTGGGTGTCGATCATCCTTTGCTTGAAATTGTATGAGTTGTGCGAGTTGTATCCCTTGTTTCGTACGGGATTCGTTCACCAAGTCATTGATCTGAACTAAATTGATAGGAGAACTCTCGTTAATCAGAATGTTATTTTCCTTGTTGGCAGCAACTTTGGGATATACATGAAGAAGTTTGGGCACCTACACTTTATGAGTTTTCTTTGACTTGGGATTGGATGAGGGGTGAGTACTACCCCCAAAATGGAGAATTTCTTTAAAGGCCTGTTGGTCGAACTTCACGACCAAGGTCTTCTGCGTTGATCCGACCAAAGCAGTATAAAGTTGATCGATCACCTTCTCATCAGAGGAGAAGGAAGTCCCCAGCAGAGTCACCATCTTGTTTGCGAGGAAAGTTTATAAAAAACTTATGTGTTACAAACTGTTAAAAAGAAAGAAAAGTACACAAAAGATCTTAAACAGGAATCTAAGTATTATTGATTCTAGAGAAGTATAGTTGTAGAGATCTAATCTGCGGACGATCACTATACTCCTTGGACTACTCAACGATGAAGAACTGCACACGATGATGGACAAATGTTCTCAGGCCGTTGCTTCAAACAACTTGGAGAATTAAAAAATAAGAAAGCTCTGGCATAACGGCCTGAGAAAGATTCAATTTCTCTCACTGTGGTCTTAAATTTGAAAGACTTAAAATATGTTGCGAACAACTTGGAGAGTTGAACAATAAGAAATCTCTGGCACAACGGCACGAGAATCTTCTATTTGTCTCCATCTACTCTTGATTTTCAAAGACTTAAAAATTCTAGACCCCTTTTCTCTCTATTTGTCCATCTCTTTTATAAAGTTTAGGAGCAGTTACGAGAGTGTGTGCGCACTATGGACAGTCAATACTATTTTATCATTATGCATGCACTTTTAGTGGCTTAATATCCAATATTTTGCATGAGTGGGTACAAAACTTCCTGTATGCTCGACACGTAGCTGCCTTCTTGACACATAGATTCCAATAAGGGGAAAGCATTGGTCGTGGGGGAGAGTTATTAGATATGTGATCATATCCTTCTTGTGCATGTCTTTTTCCTTATGAGTGTTGATCATATACTGCACATATGATTAACCAGGCTATAATCCTTATGCAAGTTCCCAAGTTGATCAAATGTTAAAGTTGGTACTCACTCACTTAGTAGTATTTCTTGTTCAATGCTCTTTCTTGTATTTATTTCCAGTATTTTCTATATTGCATATCTCTTACACCTGTTTATAGCATCTTATATATTCACATCTATTTACTATTATATAGTTTATATCATTTATTAGAACTGCTGTTAGAGATGTACTTTGCTTCTTTCCTGACTAGATATATTTTTTCCAGATGACACTGAGGAGTGGTACCCTACTCACTATGGGCCTCAGGACATAGTTGGCTTAGAGCCAGAGATCTTGGCTTAGGAGGGTCTCATCCCGAGTGTGATAGATGACCCAGGACTTGTAGCATAGTAGTTAGATCTTTTGTACTAGATTTGTCTCCAGTATTATTATTAGTATTTCTTGCCTTATTGGATATTATTTTGGTCTCGTGAGTTGTATTGTGACTCTTCATTTCTTTTATCATATTCATGTAATTGTTCCATCTTATAGATCCATGTTGAGTATTCATTTTACATTGGTGGCATTATTATATATTGATTGCTAGATAGATCGTTTATCCAAACAATTTTCTACTGTCGATGCTGTGGCGTAGGTTGGGCATTGTTGACTACTTGCATCCCTACACTGGGTGCGGGTCGTGGCATATTTTTAGTGGTGTCCCATTCAGGTCTTCGATGTCCCAATTAGTACAATTTATAGTGGTGCTCTTATTTGAGTGCTATTACAAGCTTGTTTCAGGATATAGGATATAGGCTATAAGCAGAGAATACTCAATCACATCTAGGAAAAAACTATATTGATTTATTTTAACTATTCTTCCTTGATATTGATATTTGATCTTTAATTATCCTTCCTTGAATGCATTATATCATGTGCCATATTGATTTTTTTCTTTTGCTTTGCCCCAGGATTCTGCCTAAGACTAGATCACAGTAGAGTAGAGCAGTTTATAAGAGATCTGTGACTTTTCGAGGGCCTACACCAGTCACTTCTTCCATGATTGGCATATCAGCTGCGTTCGGGGGTCCACCTTCAGGTCAGAGGAATATTTTGGCTATATTAAGGGATACCTCCACCATGCCGACAGATGCGACTCAGGTATTCATACTATTTTGTGAGATATTGGAGGCTCAGAGGGCCTAGTCTGAGGCACACCAGAGGCAGACCGATATATTGCAGCAGGGTATTTAAAGTGATCACCATCTTGCCCTTGTTGTAGTAAAGAGAGAGGAGTTATGGTCCAGCAGCTGATTGCTCCGCAGGTTGCCCAGCTTTGGCCAGGCAATATCCTGGATTTCATGAAGCTGGAACCTCGGGTCATCAGGGGGATGGAGGGCATCATCTATGCTGATGATTGGCTCAATATATTGAGGGACTCATGAGGGTGTCCTATTTTATTATAGATTTGAAGGTTGAGGTAATAGGACATCAGCTATTTGATATTGCCTGCACTTGGTTCAGGTTGAGGTAGTATGCCTTACTCAAGGAAGCATGTCTTTGGAGGAATACGCCATAGAGTTTGATAGACTGATCCATTTTATGAAGTATTTGATTAGATAGTCGAAGGCTCGAGCTATCCATTTCTGTGAGGGTCTAAACTGAAAATTGAAGACTCTTATTCTATCTTTCTATGAGACCTATTCAAAGATACTTATGGATCATGCAAGGTTGAGCGGGAGTTGGGCTTGAAACCCAAGAGAGATCGTAATTCTTTTTTGGGGGCTAATAGCAGCAGAGTGACTGCTAAGCATCCTTATTTCCAGTCAAGGCCTTTTCAGCAGCCACAACAGCCCCAGATTCCAGAGGGCGCCATTTTATCAGGCACCACAGCAGCAGAGACAGTCACAATAATATTTTTGCCACTTCTACAAGAAGCCCTACCACATCTAGAAAGTTTTTAGGAAGAGGTTAGGAGTTTGTCCGTATTGTGGTACCGAAGGACATTAGCTGAGAAAGTATCCTTCCAATTCTTATCGTACAGTTCAGGGAGCAGCTCCAGTTCAGAGGACACAGGCGAGGCCACCTGCAATACAACCGATAGGACCGATACTTCTGATCCAGTAGAAGCGTTATACCCAACACCAACATCAGGGAGGTACACGTCAGGGACGAGCGTTTGCTATGACAGTCGAGGAGGCCGAGCCCACCGGAGATGTCATTGCAGGTTCTGTTCTTCTTGATTCCATTCCAGATTTAGTTTTATTTGATAGTAGTGCTTCCCATTGTTTTGTATTTATTTCTTTCGCTCTGAAGCATTATTTAGTAACTAAGTCTTTGCTCTTGCAAGATCATGACTGCGGGAGAGATTATCTTAGTTAGTGATATTTACAAGGATCGAAGAGTTACTCTGGGGGGCCAAAAGCTGAGTGTGTGTCTACTTATAATGCCACTTTTGAGCTACGATATTATAGTTGGGATGGATTGGTTGAAATAGTACATTCTAGTATAGATTATAGAGGAGGTAGAGTTTTATTTAGCCCACCAGGAGATCCATAGTTTGAGTTTGTTAGAGGAGCTATAGAGCAGGGAGAAGGCATTATCTATGGAGCTGTGGTAGAAGATAAGGAGTTGCCGCATCCGTTGATAGCAGAGTTCTTGAATGTTTTTTCTGAGAAATTGCCAAGAATGTCGCCAGATCGAGATGTTAAGTTCTCTATTGACTTGGTGCCAAGTATAGAACTAATTTTACAGTATATCTATTGAGTAAACAACAGTGAGCTGTTCGAGCTAAAGAAGCAAGTGGATGAGTTACAGGATAAGGAGTTTATCGGATTCAGTTCTTCATCGTGGGGAGCCCCGGTATTGTTTGTACCGAAGAAGGATGGGTCGGTGTACATGTGCATCGATTATAAGGTATTAAATAATCTTACTATCGAGAATAAATATTTGTTTCCATAAATTGATGATCTGTTGGATAAGTGGAGTGGCGCCAAGGTATTTTCTATGATAGACTTGAGATCAGGCTACCACTAGGTAAAAATAAAGTAGGAGGATATTCAGAAGACTACTTTTAGGACTCAGTATGGCCAATATGAGTTCATGGTGATGATGTTTGGGTTGACTAATGCCCCGATATTTTTTATAAATTTGATGAACAAGGTGTTCCATCAGTACCTTGACAAGTTCATGGTGGTGTTCATCGATGATATACTCATATACTCGAAGACATCGGAGGAGCACGAGGAGCATTTGCGGATTGTATTGGATGTGCTGAGGAAGGAAAAGTTGTACGAAAAGTTGTCCAAGTAGGAGTTCTTCCTGGACAAGGTGGAGTTCTTAGAACATGTTGTGACTAGTGATGGGAATTTAGTGGATCTAAAGAAGATCACAGCAATGGAATCTTGGAAGACCCCTAGTTCATTGGCAGAGATCAAGAGTTTCTTGGGTCTAGCAGACTACAACATAAAGTTTGTGCAAGATTTTTCAAGGATTGCCGAGCTGATGACTAGAATCTCCAAGAAGAATACATAGTTTATTTGGACTGAGGAGTTCCAGGTTGATTTAAAGAAATTGAAGAAAAGGTTGACATTTGCTCCTATTTTGACGTTGCTATCAGGGTTTGGAGGTTTCACTATTTATAGTGATATATCAGAAAAAGGTATAGGTTGTGTTCTTCAGCAAAATGGGAAAGTGATTGCCTATACATCCAGGCAATTGCATCCTTATGAGAAAAATATCCTCCCCACGATTTAGAGTTGGCAGCAGTCATCTTTGCCCTAAAGTTATAGAAATATTATTAATACGGACAGCGTATGCACATTTTTATAGACCACAAGAGCTTGAAGTACGTTTTCATTCAGAAGGAGTTGAATATGAGACAGAGTTGGTGGCTGGAACTGATAAAAGATTTTGACATATCTTTGCAGTATCATCCTGGGAAAGCCAATATAGTTGTCGATGCCTTGAGCAGGTATCCGATAGATATATTTTTGATATGGTATCAGTATTTATTGGAGGACTTGGAGAGCTTAGGCATTTAGGTAATAGTTTATGGTTATGCTATGCACATATAGGGGTTACAAATACACTTAGAGTTGCTGGACATGATCAAGGTAGCCGAGTATGAGGATGTATCTCTGAGAAGCATCAGAGCTCAGGTGAGAGCAGGATTGGTGGATAATTTCACCATTGCTGAGGATGGTTCTTTGTGGCATGGTATTAGATTATATGTTCCTAGTAGGGAGTTGTATGAGAGGTAATACAGGAAGTACTTCACTCTCAGTATTATATGCATTCATGTGCAAACAAGTTGTATCACGATATGCGAGAGAGTGTGGGGTGGTATGGCACAGTTTGTATCCAGATGCTTAGTGTGCCAGCAGGTGAAAGACGAGAGGCGGAGGCCAGGAGGTTTACTTCAGCCATTACCCATTCTAGAGTGGAAGTGGAAGCATATTACTATAGATTTTGTGTCCGGACTTCCACGATCTCCAGGAGGGAAATACGCGATTTGGGTCATCGTTTACAAGTTGACCAAGTCGGCCCACTTATTGCCTTTCAAGGTAGGTTTGTCTATGGAGAAGCTAACAGAGATATATGTGAGGCAGATTATCAGGATACATTGGATTTCTGTCAGCATAGTCTTGGATCGGGATAGTCGTTTTACTTCTCATTTTTGGAGGAGTTTATTCGAGAGTTTGTGCACCTAGCTCAAGTTCAGTACTGTATATCACTCGTAGACAGAATGGAAGTCAGAGAGGACTATTCAGACTCTCGAGGATATCCTGCGCACATGTGTACTAGATTAGAAGAATCTTGTGAGGACCATCTCTATTTAGTAGAGTTTGCTTACAACAACAGCTACCGGGCTAATATAGAGATGTCACCATTTAAGACTCTGTACCGTCGAAGATGTTGTACTCTTTTGTTATGGACGATATTGGAGAGAGAGTTTTTCTAGGGCCATTGATGGTTGTGGATGCAGTGGAGAAGGTTAAGCTGATCGAAGACAGACTTTGAGTGGCACATGACCGACAGCGGGATTGGGCCGATAACTACCAGAGACCTTTGGAGTTTGAGTTATTGTTTTGGATTTTCTTTTATGCTTGATATTGGTTGTTTGTTATAGATTAAGTTCTTAAGATTATGTTTTGTTATAGGCTGGTGGTCTGGTGTTTCTCAGAATTTTTTTAACATGAGGCACGATTTATTTTGGTAGAGGTAGGAGACTTAGTCTGCGATTCATCAAACCTTTCAGTATTCTCGAGAGGGTCGGTGCAGTTGGTTACGGACTAGACTTTCCACCTGCATTAGAGGGATTACATAACGTATTTCATGAGTCACAGTTGAGACGATACGTAGCGGATCCTAGTCACGTGTTGGATCACTCGAAGATAGAGGTGGGCCCTACTTTTAGCTATCTAGAGCAGCCATTTGAGATTCTAGATCAGAGAGAGAAGGTGCTGAGGAACCAGACTATTCCTTTTGTATGCATCGCATGGACGCATCACTCTTCAGGGAGTCTACCAGGGAGAGAGAAAATGAAATACGAGAGCGTTACCCATATTTGTTTGTGCCCTTAGGTATGTTCTTTCCTGATTCTATTTTATTTTCTGCGGGTAGTTTCATCTTTAAATTTCGAGGATGAAATTATTTTAAGGGGGTAGGCTTATCACTACCATATTTTAAGAAAAGGGTATTTTGTTCATTTCATAATTAATTAAATATTGTGCATGTTGAATATTTATTTATTGTATTATTTAATTATTGTTAGATGTTAGATTTTATTTTGGATTTGTGTTAGTGTACCTAATTAGTTTAGATTAGATCCATAGACCAACATTTAAGTCCAGTTAGAATTGAGCCCAATAAGAAGTCCAATCATTAGGAGGATGATTAATTAAGTTAAACCAATTAGACTAGAACCTTCCTTCCTTAATTATTTCTTCATGAGAAGCCCTAAGGGGTATTTTAGTCTTTACATAGTAGCTTGGGGTAGGGAAATATGGCCGGCCTAGTAATAGAGGGAGGGAAATTCCCTCCCTTTATTTTTTATTTTCAATCTAGATCTAGAATTTTCTCATCCAAATTTTTTTATTCCCACATCAAATTCTACTCAATTTTTTTTTAATCCTTTCCCAAATCATCATTGGAAGCTATTAGAGCAAGTATATGTAAGGAGGAATCAAGGATCTACAAAGAGGAAGCAAGGATCTACAAGAAAGAGTAAGAATATACAAGTTGAAGGCTCTTTTCACTCAATTTGGAGATTTTATTGAGAATACATCTTCTAATAGGTACAATTCAGTTTTTTCCTCTAATTAGACTCTAAATCTGTGTTTTAATCATTAGAAACTACCCCATATGCTAAGGCTACCAATATGAATTCGAATTAGGTTCATATGAGGCATATGGAGAAAGTTATATCGTATTTCCTGTCAGTTTTAGGATAATTCCGAGATTGACACATCTTGTGGTTGTCAATAGGTCAATTAGACCAAATTGACATATGTTTGATTGTGTGTGACTAGTATCATATCCACAATTGGATATGTGTAGGCCGTATCTTGACAATTTAGAGATACGGGTTGATTTGGGAGTTTTTCTCTGACACGCGGGTTTGAGAATGTCACATTTTGACATGGATACATAGATGAGTAGCTAGCTCTTCGTATTATTCATAATTAGGATTTTTGACTTGCTCGTGTCTGTTGAAATATATTTGATTGTGTGGTGGAGCTCTATCGCAAGCATATCATAGATCTAGTGTGATACGTGTGCGATGCACTTCAAGTGTTTGTTTAATTTTATTTTAATTCAATTGTCTTGATCATAAATATTATAGATATTATAATTATAATTATTATGTGAGATATATGTATATATATATTTGTAAGTATGATCCATAATTCTTGTCGATGTGTTGGTGATCATGGGAGAGTAGGAGTTCATGTACTTCTCTAATATAGTTTTATATATATATATATATATATATATATATATATATATATATATATATATATATGTGTGTGTGTGTGTGTGTGTGTGTGTGTGTGTGTGTGTTTTGTTTATATATATTTATTTATATATATATGTGTGTGTATGTGTGTATATATGTATGTGAGCTAGAGGGGAGAAGAAATAATGGAAAAACAGTGAGAAAATAATGAAAGCAGTAGAGAAAATCAGTGATAAGCAGTGAAAGATAAGCTAAGAGAAGCAGTACTAAAAGCAGTAGAAAGCAGCAACAGATAGCAGCAGACGCAAAAGCAGAAGCAGCAATAGAAACCGCACCAGAAGCAAAAGCAGCAGCAGCATGCAACGACTGAAGCAGAAAGCAGCAGCGACAGCAGAAGAAGAAAGCAGCAGTAGCAGCAGAAGTAGAAAGTAGCAACATCGACAGTAAGCAGCGGCAGCAGCAGTCCATAAGCTCTAGCTTATCGATAAGTTGATAAGTTATAAGTTAGTTTGTTTATATATATATATATATATGTATATATATATATATATATATATATATATATATATATATATATATATATATGTATATATATATATATATATATATATATATATATATATATATATAAATTAGTTAATTTATTTGATAAGCCAGTAAATTAGTAAGCTAGAATATATATATATATATATTTATATAAATGATATATATATATATAAGTTTAGTTAGATTTATTAGTAAGCTAGTAAGCTAGTAAATTAGTATATATAAATATACATGATATATATATATATATATATATATACATAAGTACTAGTTAATATTAGTCAGTATTATTTCTATATTACCTTGAGATAAACCAAGGTAATGAGAGTAAGGTATCTTCGGTACGAGTATTGAATATCCAAAGGTGTATGTAAGTATATAGTTAGTATAGTATTGCTATAAGTTAAATATATATATTAGTGTATAGTGAGGAATATGGTAGTTGGTAATATGTTAGTTGTGAATTCCCTTGAGATACCAAGGTAATGTCAAGTTATTGGGTTTTACTCAAGGTATTGAATGCGACCTTCAAGATAGAGTGTAGATGGTGTGATACCGCTTTTGGTTCAAAGTCAAGGTATCCACTTAGCATTAGTTGAGTTAGGAGTATTATATATTGTTGTCTTGTATATATATTATAATATTTTTATATCTAATAATTACGTATCGTATGATACGTTATCTTGTTAGTTTTCTAGTATCCTAGTATAGCTATTATGGCTAGTTACATAGTGTATGGACCCAATATCGTAGAGAGAGACTCATACAATCAAGAAATAGCTAGTTTAATCAAGTTTGACAAGTTTGACCTAGAGTTGACCTACTTTGACTATTTTGACTTAGAAATGACTTTATGACCTAGAAGTTGACTAGTTGAACTTATTTTTATTCCAAAATCTTGTATTGATGTAATATTTCATATTTAGTTCTACGAGGTATTGCACCGGACATCTTTAATACTGTTTACCAAATTTTAGGTGAGTACATTCTCTGATAGTTTCTTATTTATGATATCCTTTATGTCTCTTGTATCTAGTGTAGATATCCTTGATTTCTTGATACGAAAGTTACACGAATTGCTATATCTGAATCTCGTCATGAGATGTTATTCCTTGGTATTTACGGTATACCTTGTGCAAGCATTATTTTCTTGTTTATCTTGTACAAATACAGACATTGATTCATGAGAAGATTAGTGCCTTTCTTGTGAAATCCTGTGTGATAATACCCTTCTTGTGTATCATACCCTTCTTGTGCATGTCTTGTCCCTCATGAGTATTGATCATACACCACACGTAAGATTAACCAAGCCATAATTCTTGTGCAAGTTTCTAAGCCGATCACATGTTAAAGCTTGTACTCACTCACTTAGCAGTAGTATTTCTTGTTCATATTCCTACGATACTCATTCTTGTATTTATTGCCATTATTTCTTATATCGCATATCTCTTGTATATATATATTGTATCTTGTATATTCACATATATTTACTGTTACATAGTTTATATTATTTATTAGAACTGTTGTTAGAGATGTACATTGCTCCATTCCTGACTGGATATATTTTTTCCAGATGACACTGAGGAGTGGTACCCCACTCACTACGGGCCTTAGGACGTAGTTGCCTTAGAGCCAGAGACCTTAGCTCAGGAGGGTCTCATCCCGAATGAGATAGATGACCCAAGACTTGTAGAATAGTAGTTAGATCTTTTATACTGGATTTGTCTCCAGCATTGTTATTATTATTTCTTGACTAATTGGATATTATTTCTGTTTTGGGAGTTGTATTGTGACTCTTTAGTTCTTTTATCATATTCGTACGATTGTTCCATCTTATAGATCTGTGATTGAGTATTCATTTTATATTAGTGGCATTATTATATATTAATTGCTAGATAGATAGTTTACCCAAATATCATTCTACCACATATGCTGCGGCATAATCTGGGCGTTGTTCACTACTTGCATCCCTACATCGGGTGCGAGTCGTGACACAATCCACTCATTCTCATTTATTCTCATCGATATGGAGGCCTAGATCATTGCAGGGCAGAAGGAGGAACCATTGGAGAAGAGATAGCTAAATTTTTTGTTTATTTCACTCATTGTGTCCATTGAGATCCAACTCTTAAAATTTCTTATTTCTGTCTATTTCTATGTTAGAATGCCTATTTGATCCCATAGGAACCCACCAATGGTTATGACCAACCCATTTGGAAAAGAATTAGGTTGTATTGTTCCAAAATCGAGCTTATCTCTGTATTTTTGTGTCTATTTTGGTAGAGTTACGAATTTATGACAACCAAGTATTTGTAATATGTTCTAATAAGATTTTATGGTGTCAAATTAGGCTTGTGGTTGTGTATTTGTGTCCAAAATTGGATACATAGAGTTTGTGTCATGATACACCATGATACAGATAGGTAGTTTTGGTAATTTTTATGTGTTAGAGTCCTATTGTGCCATCCTTCTTTATTTGCATCAGAATATCTATTTCTAACTATATTCATGTGTATGTTATCTATAATTTTTATTCTATATAGTTTGGTTTAGATATCTTGATGGTTTGGAGGTGCACCATGGTATATTACTTGAGTATCATGGTACGATACCCGTGTGTATTATGACTTCACACTAAGTATTTAATATTTGGTTGTGTTGAGAGGGTAGTGGTAATGTGGGTGTTTATGTTGTTTGGGTGTAAGAGTATGAAGACTGTAGGGGTTATTACTTGTAAGTGTTATATACGAGAGTGATATTGAGGTAAGTACTAGGATATTGGGTATTGGGTATTGAATTAAATACTATATGAGTATTAGTGTAAGTGTGTGAACACCAAGGAGTGTTTGTTAGTAGTTAAGGTAAGTGTCAAGTGAGGTATGAGTGTGCGTTTTATGAGGGTATCAAAATACTAGGTTAGTGCCAAGGTATTTAAACACCAAGGCATTGTGAGTGTCATAGTATCTAAGTATCTAGATATAGTTACTGGATATTGTATGTTTAGGTATTCGGTTGTTTATGTGAGACCCTAGCTACGTATTGAGTATAAGGCTAGGTATGGGTAAGTATCTAAGATACTAAGGTAATTATTGGTATTAGGTAGATAATTAAGATACTAGGTGATACTACTATATATGTGTTAGATAATTATATAACTACTGTAATGGTAGTTAGTATTCCCTACCAATAAGTACCAACCTAGAATACCTAGAATAAACCTAGTATTAGCTAGTATGACTACATAGACCAACTAAATAGGTAATTTAGAACCCAAATTTAGGCATTGGCCTAGTTTTACCCGAATGACCTAGAGTTGACCTAGAAACCTAAAACAAGACTAGTTAAGCATATTTATGATTCCAAATCACACATTGACATGATAATTCATATATAGGTCACTTGGACTCCAGTTCGAATACCGAATTATGTTCATTGCTTAGGACCACAGGCGAGTATATTCTATGATAGTTTATTTTACTTGATAGTTATTAAAATATATGTATTTAGTGATGATGTACTTGATTCCTGACATAATGGTCACACGGATTAGTATGTTAAGGATTTTAGTCATGATATGTTACTTCTCATATTTTATATATTGTTACTATTATGGAGAGCCAATCATATACATGATTGAGCCATACCATTGTTATTATTATGGATAACTAATCGTATACATGATTGAGACGTACTATTGTACTATTTTGGATAGGCAATCATATACAAGATTGAGCCATGCTATTATAACTATTGTGGATAGTCAATCATATACATGATTGAGTCATACTATTATTATTATTGTGGATAGCCATATACATGATTGAGCCATACTATTGTACTATTATGGATAGCCAATCATATACATAATTGATTCGTACTATTATGGATAGACAATCATATATTATCGTATGATTGAGTCATACTATTATGGATATTATTTAGTGGTATTGTTGTTGATCTCATAGCAAAAGTAGTAATTCAAAACACTTAGTTAGGTTCAGACTTTCCTGTTTTATTTTATATTTACTATATATTGTCGTACTATACTTGTCTGCTCATTTTCACTACCTGCCATGCTCTGATTTCATAATGCTTATCTCATCATATACTTCATTACGGATCCTATATGGGTATAGTAGTTGAGATGGACCCTGTAGCTTAGGAGTATTTTGGAGTGCTTGTTGTGAGGTCTACTCGAAATACTTAGTTATCTTAATTATTTTTAGTACATTCTACAAGATTTGTCTGGAGTATTTTTTGAAACTTGGATTGTTATAATTAAATTCTCTAGATTTGCAGTTGTTGTTTAGACTTGTAGCTTTGTGACTTGGATTTTTTTATATCATATCTTGCTTTTCTTTCTTAGCATGTGATTGAATATATTTTATTATTATATCATTAATCTCCTTACAAAGTTGGATATTATTGTGTGTGATTAATAGTTAGGTATTGATGACCTAGACAACGTTCTATCGCTGATGATGTGGCGTATGCTGGACGTACCATGTACTCGTGTCCCGATCATCCGAGTGTGGGTCGTGACATATTTTTTTGGTGGCCAATGCAGGTCTCGTCTTTGTAACTAGTACGATGTCGTGGTAGTACTACTACTTAGTAGAACTGTTACGAGCCTAAAATACAATATAATTGATGGATTATAAGGAGTATATTACTCAATCATATATTATGATTTCTTTATATATTGCTAGGATTACCCTTGAGAATCTTACTACAAATTCTATTTTAAAATTTGATTCTACTTGTTTTTATTCACCTTCGCATGTTCGTTGTTGACTTTGATTCTTATATCGAGATCAATTTTAGGAACTAAATTAAGGTATATTATGTTAATGTACTTGGATGAGAATAATGAGAAAGATAACCGTCTGCCTTTGTTATGTAGTCTAGAGTTTATCGTAGCCATACTAGCTGGCGTGGAAAAAACATAGAGACCTAATTTTGGATATACTTATCTTGGTTATGGAATTTAGAGTTCTCGCAGCCATTCTAACTGGCAACACAAAAATTCTAGACAACATAATTATAGAGGTATGTACCTTAGTTATGGACCCTATAGTTTATCGCAGCTATGCTTACTGGTGTGGCTAGGATTCGAGATAACATAATTTTGAATAGATGTATATGATTATCAGATTGTATCTTAAATTAGTTCTTAACATATTGTCTCTATTATTCAACCATGTTATCATTGAGTTCTGTTCCATTACCCTACTAGCTCAGGATAGAGATACCTCTAGTTCAGTTCCCTATAAGTGCTTTACCTTTATTAGTTCCTAAGGAAGCCTCTTTGGATTGTGTAGTAGTTTGGTAAGTTGTAGATAGTATGTGTCAAGCTTGAGTATCAGTGTTGATTAATGGAGGTACAACTTGGCGGTATGTGATTGGTTCATATTAGGATAGGTGAGCATTAGATATCAGTTTATATGTCTTGAAGTAACTCATAGTATAGTACTATTTGTAACAATTGTTCTAAGCTAGGTGTCAGAGTATATTTAGTAGCTGGTATCCTAAAGTATTAAGTGTGCGTGTGTGTCTAGTATATCTATAAGGCTAGTGTTTGTGTACTAAGGTTACCTAGAGAGTGCAAGCGTCCAAGGTGTATCTGGATTGGTGAATAATAAGTAATAGGTATAGTGCATCAGTTTGGTATCAGTGAGTATTATTGTTGGTGATAGTATCGGCTAGGTGCACTAGTGTAGTATGAATATAGGGTATATAAGGGAGTATCATGAGAGTAGGAGTGCAGGTATTCAAGGTAGTGAGAGATGAGTCAAGCTAGGCCACCTGTGATACAGCAAATTGCCCCACACCAATAGAGGGAGACACCTAACAGGGCAGGGATTTTACAATAATGGTCTAGGGGACCGATGCTATAATTGTTGGGTTAGCAAGTTATGTTCCTTTTTCTTTTCCTTCCTTTCAAACTATTATTTTATTTGATTCATTAGTACCTTATAGTTGCATCAGTGATTGTTATGCTAGTGTATATTTAAACCGATGATACAGATTATAATATCATGACAGATAGACAACATAACCATGCATGTTGGATAATAATTTCATTTAAGTAGAATTGTATGTTATATGATTTTAGATAGGACTTTCTTAGACCATGACTAGATGTTGGTTTGACTATAGTGAGGATTATGATGAATAGATTATGACGAGCTAGGAGAGATAAGACTAGATGGGTGAGCAATAGCCGATCTAAGTTGTGAGGTATATTATTTCTTGTTGTGTGTGTTCTGTTTTGTGCTAGTTTTGTCTTTTAATTTCGAGGTCAAAATTATTTTAAGGGGTGTAGGATTTGTAATTATCACTTCCACTTGTTGGGGTATTTTTGTTATTTTACCACTGTTTGATAATTATATAGTATAATTATATTAGTGTAAGTTAGTGCTAGTTAATTATAATTTATTAGGTGTTAGTTAGTACTAATTATTTTTAGTCATGACTTTAGTTAATTAGAATTCAATAGTTAGTGTCATGGATATAATATTCCCTCTATTGATTAATTAGATTCATTTCTAGCCTAAAAATATTCCATGCACGATAATTTTAGAACGTAATTAGAGAATAGGGAGGGGCAAAATTGACATTGTATCATAACCCAAACCTACTATAAGAGGCATGCCCTAATTAGGGTTATAATCCATACATTCATTCATAACATTAGACTCTTTCTTCCCCAAAGTGACTTCTTCTACAATTATCTCAAATCCCTACCAATTTCTTAAATAATTTACTAATTCTCATTTATTCTCATCACCATGGAGGCCTAGAGCATTGGAGAGCACAAAGAGGACACATTGGGAAGGAGATAGCTAGGAGATTGTGTCTATTTTACTCATTATGTCCATTTGGAGGAGTCTCATTAGGATCCAACTCCCAATAGATAAAATTTCTTATTTCTATCTATTTCTATATTAGACTGCCTATTTGAATCTCTAGGAATTTACCCATGTACAATACCAACCCAATAGGCAAAGAATTAGGTGATATTGTCCCCAAATCTAGGAGATCTATTTATTTTTGTGTCTATTTTAATAGAGTTACGAAATTGTGACTACCAAGTATTTGTCATATATTCTAATAAGATTTTGTGCTGTATAATTAGGTTTGTGGTTGTGTATTTGTGTCCACAATTAGTGATGTAGAATCTGTGTCATAATACACCATGATACAGATAGGTGGTTTTGGTAATTTCTATGTGTTAGAGTCCTATTGTGTCATCCCTCTTTACTTGCATTAGAATATCCATTTATAACTATATTCATGGTATATATTATATATAATTTGTATTCTATAAAGTTTGGTATAGGTATCTTGATGGTTTGGGGGTGCACCTTGGTGTATCATATGAGTATCATGATGCGATACCCGTACGTATCATGAGTGCACACCAAGTGTTTGATATTTGGTTGTGTTGAGAGGGTAGTGGTAATATGGGTATTTGTGTTGTTTGGGTATAAAGTGTAAAGACTGCAGGGGTATTACTTGTTGTGTAGTTGGAGTCCCTACAACAGCAGTAGAACAAGAGGCAATGGAAGCAGGTAAAGAAGTGAAGAGGGGGAAGAAGTCCGGGTAGCAGCCACATTTGTAATAGGAGTAAGGGGGATATGTGCAACAGTTTAGGGGAAACTCAGTTGGTCATGTGTGCAGGAAGTGCACATACCAGGAGAGCATAAACAACATACAGTAGCTTGTATGGCCTTTGCAGCATTGCAGCAGCAAAAAGAACAAAGAAGAGTATTGTAGCAGCAATTGCTGTAATCAAGCATTACTATTGTAATATTGTGCCACATGCAGCATGAGCTATATTGGAAAGATGTTATGTAGATCACCTAGGTATTGTTGCAACCAGTTAAAGGGAGAGGTGGAGACAGGAGGAGGTCTAACTGTAGTGCAATAAACTGTACAAGTTGGCTTAGTTCTATGCAACCGGGTGCACAAATATGGGTGATCAGTGCACATGGTGCAGGGTTGGGCTACCCACTGTGTCCATCCTGTAGTTGTGTGAAATATAGGTGAAGGGTGTGATAGGGTGATCAGTTGAGTGTGTATCAGTGGGTGTAGTGTCCTTGAGTGATATTGAGTTAAGTACAAGGATATTAGGTATTGGTTGTTGAATTAGATACAAGATGTGTATAAGTGTGTGAACACCAAGGAGTGTCTGTTAGTAGTTAAGGTAAGTTTCAAGTGAGGTATGAGTATGAGGTTTATTAGGGTATCAAGACACTAGCTTAGCGCCTAGGTATTTAGACATCAAGGTATTATGAGTGTCATAGTACCTAGGTGTCACGCCCCAGACCCAAAATAAGTAGGACTAGGACACGTAAGCATGCCAGCCGTATGAATATGGCACTCCAATATATGGAAACCATAACACACGTACGCTGTAATATAAATAACAATTCATAAGTGGTAAACATATATATATATATATATATATATATATATATATATATATATATATATATATATATATATATATATATATATATATCTCAGAGCATAACCAAATCTCATCCACAAAAATCATATATAAATAAATGACTAGTATCTATGAACTAGATCTCAATATGAGGTATCTCAAGATGACAGTCGGATGGAAACAAATCTACTGCCAAACTAGAAAGAAGAATAAACAAGATAAATACAATATAAATACAACCTCTAGCAATCACGAGGCTCTAAGAGAAAACCTCTCGCAATATAAGTAGCCAGTCCGGATCTGCGCTCCTACAAATACTCATGAACAATATACCTGGAAAGGGACCAGGTCCTCAGAGGGACATAACAAGATATATAAAAGCATGCCATAAAGTCAATATTGAAGAAATAACTCCAGGGTGACCTAACCATCTATGTAAAATATAACTTGAGGACAACTTTGAGTGTATGGGAATGTGTAGGCTTGACATATGCTGACGTAATTCACCAATCATGACAACTAGCTAGTATATGCCCCATATGCCCCCATAGGAGGGCGCTCAGTAATAATGTCCATCTCCGAAGAGCATGGTAGCAGTATAGTATATCGGCCATATCGCTCTGGAGAACGTCGCAGCAGTGTAGTATATATCGTCCATATTGCTCCGAAGAACGTGGCAATAGTATAGTATATATCGTCCATATCACTCCGTTGAGTGTGGTAGCAGTGTAAAGGAAGTGGGTGTCCCATATGCCTACTAGTCGTCCTCCCCGCCCAATGATCTATGCATGTTGTATCCACAATACGCCTTAGCTACTACGCCGCAGCGTCGTAGCTCTGGCTCAAAGTCTATCGTTAGAGCAGTAGTCCAACCTTACAACCAAACAAGGACAAGGATTGGACCATCGTACCACGAAAGTCTATGCTCCGCCTACTAATAACTACTAAGTCTTTTAACATGCATCACTATTAGCAGTTATACCCTAGCCATCGCACGCCTACACGTACAGGTGGCCAACCACATACGCAGGTACGTGCCCTACATGAGACTCACAACACGTGTAAGAAATGTGTCAAGGCCTGGGAGTCATACCAATAACTCCATAACTTTAGGGGGGTCTACTAGACACTAGGTCAGACACTGTCCTAACGTCAACGCCTCCGTTGACAGCAGCCGAGTCTCTCTCGGACGCACATAGTTATATAATCTAAAATAATAAACACGCAACTAACAATATAACTGAATTTAAATAGTACAACAAAGGCAAGGTATACTTGCCTGCTCTAAAAAAGAATGAAGTCCCAACTCAAGGCATCGTCCGATCTACCCGTCACATAAATTAAACAAGTTAGGTTACAAAAGTGGGTGAATATGTTCCTCCATTTTAATATATTTTAATTCTGAATAAATAACCTAAAATAGTATTTTTAATCTTATTATAATCTGATTTTATTGTTAAACTCTAATTTTGGTCCAAAGAAAGTCAACTTTACGGATTTGTGATCCGTGGCACACAAATCGGGCGATCCGTTGACCAAAAAGTCAACCAACTCAAATCTTAGATTTGTGTATGGAATCCTATAGATTTCAACACTATATGAACACTAGAATCGACAGTTTCATAAAATCATAAGTCGGTAAAGAGTTATGGCCACAAGGGCACACAGACGACAGTTTTCGGTAGTTTTCTATTTACGTCTACGTTGCACGAATTTTATAGTAGACTAAACTTGCATATTAATTTCTGAAAAATAATTTTATGTAAGTTCATCATGTCAGATTTTCGAAACTTCAAACGGCTCATTGTTCCGAGTTCGGGATCTCCCGAAATCTCGAAAATACGAAAACGCGTTTGATTTTGGACAGTTGGCACTTTCAGAATATTCTGGAAAAATAGGTTCTTAAATTATTAAAATAATTTATATATAAAGAAAAATAACCTTGATATGGTTCTAACAAAAAAAATTGGAACGCGTTTGGAGTCCGGAGCTTAAATATATCGTCTTTTTAAGTCTTCATAACTACTAGAAAATGAGGCTGAATTTATGATAAATTTTGACTGTTCTTTGACGAAAAAGAGAGGAGTTTGGGGATGTAGGTATTTATAATGGTGGAGACTACTTAATTGAATACGACTAGAATTGGCTAATTTGGATAGGATTAGAATCAGTTTAAATAAGGATATGATATGCATGAAGTTGCTTTCCTAGTAGGCTCAGGATTTCAATTAATTTAAAATAGAGTTTGAGGTTATCTCAATAATTTATAATCTTAAATAGAATTAAAGATAATACAAATAATTTATATATAATCTTATTAATATCTATTAATACTAAATTAGCATCTACTAATATTAAGACTATATATATCCAAATAAATCCTAAATAATTTCAAAAATCTAAATAAATTTCTTAAAATTCTAAATAAATTACAGAAAAATATAATTAAATATTTTAACCTAAAATAAATATTTGGTAGGAACAATATGCAAGTATGGTCTTATAGTAAACCATGGAAGTCCTACAAATTTATGTTTCCTATATTTTAATTATCCAAAAATTCTAGAAAAATCTCCAAAAATCTAAAATAGCCTAAAAATAATTCTAAATAAATATTTATGTAAGTAAATAAATCAAGAAATTTATTTTTTATTTAACTAAGAGAATACTCTAAAGAAATTCAATATCTATAATAAATATAATAATATAAAATACACACAAAATATCTATTTTGGGTGAGAGGGTTTACAATCTACCAAACTTAAAAGAATTTTGTCCTCGAAATAAAAATAAGACATGATTTTCTAAATCTTTCACATTCGTATATAAGGCAAGTCTATCACAATCTCTTCCAAGATTTAAATAACCAAATCTATTCAAATTCATCACAATCACTTCAAAATTAAGATAATCACTGTTCAAATCAAAATTTAACCTACTGTAATCTCTTCTCGCTTTTCAAATCATCAACATCCAAATTTAAGTCAAATCTATACAATATCTTCAAGATTTAAATAACCCATATCTAATTTTATATCACGATTTTCAACTATCATAATCTTCTCTAGATTTTAAATAATAACCATTCTAATTAAAAATTATTCCTATTCTCAACGTATGAATTCCGTACTCTTCGAATTTTAAATTCAATTTCCATCATCAACATTTCAAATGGGTGATCCAACAATCAAAATTCAACTTTTAATTCAAATTATCAAATTATAATTTTTCTAAATCTAATTCACCAATTGTTCAAGTCTAAATTTCTATATTTATCCTTAAACTTTAAATTGATGATTCAACCTTCAATATTCAAAATTTAAATCATGTGCTCAAAGTATAAATATTTGGTCCTCAATATCAATATTTTAAAATTCATTAAATCCTCATCATCTTAGTCATTCTTAAAAATTCCTAAAATTAAAATGACTTAAATCTCTCTATTTAATCTTACTTGATCACAATCTAAAATTTTTTACCTCAATTTGACAATGCGACTTCTACCCCACTTAGAATTACTTAAATTATTTAATCATGTTATTCAATCCTCAAAAAGTTGAACACCAACATATTACCTCTGATATGCCCTTTATTACAGAAAATCATCATCAAGTAAAGCAGTTGGTCTATAGGGTATATCTAGTACTATCTGTATATCAAACTTATACTAAGTACGAGGTTTTGTCTTTCCGAAATAAGGGAAGATGGAAAACAATGATAAAGAGTTCAAGGGGGAGGTAATAGAATAGAAGTATAGAGATCAAGGTGTTTAAAGAATTCAAATGAAATTGTCAAGGCAGTTGTAGATTAAAATCCTATTTGGTAATTTTTTATTCACATGCTCGTATCAGTACAGTTATATAACTGATACGATATGCTCAGGCATGTCTAGAGGGCAAGTACATTCGTCTACTAGACACTATATATCGCAATCCACGTAAAGTAGTTATACGAAGGGTGAACCAAGCGCACCAAGGTTAGCTAGACCTTAATACACTGATTCTGAAATATATTAATATATGCATGCACTAATACATATATCATGAACAAGCTCGATAAAAGAATAAGCTTGCAAAACTAGGCTATAAAATAGCAGCATAAGTCAAGGTAGTATAATAAATAAAAATGCGCTAGATCATGATGAAATAGGTTACAAATAATTCAAGTTCACAAAACAAAACAAAAATAAGACTCTACAGTCTCTACAGTTGTAGTACTAACACCTTGTCTAAGCTGCTAGTCGACAAAATAGAGGTATGGGCCTTCAAGTTCTACCGTCTGAATAAACACTATCGTCTTATGCTAGTATATAGTTAATTTCTTTCAATTATACTATACTATTATGTCAAGAGGACTATATGATACTAGGTTGGGAGGCATACTACCCAACTTATAAAAATCATCTAATACTGTGATAGTCTTAAGGAAAATCTGCAAAATAACCTTGTTCTTATAAATAAAGTATGAACTCTTATTAGGGTATATGCAAAAAAGAGCTTGGTACTCGCTAGGGTATCCTATTGCATTATATAGGTAATGGTCACCTTAAATCTTAATCATAGTGCTTATAGAACAAGTGTCAATAGTAAGAATGGAAGAGCTACTGGTTCTAAGTGAAAAGAGGATATATCTATATTGGGTTATGGATACAAATTACGCGATTTAAGACTAAGGGTAATCATTAAGTTACAATCTACAAGTACAACTCAAAACTATCAAATTCTAACTATCAAGCACAACTTTTTAAAGTTTAACATTGACAACTATAATCCTAGTAAACTACATATCCTTAACATAAGAGAATTCATCTGGCCTAAAATTAGAAGTGTCAGGTGGCACGAGTTGAAAGATGAAGAAAAGAGAACGAATTTAGTTGTCGCACAATTAGCGAACGTTAAGGTCACAGAGGAACAATATATGAAATTTAAAATAGAAGGCTCTAGATAGCATCATGGTTTCTTAAGGGGAAGGTAATATGCTAATCTCTGTGTTCAAGGTATGATCGAGGAAATACTATATTCATTCCTCTCGACTTCCTAGGGTACTGTCCGCTAATATCAAGACAAAAATCTAAATGTACAGTTCTATAATACTATCTCACTATAAAAGTTAGGGTTGGTCCTAACATTCTACCTTGGATTTCTATTGGTTCCTTAATGCTAGGGTAAAATAATATGGTCAACTTTCTAACTAACTCTAGTGGTGTCCATGCTACTCTCAAGTCATTCATAATTATTTTAAGGGATAATGGTAAACCAGTCTATAGATAAGGGGATGCTAGGGTTTACTGAATATTCTAAACTTAGTGATGTGTCAGTACTCTAGTCGTAATCTTAGTAGGTGTGTTACCCTAATTATCATTCTAACAATAATGATTCCTATATTCTAGTAGGGCTATACTCAAGGAACTATTAGGGAAGCACATGAATCAAGCAGGATGCAATTATGTAAATAAAACAGACTGGAAGAAAGATAAGTCATAGTCAATTATGGATGAGATGCGATATTCTAATCCTATTTGCAGGCTTGCTCGGTACAGTAATGTAACCGAGATAATATGCTCTTGACCTGCATGGGCCACCACTAAAAATATGTCCCGCCCTAGTCCCAAAATACGTTGAACTAGGACACGTAAGCATGCCAGCCGTATGAATATGGCACTCCAATATATGGAAACCATAACACACGTACGCTGTAATATGAATAACAATTTACAAGTGGTAAATATATATATATATCTCAGAGCATAACCAAATCTCATCCACAGAAATCATATATAAATAAATGACTAGTATCTATGAACTAGATCTCAATATGAGGTATCTCAAGATGACAGTCGGATGGAAACAAATCCACTACCGAACTAGAAAGAAGAATAAACAAGATAAATACAATAAAAATATAACCTCTAGCAATCACGAGGCTCGAAGAGAAGACCTCTCGCAATATAAGTAGCCAGTCCGGATCTGCGCTCCTGCAAATACTCATGAACAATATACTTGAAAAGGGACCAGGTCCTCAGAGGGACATAACAAGATACATAAAAGTATGCCATAAAGTAAATACTGAATAAATAACTCTAGGGTGACCTAACCATCTAAGTGAAATGCAACTTGAGGATAACTTTGAGTGTATGGGAATGTGTAGGCTAGACATATGCTGACATAATTCACCAATCATGACAAATGGCTAGTATATGCCACAAATACCCCCATAGGAGGGCGCTTAGTAATAACGTCCATCTCCGAAGAGCATGGCAGTAGTATAGTATATCGGCTATATCGCTCCGAAGAACGTGGTAGAAGTGTAGTATATATCGTCCATATCGCTCCGAAGAACGTGGCAACAGTATAGTATATATCATCCATATCACTCCGTCGAGTGTGGCAGCAGTGTAAAAGAAGTGGGTGTCCCATACGCCTACTAGTCGTCCTCCCCGCCCAATGATCTATGCATATTGTATCCACAACACGCCTTAGCTACTACGTCGCGGCATCGTAACTCTGGCTCATAGTCTATCGTTAGAACAGTAGTCCAACCTTACAACCAAACTAGGACAAGGATTGGACCATCATACCACGATAGTCTATGCTCCGCCTACTAATAACTACTAAGTCTTCTAATATGCATCACTATTAGCAGTTATACCCTATCCGTCGCACGCCTACACGTACAGGTGGCCAACCACATACGCAGGTATGTGCCCTACATGAGACTCACAATACGTGTAAGAAACGTGTCAAGGCCTGAGAGTCATACCAATAACTCCACAACTTTAGGTGGGTCTACTAGACACTAGGTCAGACACTGTCCTAACGTCAACGCCTCCGTTGACTGCAGCCGAGTCTCTCTCGGACGTGCACAGTTATATAATCTAAAATAATAAACATGCAACTAATAATATAACTGAATTTAAACAGTACAACAAAGGCAAGGTATACTTGCCTGCTCTGAAAAATAATGAAGTCCCAACACAAGGCGTCGTCCGATCTACCCGTCACATAAATTAAATAAGTTAGATTACAAAAGTGGGTGAATATGTTCCTCCATTTTAATCTATTTTAATTCTGAATAAAATAACCTAAATTAGTATTTTTTATCTTATTATAATCTGATTTTATTGTTAAACTCTAATTTTGGTCCAAAGAAAGTCAACTTTACGGATTTGTGATCCGTGGCACACAAATCGGGCGATCCGTTGACCAAAAAGTCAACCAACTCAAATCCTAGATTTGTGTATGGAAGCCTATAGATTTTAATACTATATGAATGATGGAATCAATAGTTTTATAAAATCACAAGTCGGTAAAGAGTTATGGCCACAAGGGCGCACAGACGACAGTTTTTGGTGGTTTCCTATTTACGTCTACGTTGCACGAATTTTACAGTAGACTAAACTTTCATATTAATTTCTTAAAAAATAATTTTATATAAGTTCATCATGTCAGATTTTCAAAACTTCAAACGTCTCATTGTTTCGAGTTCGGGATCTCCCGAAATCTCAAACATACGAAAATGCGTTTGATTTCGGACAGTTGGCACTTTCAGAATATTCTGGAGAAATAGGTTCTTAAATTATTAAAATAATTTATATATTCAAAAAACTAACCTTGATATGGTTCTAACAAAAAAAATTGGAACGCGTTTGGAGTCCGGAGCTTGAAGATATCGTCTTTTTAAGTCGTCATAACTACTAGAAAATGGGGCTGAATTTATGACGAATTTTGACTGTTCTTGGACGAAAAAGAGAGGAGTTTGGAGAAGAAAAATATAAAAGATGTAGATATTTATAATGGTGGAGACTACTTAATTGAATACGACTAGGATTGGCTAATTTGGATAGGATTAGAATCAGTTTAAATAAGGATAGGATATGCATGAAGTTGCTTTCCTAGTAGGCTCAGGATTTGAATTAATTTAAAATTGAGTTTGAGGTTATCTCAATATATTTATAATCTTAAATAGAATTAAAGATAATACAAATAATTTATATATAATCTTATTAATATCTATTAACACTAAATTAGCATATACTAATATTATGACTATATAAATCCAAATAAATCCTAAATAATTTCAAAAATCAAAATAAATTTCTTAACATTCTAAATAAATTACAGAAAAATATAATTAAATATTTTAACCTAAAATAAATATTTGGTAGGAACAATATGCAAGTATGATCTTATAGTAAACCATAGAAATCCTACAAATTTATGTTTCCTAGATTTTAATTACCCAAAAATTCTAGAAAAATCTCCAAAAATCTAAAATAGTCTAAAAATGATTCTAAATAAATATTTATATAAGTAAATAAATCAAGAAATTTATTTTCTATTTAACTAAGAGAATACTCTAAAGAAATTCAACATCTATAATAAATATAATAATATAAAATATACATAAAATACCTATTTTGGGTGAGAGGATTTACACTAGGTGTCAAGATATAGTTAGTGAATATTGTATATTAAGGTATTTGGCTGTTTATGTGATACGCTAGGTATGTATTGAGTATAAGGCTAGGTATGGGTAAGTGTCTAAGATACCAAGGTAAGTATTGATACTAGGTAGATAATTAAGATACTAGGTGATATGAGCTAGATAATTATATAACTAGTGTAACGGTACCTAATATTCCATACCAATAGGTACCAACCTAGAATACCTAGAATAGCTAGAATAAACCTAGTATTAGCTAATATGACTATTTAGACGAACAAAATAGGTAATTTGGAACCAAATTTATGTTTTGGCCTAGTTATTTGGATAAACAAATGTTTATACGAAACTTTTGCTTACAAACAAGAAAAGAGAAAAGTACAATTAATCCTATACGAGGATGTTAAGTACAATAAAATGATTCTGGGAAAGTATTGCTACAGAAGTCTAATTTACGGTCGATTATTTTGTTCCTTGGACCACACGATGATGAAGAAGTGTTGTAGAAGAAGAAGAAGCTTCAAAGGTTGCAAGTGGAATTTAATTCTCGTTGCCAAATTTGTCAACCAACAGTCTCTGTCTGTGCTCTCCCTCTCTGATCTCTCCTTGTTCGGTTCCTTTTGTGCCTATGTTTGATCCCGTCTACCCTGTGACCAGGGGTCTCTATTTATAGAGATCAATCAAATAACTGCCAGGTTGGCATAAAAAGCCAAGCAACTATCGTGTTGGCGTAAGATGCCAAACTGTCAAGAAGATTGCATCTTTTACGCAGCGGTTATAATAACTGCTACCAACGTTCAAATAATCTTTTGAATCTTCGTATGACACATGTTCTATTATAAGGTAACGCGTATAACTGCTTCTCGAAGATCATGGCATGCAAGCCACGTAGGTAATTGCCCCTGCGTAAAGATTGTTGGCGTAAAAGCCAAATAACTGTCTTGTTGGCGTAAAAGCCAAACTGTGAAGAAGAAGAATTCTTTTACGCTGCGGTCCCCACGTTCCAATTGTCTTCTGAATATGCGTATGACACATGTCCCTTCATGAGGTAAGGCGTATAACTGCTTCTCAAAGATCATGGCATGCAAGCCACGTAGGTAACTGCACCTTGCATAAAGATGGTTGGCGTAAAAGCCAAATAACTATCTTATTGGCGTAAAAGGCCAAGCTCTGCATAAAACTTGATGATTCATGAATAATAGATAACCAGCATAAAAATAGACAATTATCCTTCCTGACAGAGGTCTTGAGCATATTCTAGGCTAAATAGCCTTATCATGTACCTTTGTAAATGTAGCCGAGTTGGCGTATTTCGAGGAGATAGCATACGACGTACTCCTATAGTTGAAAATAGCCTGGTTGGCATAAAATGCAAGGATGGTGATGTTAGCATATTAGTCACAGTTTTAGCTTTCTCAGTCGATTATCCATCACGATTGAGGTCTTGAGCGTATTCTGGGCTAAATAGCCTTATCATGTACCTTTGCAAATATAGCCGAGTTGGCGTATTTCGAGGAGATAACATACGACGTACTCCTATAGTTGAAAATAGCCTGGTTGGCATAAAATGCAAGGATGGTGATGTGAGCGTATTAGTCACAGTTTTAGCTCTCTCAGTCATGACAAAATCTAAAGAATAGAACCAAATCTCGTACATTAAATGCAGAGATATGCCTCCATCTCGTGCATTAAATGCAGAGATATGCCTCGAGCTCTGTACGAGAAACAGCTTTTGATGTGGCATCTGATTTTGTCTTATCTTGAGCGTAAAAATTCATTTTTGCCCATGTAGAATAGGCAGCATATTCCTTGAATGCGTAAAAATGACTTGTATCAAGAATATGTCACTAAACAACAACCTGGGTCTCTGTGCAAAAATCATCATCACAGCCGTCCTCTCGATCATCGTGCAGTATATTTGTCAGAAGTCAGGTTCACTGATTTGTCTGAAAAATTCATCCGAGGAATACGAAGAGTTCCTCGTACGATTTTATGCTATATTAAAAACAAACGTATTTTAAACTTTACGTAGGAGGGTAAATCAACCGTTTAGGGAGAACAGTCATAAAGCACTTCTTTACGCGAACAGCTCTAACGCTCTACTTTTTGCCAAACAGCTCAGAAGCCCTGTTTTACGCGAACAACTATGAAGCTCTACTTTACGCCAAACAGCTCTGAAGCCCTGTTTTACATAGATAGTTCTGAAGCTCTTCTTTACGCCAAACAGCCTTGAAGCTCTGTTTTACGCATATAGCTCTGAAACCATATTTTACGTCACACAGCCTTGAAGCTCTGTTTTACGCGGACTTCATGTATGTTGGGGTTTTTGATTGTATAATACGAGTATAATTCCCCAGCGTATTTTATGCTTCTACACTAGTTTTACCCAAATGACCTAGAATTGACCTATAAACCTAAACCTAGACTAGTTAAGCATATTTATGATTCCAAATCACTCATTGACTTAATAATTCATAAATAGGTTACTTAGACTACATTTCAGATACTAACTTATGTTCATTGCTCAGGACCACATGCGAGTACATTCTCTGATATTTTTTTTTACTTGATAGTTATTATAATACATGTATTTAGTAATTTTTACTTGACTCCTAACACGATGGGTACATGGATTAGTATGTTTTGGATTTTAGTCATGATATTTTACTTCTCACATTTTATATATTGTTACTATTGTGGATTGTAACGCCCCGCTCCGCGCCGGCGTTAAGTATCAAGGTGAGTGGGCAGAACTTCGTTCTCTGATTCTTTCACGCCTTAATAAATAACCTGAGTTTTTACTTGCAATGTTTTCTTAAGAGAATGATAGAACCTGCCTTGCATGTTAATGAACGAACTCACCTAGCTTGTCATTGAAACAATACCTGCTTAACGAGAATCCTGAATGGCCTGCTTAGAGTGCATGAACATGTTCACTATCGTCTATGCTTCGAGAGAACTATACTGTGCCTGAACGTGTTCAAGTGATAAGTCGGATTGCCCCGCAACAATGAGTGTATTCTGATGGTTCGTCTCGTCTGCATACTAGAGTTTAATTGATAGTGTTCCATGGATTCGCACGCGGTCGGACAATGGCTATTGGTGGAGAGCTGAACTGCATGTGTCCCGGCTGCTACCATGATAGTGCAAAGCAACCATGAGTCACAGCTGCCTCTAGCATCAGATAAAAGAGTCATTGGTATGCTAGACTAACCGCTACCGATCCTGAGATACTCGGAGACCGCCCTGCATATAGCTAAGTCATTGTGTTGGCTTGGATAGTGACTGCCCCTAAGAATGTGCATCGTGCGTCTAGCTTTGCATCAGACCCTTGAGTCGCACGAGACACGCTGCGCACACCCTGAAACATGAACGGTTTGCTTGCTTGCATATTCAATTATGAAACTCTGTTTCCAAATATGTTTCTAAACAAGTAAATCGACTCTGCTAGTACTGCATGAAACGAACCTAGGTAAAACTAGAAAGATCACTAGTAATATAATGTTTTATAACATGATTACTTAGTGCCTGTTTGAGTGAATGCTTGTTTCTGTTCAGTTGATTTATCTCACCAGTACTTGTATAAAGTGCTGACCCACCAACAGTTTACTTGTTCGCAGGTACTGGATCGTCCGAGGAAGCGATAGGCGTGCCACAGTCCCGAAGACCCAGAATCCTGGTTTCGATTGTTGCCCCGAGAATGCTATCGTATAAGGGGGCATAATGTATGGAACGAACGTGTGCCTTTGGAAACCCAAGTTGCCTCGATTGTCCCGAACACTCAGTTGGCTAATGCATTGCATTGCAACAAGTCCCTTTCCGCTGCTTACTCGATTGATGCGATGATAGCCAACTATCAACTTAAACGATTGGCCTTGCACGGGCGCAACCCCTGGCCCGTGCGGCATCACGTCCCCCGAAAGCTCGAACGGGCCATTCGCTTGGCTCCCTTCCTCCCTCGCACCCGCGGGACGGGCGCGGTGATTCGCGTCCGACGCGCCGAGGCACGGTGATACGTGTCCGGTTCGTTGATTCCCGGCCGCACGGGGCGGGGCAGGGCGGAGCGGCGGCCCGGGCTGGTCCGGGGCGTGACAGAATGGTATCAGAGCGGAATCGATTCTCTGGCCCAAACCGTTGCTATGACTCTGAGATATTATCGATATGGTTTTGCAAAGAGCGTTCCATACAATAAGTCCATAGATATTCTCAAAGTGCAAAATGTTTCCTGAACTTGAATTGCTTGATTGTTTCGATTGAGTACGGCGAGGGACGGCACTATCGCTACTCGGGATATCGAGAAGTTTATCCTTCAAGTTTCGAGGACGAAACTTTTTGTTGGTTGGTAAGTATGTAACGCCCCGCTCCGCGCCGGCGTTATGTATCAAGGTGAGTGGGCAGAACTTCGTTCTCTGATTCTTGCACGCCTTAATAAATAACCTGAGTTTTTGCTTGCAATGTTTTCTTAAGAGAATGATAGAACCTGCCTTGCATGTTAATGAACGAACTCACCTAGCTTGTCATTGAAACAATGCCTGCTTAACGAGAATCCTGAATCGCCTGCTTAGAGTGCATGAACATGTTCACTATCGTCTATGCTTCGAGAGAACCATACTGTGCCTGAACGTGTTCAAGTGATAAATCGGATTGCCCCACAACAATGAGTGTATTCTGATGGTTCGTCTCGTCTGCATACTAGAGTTTAATTGATAGTGTTCCATGCATTCGCACGCGATCGGACAATGGCTATTGGTGGAGAGCTGAACTGCATGTGTCCCGGCTGCTACCATGATAGTGCAAAGCAACCATGAGTCACAGCTGCCTCTAGCATCAGATAAAAGAGTCATTGGTATGCTGGACTAACCGCTACCGATCCTGAGATACTCGGGGACCGCCCTGCATATAGCTAAGTCATTGTGTTGGCTTGGATAGTGACTGCCCCTAAGAATGTGCATCGTGCGTCTAGCTTTGCATCAGACCCTCGAGTCGCACGAGACACGCTGCGCACACCCTGAAACATGAACGGTTTGCTTGCTTGCATATTCAATTATGAAACTCTGTTTCCAAACATGTTTCTAAACAAGTAAATCGACTCTGCTAGTACTGCATGAAACGAACCTAGGTAAAACTAGAAAGATCACTAGTAATGTAATGTTTTATAACATGATTACTTAGTGCCTGTTTGAGTGAATGCTTGTTTCTGTTCAGTTGATTTATCTCACCAGTACTTGTATAAAGTGCTGACCCACCAACAGTTTACTTGTTCGCAGGTACTGGATCGTCCGAGGAAGCGATAGGCGTGCCACAGTCCCGAAGACGCGGAATCCTGGTTTCGATTGTTGCCCCGAGAATGCTATCGTATAAGGGGGCATAATGTATGGAACGAACGTGTGCCTTTGGAAACCCAAGTTGCCTCGACTGTCCTGAACACTCAGTTGGCTAATGCATTGCATTACAACAAGTCCCTTTCTGCTGCTTACTCGATTGATGCGATGATAGCCAACTATCAACTTAAACGATTGGCCATGCACGGGCGCAACCCCAGGCCCGTGCGGCATCACGTCCCCTGAAAGCTCGAATGGGCCATTCGCTTGGCTCCCTTCCTCCCTCGCACCCGCGGGACGGGCGCGGTGATTCGCGTCCGACGTGCCGAGGCACGGTGATACGTGTCCGGTTCGTTGATTCCCGGCCGCACGGGGCGGGGCAGGGCGGAGCGGCGGCCCGGCATTCCTAACCGCAGACCCTGCAGCACAGGTTCTCCCCCTCGACTCCTTCTCCTCCCCGGCCACCTCCCTCAGCCAGTCACCACCACCATCATGAACACCTCCTCCTTCCACCCTAGCCTCCACCTCCTACTCCCTTGTCAGCCTCCCTATGGCTGGAGCAGCACCTTCCATTAACACCACCACCATTGCCATCTCCCTCTCCCTCGTCGACTTCTTCTCCCTCTCCCTGTCCAGCCACCTCGCCTAGCCGGATTCCGATGAGCCTCGTAGCCCATCACCACCATAATCCACGACCATCATCACCACCTCCATTACCTTCACCATCATCATCGCCATCGTCATTGTTGTTATCACCTTAACCACCCTCGTCACTATTATCATCATCATCATCGACACTATCATCGTCATCGCCATTATCATCGTCGTTATCATCGTCGTCACCATCGTCAACATCGTCATCACCCTCGTCGTCCTCGTCGTCATCATCTTCAACCACATCATCGTCATCATCGTCTCCGTGCACGTACCCCGAGGTACGAATGTGTACCCCTCCTTTCATATTTTTATGTGTGTATGGGTATATATTTAGGTATCCTATTAGTATATTTTAATATTAATATTGGTATATAAAAATATATATATATATATATAGTAAATTTCTCAATTAGTATACATACACATGTATATGTATTATTTACGTATCCCTAGTATATGTTAATATATAGAGTATAAATCCAATTAGTATATATACATATATATATAGTATATATATTTAATTGGTGTAGATATGTATTGTAAATGATATATGGTAGATAATAATAATGTATATTTATATATTTACTAGGTGACCCTAGTGTAACCACGGATATCCCGTAGTTACGTTGACTTGTAACCATGTAATATTGTTAGCAGACTGTCATTATGTACAGTGACATACTAGCGAGCCCCGTATCATTTTGACTGTCTATCTTGCACAACAACTACAGATGCGACACCCGCACAATTAGATGCGCACTTGACCCTAGTTGACTAGGGACATACCTAGTGTAGCCCTGAGTTCAGAGTAGTTATGGTTGTGTATGTACAAGTGTAATGACTGATGTTGTATTATATTATATTATATGTATATAGGACATCTCGAATTGTTTTGTGCAACTTTGGCAGCAAGTTATTGGTACTTCACAGCCTTCTTGCCAGGCCGGTATACCTTGCCTTGTTGTACTATTTAAATTCTATATTATTAGTTGCATGTTTATATTATATAACTGTGCGCATCCGAGAGAGACTCGGGTGCAGTCAACGAATGTGTTAACGTTAGGACTTGTGTCTGACCTAGTATCTAGTATACTCACCTAAAGTTGTGAAGTTGTCGGTATGACTTCCCAGGCCTTGACACATTTCTTACACGTGTTGTGAGTCTCATAAAGGACACGGACTTGCGTATGCGGTTGGCCACCTGTACGTGTAGGTCATGCAACGGATAGGGAATAACTGTTATTAGTGATGAATGTTAGAAGACTTAGCAGTTATTAATAGTCAGAACATAGATTATTGTAGTACGAAAGTCCAATCCTTGTCCATGTTTGATTGTGAGCTTAGACTATTGTTCTAACGATAGACTATGAGCCAGAGTTATGACACCGATACTTTCCCTCTGTCTCGGAGTAGTAGCTATAACGTGTTGTGGATACAACATGCATAAATCATTGGACGGGAAGGACGACTAGTAGGCTTATGGGGCACCCCACTTCCTTTATTCATATGCCACACTCGACGGAGTGATATGCACAATATATACTATGCAGATGCCACACTCTTCGGAATGATATGGACGTTATATTATTCAGATGCCACACTCTTTGGGGTGATATGGACATTATATTATGCAAATGGCTTGCTCTTAGGAGCTGGATGTTATTATATAGAGCCCTGGTATAGGGGTATATATGGCATATACTAGCCAGTTGTCACGATTAGTGAATTACGTCAGCATATATAGGTAGGACACCATACCATTGCTTCGATAATTAGAGCACATCACTAGCCATTGTCTTCCTACGAATTTTATAACCTTATCCTAGACGTACCCGCCTACCATTATGGCCTTTGTGTTACTAATAATTATGCTCTCTTGTGCTACATTTTAGTCGCATAATATTCGTCACGGACGTTCATAATAAATTCCATAATAATTCTAACTTTGTACCCTTGTTCATTCCAATCAAAATTGGAGACACAATCTTGACCCATTTCGTGCCACCCAATTTATAACAATATTCTATTATGAGTCTTTTATGTCCATGACATTTGTGTCCTACCTAATTTTATTCCCATGTACTCCTAATTAATTCAAGAACAACGTGCGCACTAATTTTAATTAATTTAATCCAAATTCCGTCTTTATGTAATTTTCTCTTGTTGGGCGCTTTTATGCAAAAGTGCATTGAGGTGTCTACACCATTGGACAATATATGAAGAAATCCAACTTTTTCCTTCATAGGAATTTTTCTATATTTTTTCGGAATATGCAACGTGCAACCTCGCCCCCTGTATTTTAAACCTAGTCCTTGCATTTAAATAATGCAATTATGGCCCTCCAAATATCCTCATGTGAGCCCAAGGCCCACTTCAAGGAGGGTTGATCAAGCCCAAACTTTTAGGTCAAACCAAACACAAATTTCTACATGTATAAATAATCCCCTTCCTATGTTTCCCCACATCAAAATACAAAACCTAAAATAAACAACCCAGCCGACCCCTATACTATTCATCCTCCCCTTCCTGGAACCCGACTGGACCCCTCGCCGGAACTCGTCGGCGAGCCGACCCCCTCGCTGCCAGACATCTTCCCCATGTCGTTTTCTCCGGAACCCCGACCCGCGATCATATCCTCCGTCGTATCTCCCACTGCACCCGCTGGAGCCCGACGCCCCTAGCCGAGAACACCCTAAGCAGCACCTCCACCCCCTCCGACTTCATCCCTATTTCCCGACCTCTCTCTCTCTTCCCCTCTCCCCGCTTGCACCTTAGTCACCTCACCATCGTCCCTACCTCACCACTGCCACCACCAGCCGCTGGCATTCCCACCCACAGACCCTGCAACACAGGTCTCCCCCCTCGACTCCTTCTCCTCCCCGGCCACCTCCCTCAACCAGTCACCACCACCAGTACGAACACCTCCACCTTCCACCGTGGCCTCCACCTCCTCCTCCCTGCTCAGCCTCCCCATGGCCGGAGCAACACCTTCTATTAACACCACCACCATTGCCATCCCCCTCTCCCTCGTCGACTTCTTCTCCCTCTCCCTGTCCAGCCACCTCGCCTGGCCGGATTCCGGCGAGCCTCATAGCCCATCACCACCATCATCCATGACCAACATCACCACCTCCATTACCTTCACCATTATCATCGCCATCGTCGTCATTGTCATCACCTTAACCACCCTCGTCCCCATTATCATCGTCATTATCATCGTCGTCACCATCGTCAACATCGTCATCACCCTCGTCGTCCTCGTCGTCAACCACATCGTCATTATCATCGTCTCCGTACACGTACCACGAGGTACGAATATGTACCCCTCCTTTTCATATTTTTATGTGTGTATGGGTATATATTTAGGTATCCTATTAGTATATGTTAATATTAATATTGGTATATAAAAAAATATATATATATAGTAAATTTCTCAATTGGTATATATACACATGTATATGTATTATATATGTATCCCTAGTATATATTAATATATATAGTATAAATCCAATTAGTATATATACATATATATATATATAGTATATGTATTTAATTAGTGTAGATATATATTATAAATGATATATGCTAGATAATAATAATGTATATTTATATATTAACTAGGTGACCCGATTGTAACCACGGATATCCCGTAGTTACGTTGACCTGTAACCATGTAATCTTGTTAGCAAACTGCCATTATATACACTTACATACTGGCGAGCCCCGTATTATTTTTACTGTCTGTCTTGCACAACAACTACAAATGCGACACCCGCGCACTTGACCCTAGTTGACCAGGGATATACCTAGTGTAGCCCTGAGTTCAGAGTGTTTATGGTTGTGTATGTGCAAGTGTAATGACTGATGTTGTGTTGTATTATATTATATGTATATGGGATATATCATATTATTCTGTGCAACTTCAGGAGTAGGTTATTGGTACTTCGCAGCCTTCTTACCAGGCAAGTATACCTTGCCTTGTTGTACTTTTTAAATTCTGTATTATTAGTTGTATGTTTATATTATATAACTATGCGCGTCCGAGAGAGACTCGAGTACAGTCAACGAATGCGTTGACGTTAGGACTTGTGTCTGACCTAGTGTCTAGTAGACCTACCTAAAGTCATGGAGTTGTCGGTATGACTCCCCAGGCCTCGACACATTTTTTATACGTGTTGTGAGTCTTATATAGGGCACGGACTTGTGTATGCGGTTGGCCACCTGTGAGTGTAGGTCTTACGACGGATAGAGAATAACTGCTATTAGTGATGCATGTTAGAAGACTTAGCAGTTATTAGTAGTCGAAGCATAGACTATTGTAGTACGGAAGTCCAATCCCTGTCCTTGTTGGACTATTGTTCTAAAGATAGACTATGAGCCAGAGTTGTGGCACCGATACTTGCCCTCTCTCTCGGTGTAGTAGCTACAGCGTGTTGTGGATACAACATGCATAGATCATTAGGCGGGGAGGATGACTAGTAGGCGTATGGGGTACCCCACTTCCTTTATTCACATGCCACAATCGACGGAGTGATATGGACGATATATACTATACAGATGCCACACTATTTGGGGTGATATAGATATTATATTATTCAGATGCGACACTTTATATTGAGATCTAGTTTCATAGATATTGGTTATTTATGTCTATATGTGGATGAGATTAGTTTATACCCTGTGACTTGTGATAGTTTTTACCACTTGTGAGTTATTATTCATAATACAGCGTACGTATGTTTTATGGTTTCCATATGTTAGAGTTGCCATATACATGAGGTTGGAATGCTTACGTGTCCTAGTCCTACGTATTTTGGGACTGGGGTATGGCAATGAGCAGTGGGTGTACACGAATATAATCACATTGAACACGAGCAGTGTGTGTACACGAATAGGCACACTGAACATGAGCAGTGTATGAACACGAAATATAAATCAATACCCGATTTATACGATGAAATACATGTATAGGAGTACCCGTTGAACACGGTAGGTGATAACATCTCCTGACATGATCCATGTAATACAAGTCCGTGAAATCACTGTGTCAGAATCAAGTATACAATTCTAGAACATGAATATATACACTATTATGAATTAAAAACTAACAGAGAAATGTACTCGCCTAAAGTCCTAAGCGAGGTGTGTTTCTTGATACCCAAGCTGGTGTGACACAGATATATATATGGTATATTGTATCAATACAAGGTTCTAAAAAAGAAATAAGTTAAATTGGTACAATTCTAAGTCATAAAGCCATTTTTATGTCAAACCGACTAATTCTTGGTTGTAAGAGTCTAACACTAGGATACTAGGCCAATACACTATGAAACTAAGCTACACTAGCTAATTACTATAAGACACATAAAATCCCGTATCACAGGATACGCAAGTTTAATATCTGAAAATAGTAATTTATATATATATACAAGTCAATATATATAATATCTTAACTAATCAATAAAATTAGGATACCTTGGCCTTACACCAATGCGTATCATACTACCTACACACCAATCTGGATACTCAAACCCAATACCTTGAGTGTTGACCCATTACCTTGATATTACCTATCGCATGAATATAGCTAATACCCCATATACTAACTATATCAATATAACTAAACTATATGCTAAACTAATAGTTAACATTGAACACTAACTCATTCTAACTAAATCACTAGCTAAATACTAAGAGCTAATTAATTACTAAAATATAATATATATCAATACAATACCTACTAACTACTAACATATGATACATATCTACATACTAACCTATAGTTAATATTCTAACTAGTAAACCTATCAAGTATATAAATAATTAATTATTTAGCTAACTACTAACTATTCTGATATACTTAACTACTAACAATCTAACCCAATAAAACATCTAAACCTAATACCTTTCTAACTAAAACTGATACTGAAACCTATGTTGAAACTACCTAACCGATACACTGATACTATGTTGTGCATTGCACATTTACAGATACCTTGTATTGCCTGTAGCTGCTGTGCATTTCATAGTTCATCTTCCCTGTATAGAACTGCCTTGAGGCACTGAAGGTGGATCTTTGCTGCTCAATTTCATTGCTCTCCCTGTAAGCAGTTCTTTTTTACATTATTGTGTACACTCTACTGAACAGTATACATTTGCAAGTGATTTTATTTGCTCTGCACGAGCCTCTGCTGGACTTGTAAACTGCTATGACGGATACTGCTGAACTACTAAGCACACATTGCTATGCTCCCCCTTGTAGTGTACGATGAAGTGCAGTTGTGTAGCTATCCGTTGTTGTACTCATTGTTAAATGCTACTGTGTATTACTGACAGTCTCTTCAACTGAATACTGCACGAGCAGCACAATGCTAAGGCCACTTACTGTACAGTGAACTGCTCTCCCCCTTGCTTCCACTGCATAATATGCTCCCCCTCACTCACTGCTATACACTAACACACAAACAGAAACACACACCTACATATACATATATACCAAATCACAAACACTCAACATGCATATATATATATATATATATATATATATATTCCTATACATGTATCAATCTATATATGTATATATATACATCTCTTTACAATATATATATATATATATATATATATATATATATATACACACACAATCATATATATATACATATAGATATATCAATACATATAAATACACTTATACACTATTATATGATAATCATAAAGATATCACATATATACATAGATGCATATACACATATAAATATATACATACATAGCTATATGTATACACATCTATACAATATCAAATAATACATACTCATATATATATATCATATAATCAACCATACATATATATATATACACAATCATATATAGAAATAAGGGCAATAAAACAAATACGTGGAGTGCACCGTACCCGATTAATACTCATTCTATGATACGCTTGTGATATGGCTGCACCACATAACCAAACGTATCCTGAAGGATATGAGAAAGTCTTGAATACTAATTATGAACTATACGAACAATTATATCATCAACTACGTGTTCGTGTCAAGAAGTAAAATGCACAAATCCCCGTGTCAGAGAAAAATACCCAAAAACAACCCGTATCGCCAAATTGACGAGATATAACCGACACGTACTTAATTTTGGACACGATACTAGTCAAAAATAATCAATCATATGTCATATTGATCTATTTGATCAATTGACAAATACCACATGTGCCAATCTCGGAATTCCCTAAAAATTGGCACAAAAACACACATAACTTCCACCATAGGTCTCCTATGAACCTAATTCCAATTCCTATGGGTAGCCTATGTATGTGGGATGGTTTCTCATATTTAAATCTCAGATTTAGAGTCTACTAAGAGAGTAAAAATTGAAATGTACCTATTGGAAGATGGATTCCCAATAAAAATCTCTAAATGTAGAATGTAGCCTCCTCTTTATAGATCTTTGCTTTCTTCTTATATATCCTTGTTTTCTTCTTGTAGATACTTGTTGTAGTAGCCTCCAATGAAGAATAGAGAAGGAATTTGAGAAGAAAGTTGTGAGAAAAAGATAAGGGAATAAAGAAATTTGGAAAGAAAAAAATCTATATCTAATTGCAAATAAAAATGAGAAGAGACTCTCTCTCTCTCTCCTCCCTCCTAATGTGGCCGGCCCAAGCCCTCTCCCTCAAGTAATATGAAATATCCAATTTACCCCTTGGGGTCTCTCATAAAGAAATTAATTAAGGAGGGAAGGTTCTATTCTAATAGTTTTACTAATTAATTCATCCTCATAATCCATGGGCCTAATTATTGGGGTCAATCTAAACTAACATAAATATTGGGTTCATGCATTCTAATTTAATTAATTAGGTCTACTACACAAGTCCAAAATGATCTAACATCTAACAATAAATAAATAATACAACAAATAATTAATACACATGCACAATATTTAAATATAATAAATCCTAAATTAAAATACCCATGTCAATTACAAAACT